>CM053790.1:354476051-354941051 GCA_028749045.1 Cupressus sempervirens | reverse complement strand
GCCTGGTGCTAAAATCTACAATGATATTGCATCAAAGCTTGGCCTTTGAAGGACTTTTGTTGGAGTGCCAGATGGTAAATTTACCAATGTTTGTATGACTTATTGCTCCTTCTCCTTTGGCATGTCCTTTTCTTTAGTTCTATCTTGATCAATCATTATTATCTAACCTATTCCTTGTGTTTTTGTTTTAGGTATAGATATCTTTGTCTATCCTATTTGTGATTTTGGAGCCTTCTCTTCTTGAGTAGTCTGAGTTTGTTGTTGAACCATGTCAACTTTTATAGTAGTGTCAACCTTTACAGATGTATCATCTAATGTTTGTACTAGAGGTTGAGCAGTAGTAGCTGGAGAGATGAAAAAAGCTGGTTCTTTTACATTCACCTTATCCCTTGTTATACTAGCTACTGCTTTCTAAAGCTCTTCAACACTGACCAACATAGGATTCTCATACAATCTGGCTTGTAGTGTGGATTGGTCAAGGATTTTCTTTAGGTTCTCTATAGTTAATAGGTTAATGTTCTAAGGTGAGTTATCAAGAACATCCTTTACTATTATGGTTTCTATAGGTGTGCTTTTATCATGTGGCATGGCTAGCATTTGTATGTCTTTCTCATTCTATTCTTCTTGCTTCTTTCAGTTGTGGCCATTTTGTCTATCTTCTATTGTGTCTCCTCCACAATGGTATCTTCTTTTTCTTTTTTCATCTCCTCTTCATTTTCTTCCTCTCCTTCTCCATCATTTCTTCCCTCAAAAGGATCCTTTTCTCCTATTTTGATAGCTATCAAACCATATATCAATTTCTACATTTGAGTGGATTTCTTTACTACATCTTCAATGTTGTTTTGGAGTATGTTGAATGCCTTATATTTGGGTGAAAATTTTCTACCATACTTCTTATTTTCCTTGATAATTTGTCCCTTTGTTATTTTAGGCATCACTTGGGCTAGGGTTGAGTCCCTTATTTTCTTTTCCAAGTTTAAGAAATAATGCCACTTATTTTCTACAAGGGTGTATAGCTCCTTGGGCATTGTGTTGTCTAATTCAAGTGGAGTATTCTTGAACTTAGACATCATAGCACATACTGACTCTTCTACCTCTTTTTTCTCTTCTCTAGAAAAAATTTCAAAATCAATGTTCTTTAGTCCTATCATATCTGCATTATCTATAACATTATCACAGATACTCTTAAGATCAGATTTAGGCGCATGACTTACTACCCTAAACTGACTTGTATCTTCTAACCCTATCTTTTCATCATTTATTTTAGGCTGTGCAATATACTTTCTCCTTTGTTTCTTCTGCACTAGGCCCTTTTTTTTAGTTTCTTTTATTTTCTCCTTTGCCTCTTCTTTGGCCTTTTGAGTAGTGGCCCTTGTACTGGCCCTTGGTGTTGGGGAAGTTGGCTTTGTTGTGCTTGGTTTGGTAGCCCTCTTTACTTTTGGTTTGGCTACAATTTATGCCTTAGCCTTCCTCCTTTTAGGTTCTAGCTTTACTAGTGCTTCCTTGGCTTCTTCTTTGTCTACACCTTCTTCTTCTTGGTCTTCACCCATGCCTTCGGTTAAAGCTAAAGGTTCTTGACCTTGCACCTCTTCTTCCTCTTCATCTTCTTCATCATCTTCTTCTTCATCATCACCTGCACCTTCTCCAAACTTGGCCTTCAATTTCCTTACCATTTTGTCCCTCTTTATCAAAGTAGAGGTTGTCTTTAGTTCCATCTCAACCTTTGACTTCACAACATCATAATTGCTAAATATCTTGGCAATTTTGTCAATTTCTTTAGCAAGGAGTGTAGTAATGGTAGGTAAGGCTTCATCAACATTTATTTCATTTCCTAGGGGCCTTAGCCATCTAATTCTAGGTACTACTACCTAAATATGTTTGTAATCAATATCAATAAGGAAACAAATGTTATTGTAGTATTGATCAACAAGGGAAATTGGAATATTTCTTAACCTCTGCTTCATAGACTTCTTAAAGTCTTCAAAATAGCTTGTCATAATTGACTCAAAATTGTCTCCCATTTTCTCAATATACTCATTGATTTGAATAGAAATTGACCTATTTGTCTTGCATCCTAATATTACCAAAAGATGGGAACTCATTCTATACATAGAAAAACATACATACAAGTATTGATCCAAACTTGCACTGAGCAGTCTTTGACCTTCTAATAGCTATAAGATTCTCCACTATTTGTTGAAGTTGAAGCTCTGCACAATCATAGGTGTGATCTTTCTTAACAATCTTGTATACAACATCCACTACTATGCAGGGCACATTGTTTAACCTGCTTGATTGATAGAATTTGTGGGGAATAACTCTAATAGAAAAATCAAGCAAAGGGTTTGTAATGGTATCAATGGTCATACCATGCTTGTTGCACTTTGCACTTGTATTTTTCTCTATTTCCTCTTTGGAGTCACTTTTTAATATTTTGGGCCATTCTAGGGTTGGATATGTTGGATACAATTGTTCAATTTTGTGTTGTCTTTGATGTTACACAAATGTCATATTAGTTATCAAACAGAGTCTACTAAGCTCAGTTGGTTAGCAAAACAATTTACAGAGTCTATCGAGCATTTCTAGAAGTTACACTATGAAGACAGCTTCTACTGAACTCTATCAGGCACTGAAGGATTCCATGGAAAAAGTTAGTTTCTACTGAGCTCACAAGGTCAGTGAAGGAAAATTAGTTCTTACCAAGTTCATTTGGTCTCCAAAGGATTTTGCAGAGTTTGTAGTGTTTACTGAGCTTCACTTGGTTAACACTGGAAATCATTTTTGGAAGCAGTGTTTATAGAGTAGGGTCGGCCAATGAAGGATTTCATTGTTTTGAGAAATAATATTTAATTGTTTCATGTAATGACTGTAGCTGACTGATGTACTATTTATTGGTAAATGTAACTTGTAAATGAGTTGACTTGACAATTTGTAAGGTATAAATAAAAGGTCAAGTTTTGAATTCTAAAGAATGAATGGATGTATGAATGAGTGAGCATGCAAGTGAGTTGATTGTGTAAAGAGGAAGTGTGAGAAAATTTTGAAGTAGGATCAGATATCCTTGAGAAGCAGCAAAGATGTATTCGATCAGTAAGGATCTAGTGAAGCAAAATAGAGATCTGTAATAGCAAACATTAGTTGCATCTCATTCAGGTCACTCGTTGTTACTTTCTCACAATTGTAGTAGTGAATTTTAAATCTCTTAATAGAGTTGGTTTAGCAGCCATTTTGTAAATCTTCTAACAAGGTGGACAGTTCTACAAAACTATCCTAAAGTCCTCTAGGAAGGCCACTCCTAGCAAGGTGATTAAATCCTCTAACATAGTTACACCTAATAGTGTATTTTTCAACCTTTAATAGGGTTGGCTCCTAATAGGGCTCACTTTAGAAGAGTGAAAATTGGTAGCTAGTTACTTGGTGGTTTTTCCTATATTGTGTTTCCATGTTAAATCTGGTGTCTCTTGTGTTGATGTTATTTCTATTATGCATGCATGTTAATAATTATAAATGCTTAAAGATCAATAATAAGTTAATACATAGTTCATCTACCGCATTAAAAAAAAATTGTGTGACTACTAAGTGATAGTAGTAACTAGTTATTTAAGACATCTAAGGGATTTGTGGATTTTTTTTTGTGGTAACTGATTCACCCTCCCTCTCACTTACTCCATCTATATTTACAACAATTGGTATTAGAGCCTTTGATTCTTATAGGAAGGATTTCAAGAATCTAAGCTAAAGATCAGGATGTCTTACAAGAGGGAAATTCCAAGGCTTAACAAGGATAACTTTTCAGCATGGCAAGGTCTCATGAGACTCCATTTGGCTTCCATTGGAGATATAGGATTTAAATATCTAAATGAAGCATATGTGACTCCTGGTACATTATCTACTAATTTGACATTGCTGAGAAAAAGACTCATAACACCATGATGATAGACATTACATATGCTCTAAGCTATAAGGAATTTGATGATGTAAAGAACTATAAAATTGCCTTTGAAATATGGAACAAGCTAAAAGAAATCTATGGAGGTGATGATCATGTAAGAAGAGCCAAAGCAGAAAGTCTAAGAGGACAATTTGATCAAATGAGGATGAGAGAGGATGAAAACATTGCCAAATATGTTGAAAGAGACAAAGTAGTTGTCAGTGCTATCAAGGCTTCTAGAGGAGATATTGAGGAGGAAATAGTTGTAAGTAAAGCTCTTAGGACATTACTTCCTATTTATGCAATTAGATTTTCTAAAATTCAAGAAAGAAGATGTGAAGCAAATCAGAAGATAAATTTAGAGGCCATAGTAGGAAGATTGACTATATTTGAGCTAGATAACTATGATAACTATGTTCTAGCTTCCAAGAACATTGAATCAACATTTGAAGCCAAGCTTTCACTCAAGGAGAAAGACAAGAAAATAAAGGATTCTTAGTTAGAAAGTGAAGAAGAATCATAACAGAGTTCAAACAGTGATCTTGAGGTAGTTGAAGCTTTTCTTGCAAGGAAATATTCTAAAGGAAGAGGGAAATACAAAGGTAAGATTCCACTAATTTGTTTTTCATGTGAGGAAATTGGTCATATTGTTGCTAGGTGCCCAAACAAGAAAAACAAGGATGAGAAGAGAGGTCACAAGTGTACTGGCAAGAAAGACTTCAAATCATTCAAGGACAAATGTAAGAAAACATGTTTCATAGATAAGGATTCTAATGATTCTAATGAAGAAGAAGATGAAATTGTTTACATTGTTGTTAAAGATGAATCTGATAATGATGAGGAAATGGCACTTATCTCTCATGTAAGAAAGAATGATACTGGGTCATAGATAGTGGTTTCTCTCATCATATGACTAGTGATAAAACTAAGTTTGAACAATTTGAAGACTATGATGGTGGTAGTGTGAGGTTTGGTAATAATGAACCTTGTTGTATAAAAGGAAAAGAAGAATCTTACTAACCAAAGAGCTTGTATGTGATAATGCATATTGGGTAGAAGGACTAAAACACAATCTGTTGAGTGTGGCATAGCTACTCAATAATAGATTCAAAGTGGAATTCATGCATGGAAAAGCAAGACTATTAAATGACAAAGGAAATTTGATTGGATTTGGCATTCAAACAAAAGGTAACTTATTTTATCTTGAAATTGGTGAATGTTCATGCTTTATTGCTTAAGTTGAAGAAATTTGGTTATGGCATAGAAGGTTGTGTCATGTGAACTTTGGTAATTTGGTAAAAATAAGAAAATTCAGGAAAGTTAGAGGCATCCCTAGTATAAAGAAACTTGATGTTGGTCTATGCAAGAATTGTCAGATTGGTAAGATGGGAAAGACTAGCTTTAAAAATAAGAACTATCAATCTGAAGAAGTTTTGGAAATTGTGCATACTGACTTATGTGGACCTATTGGAATTGAAAGCTATACTAGAGAAAATTTCTTTATTCTTTTTGTTGATGATTACTCTAGAATGATGATTGTCATGTATCTAAGAGAGAAATTAGAAACATTTGAAAAGTTCAAGTGGTATTTGGCTAGAGTAGAAAAGGAAATAGGCAAAAGAATGAAATGCTTGAGGTCAGACAGAGATGGTGAATTCATCTCCCATGAGCTCAATAACTTTTGCATTGAAAGGGGAATCAAAAGATAGGTATCAGCACCTGGAACTCCTGAGAAAAATGGAATAGCTAAAAGGAGGAACATATCTATCATGGATTGTGCAAGAACTTTAATGATTGAAAAGAACATTGCTATCAAATACTGGAAGGAAGCTATCAGCACTATAGTTCATACCTTGAACCAAGTACAGCTAAAGAAGGACTCATTCAAAACCCCTTATGAGTTATGGTATGGCTATAAACCCAATGTAAGTTACCTAAAAGTATTTGGAGGTAAATGTTGCATTTTGAAAGAAACTAGAAAAGGTAAATTTGATGTGAAAGGTGATGAAGGAATATTTTTGGGATATTCTTGCAAAAGCAAAGCATATAGATGTTTGAACTTGTCCACTTACAAAGTCATAGAAAGTGCACATGTGAAAGTTGATGAGTTTGCAGAAAGGACTGAAGAAGAAAGCAAAAAGGAATTAGAAGATTACAGGAGATTGTTTTTCATTAAACCTGATATAGTGCTAGATACATCTATCAATCAAGAATCTTTTACTCCCAAGTCTTCAGTAACCAAGTTGTAGGAAGTTCAGACTAAGTTGAAAGAAACTGAGTCACAGTCAGATGCTACCGAGCCAATGCCTACTGAGTCTGAAGGATCTAAGTAATAGACAGAATAGCCAGAACCTAAAGTTGAAGTATAAGAGGATGACATTGCAATTTGTTCAAAAATCAAAGAACCTATTGTTATATTTTGTGACAATAAAAGTGCAATCAACATATCTAAAAATCCAGTGATGCACTCAAAAACCAAGCACATTGCAATAAAGTATCACTTTGTTAGAGAATTGGTGCAGGATAAGGAGATCAGATTGGAATATGTCCATACAAAGGAACAAATTGCTAACATATTCACCAAGCCTTTACCTAAGGATGCATTCTTGTATCTAAGAGGTAAGCTAGGGGTCATTCCCCTATCTAAAGCTCACTAAAATGAAGTTTTAGTGATGCATCAATAGGTATCAAGTTGAAGATCTTTTAGTTGATGCAGAATAATCATGAGAACATTGCATATGAATTAGTACATAAGGTACATTTCTCTTCATTTTGTTTGTGTTGTCTTTGGCATGTGTTGTCAAAGAGGGAGAGTATACTATCATATCTTTCTAAAATTTGAATTTAATTGTGAAGAATTTGATGTTTGAAAAGAAGCTATGAAATTCCTTCACAAAGGGAGATTACTATATTTGAGAAGTTTGTGGAATGAACTCTAAGAGGGAGAAACATTCTGTCAGAAAAAGACTTGTTTTCAAATTTCATTCTACTATGACATGTTGTGTTGCCATCAATGCCAAATAGGGAGATTGTTGTATACAATTGTTCAGTTGTGTGTTGTCTTTGATGTTACACAAATTGCATATCAGTTATCAAATAGAGTCTATTGAGCTTAGTTGGTCAACAAAGTGATTTACAAAGTCTACCGAGCATTTCTAGAAGTTACACTATGAAGATAGCTTCTACCGAGCTCACTCCGGTGCTAAAGTATTCCATGGTAGAAGTTAGTTTCTACTAAGCTCACAGGGTCAGTGAAGGAAAATTAGTTCTTACCGAGTTCATTTGGTCTCTAAAGGATTTTGTAGAGTTCATAGTGTTTATTGAGCTTCACTTGGTTGACATTGGAAATCATTTCTGGAAGCAGTGTTTATCGAGCAGGGTTGACCAATGAAGGATTTCATTATTTTGAGAAATAATGTTTAATTGTTTCATGTAATGATTGTAGCTAACTGATGTATTGTTTATTGGTAAATGTAACATGTAAATGAGCCAACTTGACAATTTGCAAGGTATAAATAAAAGGTCAAGTTGTGAATTCTAAATAATGAATGGATGTATGAATGAGCAAGCATGCAGGTGAGTTGATTGTGTAAAGAGGAAGTGTGAGAAAATTTTGAAGAAGGATCAAATATCCTTGAGGAATAGCAAAGGCATATTTGATCAATAAGGATCCAATGAAGTAGAATAGAGATATATAATAGCAAAGATCAATTGCATCTCATTTAGGTCACTCATTGTTACTTTCTCACAGCTGTAGCAGTGAATTTTAAATCTCTTAATAGAGTTGGTTTAGCAACCATTTTGTAAATCCTCTAACAAGGTGGACAATTCTACTAAATTGTTCTAAAGTCCTCTAGAAAGGCCACTCCTAGCAGGGTGATTAAATTCTCTAACAAGGTCACACCTAACAGTGTGTTTTGTAACCTTTAACAAGGTTGGCTCCTAATAGGGCTCACTTCAAAAGAGTGAAAATTGGTAGCTAGTTACTTGGTGGTTTTTCCCATATTGGGTTTCCATGTTAAATCTGGTGTCTCTTATGTTGATGTTATTTCTTTTATGCATGCATGTTAATAATTATGAATGCTTAAAGATCAATAATAAGTTAATACACAGTTCATCTACTGAGTTACAATATTTTTTGTGTGGCTACCGAGTGATAGTAGTAACTAGTTATTTAAGACATCTAAGGGATCTATGGATTTTTTTTGTGGTAATTGTTTCACCCCCCCTCTTAGTTACTCCATCTATATTTTCAACAAGATAACCAGTAACTCTATGAAAAATTCTCCTTGAAATTTTACCAGGTCCACCCTCTAACCACAGACATCCATCATGTATTTTGCTCAGAACTATATTAATCCATTCAGTTTTAAAAATTGTAAGAAAATCTAGGGCATGGGTCAAACCCTTTCTCTCCACAATCTTGAATTCCTCCTTCAATATACCATTATCACACAATTGTTCATATGCTTTTCTTATCTCCATGTCACCTATGGCACCTACTTTGTAGTTATAGCACTTTTTTACATCTTGTACCATTATAACCTTAGGCGGGATTATAGATAACACTCTAGTTGGGTCATTTTTATAGGAAACTTCTGGAATGGCTTTGAAATCTGGTTTTTTAACTTCATTTCTAACTAATTGAACATCAAACACCTCTTTCTCTTTCATAGTTCTTGAACTAGAAGCCATACCATAAAACTAGGGTTTAACAAGTATAAAACTACATAGCTCGATAGATGAAGAATACCTTTAAAATTGATGAACTAGTGCTTGATCTTTGCGATGATCCTTGCATATGCTTCAAGCTAGTTTTTAATTCACTTCTTTGTTCTGCTCACTCTTGATTTAAATTTGTAATGATAAAAATTGATCTTATACCCTTCAGAACTTTGCAATCAGTGCTTAGTTGTGTACAGCTATAAAACTCAAAATCCATTGATTTTACCACCACTTAGTAGCTATTAGAATTACCTTTACTTGGATCCTATAGATATTTCCCTCACTCAATAGCTACTACTAACTTGACTCCAATAGACTTTGACTGATAGATTGGCACACACTAGTATTTACTTGGCATACACAGAAGACTTTTCATACTTAGCCACAACATGAAAAGTTGAAGATTTTAACCTTGAATTTTCCTTGACTTCTTGCATCTTAATTGATGCTAATGGAATCATTTTAGTGTTAATTTATTTTGGAATTGACATAGAAAGTAATACTTTAAATATCAGACTCACATACCTCTTATTTTCTTAGTTTGATGGTGTGACCCCTTGACCTATCAGGTGAAGTGATCCCTTCTTCATTTGACATATTTCCAACATCTTTCTTCTTCCATGTCTTGTACATTTCATTCTTGATGTGCTCAACATCTATCTAGCCTTTACCTTTGTCAAATTCAGAACTAGGTGCCTTTGACCTAGTTGGAGACCTAGTTGGACAATGCTTGCTGATGTGACTAGTCTTGTAACAATTAAAACATGTGGTTTGACTCAACCATCTCTTCTAGTTACCACTAAAGTGTGTTTTAATGGAATTTTTAGGTATATGCTCATATTCCAGACAATAGTGATGGCTATATCTTGTATTGTAATCCCAGTTATAGGAGTTTTCATAGCTTCTTACCTTTGTTGGCTTGCTTGATGACCATGTGGACTTGGATCTACATTCAAAGGCTTTGTGTCCATACTTCTAAAAATTGTATCAATTTCCTTCAAATTTTGATGCATGCATGATTTTGGTTTTGCATTCATGTGCCTGATGACCTTGTTTGTTACACTTGTGACAATGAGTCGTGTTCTTTGGCTTACCATTCTATTTTGCATTCTTGCTCCTAAAAAAATTAGTTGTATGTCCCTTCTTACCATAATGATGACAAGCAAGTTTAGATTTTTTACCTTTATTGTTCCTTTCCTAAGTAGCTTTGGATGATTCTCCTTCTTTAGTGCTTCTTTAGCCCAATCTTGATGTGTCTTGACTAGATCTATGGGATTTTAGTAGTTGCTCAAAGTACTTGATGGCTTCATTTGGCTTGTTGAAACTTTTAGCAAATTCCTTTTCTCTTTTTAGGTTATTATGTAGTTGTTCATTCTACAGCTTCAAAGTGGTTATTTCAATGTCCTTGACATTCAACTCATGATGAGCATTCATCATTTGGCTTAAGGTGTCCAATTACATGTTTGAGATCCTGGATAGCTCTGCTAACTTTTCCTCTAATCTATTTGCCAATATTATTTTGTCCTCTTCAATCATGGCCTTGTCTCTATAGTTTTCTTCTTTTGTTCAGTCACCTCACATAGTAATATAACTTGTGATTCTTGTTCCAACTTGAGATTTATGATCTCTTCAGCTTGTGCTCTATTCTTTTCTATTAGATTTACAATTTCTACATCAAATTCACTAGAGGTGCCATCCAAAAAAAAATTTGTCGTGTCAATCTCTTTGTATTATGTGTTATTTTCTACTATAGAAAGCTCTTTCATTCTCTTTAGGGAACTCTTCAAAGAATCTCTAGCTTCATTTAGTAAATGTAGTATGAGATGTATCTCAATCTCTTGGTTTTCAATAGTCTTTCCCATTAAGGTTGCAATATGTTGACCATAAACATGATCTGCCCTATGAAAGGCTTGCCTTTTTAAAAGCTTACAAGAGACTATTAAGTCCCACCATATTAAAGAATTTTAACACCTTGTTAGAAGTGTGCCTGATTAAAGGACTTTAGAACATTCACTTGGAATGTCACCCTATTAAAGGATTTTGCAATGACTGTTAAGTCAACCTTAGTCCAAGGAATTTCACTCTGCTAATATAGTTGTTCGAAAGTAATAGTAGAATGTTTGATCTAATGACTTACAACTTTAACTTGTTGGTTTCAAATTACCATTATGTCCTTCCTAATCCTTTTTTATCTGATTTGTCAGTGTTGTGTCTTTGATCCTCTATTCTGTAAACTAATTTTACAATTCTTTCACTCTGCTAGGTCACCTTGAATGCATTCTAATCAATTCATCCCTTTTCTTCCTTTTATTCTTCACTTGCATGCATATTGAATTATGGGGCTTTGTCTTCCTTATAAATACTTTTGTGGCTTAGGGTTAGGTATGAATCTATGGCTGAGATTCATTCATTTTGCCACTTAATCCCTTCCAATTTTATGATTGGTTGCATGTTGATTGCATAGGGAATCCAAATAGATTTTTCCTTATCTTCAAAGCTTCAAGATTTATCCATAAGTCAGCATAAAAATAGTTTACATAGTTGTTTATGCCATCACAAATAGATAGATCTAATCTATGTTACTCAGCACTTGATAATATTGATGCTAAGCACATACTATAGTTCTATTTCTAGCTCAACACTTGAATTGCTCAGCATCAACTACTTACTTGGCATAGTTTTTCTACTCGACACTTGAGTGACTCAACACATGAGTGACTCAGCACTCATTTCAACTCGGCATCTATTTATTTTATACTTGACATGTATTACCAGCTCGGTATGAACTTAGTAAATATCTTAAGTGTGTTGACACTCAATTATCAAAACCAATCTAAGATCAACATTTATTCCATTCAAATTAAACTTTTTGATACACCCTATTCATTGTCTTGAATTAACAAATCTAACTATGCTATGATGGATCACGATGAGGCCTCATGGATAGGTGATAGGAACCTAGAGTTGCAAGCAAAAAATGAGATATTAAAGAAATAAAATGAATAGTTGATGAACAAATTAAAATTTGAATAAATCATGCAATAGATTGATGAGCAATTGAAAGGTTAGACCTAGTGATACAACTAGACTAGGATATACTAGTAAAAATAAACCTTAAGATGGAGAATTGTAAAAATCCAAAATCTAACAATAGACATAGATCCCTAATGAACCAATAACATGCAAGGTTAGAAGCCCTATAAGCTTACATGTTACAAATGTGGAAATTTGGCTATACTACAAATATTTGTAGAAGTAGACAAGTAAATATTCCAAGATGTACATCTTTTAATAGTCTTTATTAAAAGTGTAGTAAGTATGGTCACAAATCCTATGAGTGTGGATCTAGGACAATAAGTAGGACTTCTAAAAAAATATTTTTGGACATTTTATAATTGAAATCACTATGGACACAATGATCAGGAATGCAAAACCAAAATCCCATCAACAAGAAAGCCTTACAAACAAGTAAACTATAGAAGAAAAGAAGGTAATAACTCATTTACATGTTTTAACTATGGAAAAAAAGGACAACAGGCATCTAAATGTAGATTGGGAGGTATTGGAAGAAATCTAAACCTTGAAAGAAATAGGATTTCCATGTTGTATTTGTTAGAAATGTGGTCATGCAATAAATAATTATAGATATCATTTCTTTATCGATAGGGATGATAAAGGAAAAGGAATCATAAATCAAGAAAAAGTTAGAGAAGAAATGGGAAAAATTTGGATAAAGAAGGAGGAAGATATTACTTCAATGGAAAACCATTTTGCATTGCACATAGGGAATCTATCTAAAAAATAAGAAAGAAAGAAAATTCTTATGGACTTCAAATTTCATTGAATTATCAATTAGTCCCTTAGATCATTTGAGATACAACACATAACAAAGTAAGTGAGATAAATTCAATTAATAATGAGTCATAAAATACATGAGGTATGTACATATAATATTAGATAAAGGAATAGGTGAACTATCAAAATGAAGATGATTGTTGGTAAAATAAATGACTCTCGACAATATAAAAGATTATTAATGAAAAGGACAATTAAATGAAAAATAGTCATTGGACACTTTTTGGATACTATATATAGGGATATCTATCATAGTATTGTTACTTTATTTCAAGATTTGTTATATAAACAAAGATTAATTGTGAGTTATTGTCTAGTGAGAGAATCATCATACAAAAAGAGTTTGAATTGTACCATATTGACTTCATTGTAAACCATAGTCGTACTAAGAAAATAACCTTTTCAAAAATTGGAGAAGTGTGGAAAGGTTGCAAAAAAAAAAATGAAGAATCCTCATGGTTCCAAGTATGAATGTCTCAATATTGATTAAGAAGCCACAAGAATCCAAAGCTAAATACCCATTAATTCAACATAAACAAAAAAAGTTGGATCCCTATCTTTGATTCCACTAAGATTCGTGTTGATAGAAGATGTTATACATTTTCTAAGTATAAATTAATTAAGATTGGAGATGTAGGTTGGAAACTACAATTAGAATAATTGTTATGTTATCATTTATATCAAACCTTACTTTTAAGACATTTGTTAATAGTGTAGAGTGCCATATATATTATTTATGAAGATGAAATGAAAAGAAGAGATATCAAGATGAGATATTCAAGTTGTTGAGAAAAAGAGCATTTAAGTATGATGAAATTACAATTAGAACTTATCAATTAGTCTTTGACAAGATAATGTGTTTTTAAAGCATTGTCTTAAGTCAAGAAGATAGTTGAGTTGATGTATAGAAGAGAAGACAAGAAGATGAGTAAAACACTAAGCTTGACCAAGTAACAATCTTACAAGGTTAGTGAAGAAGTTGAACAAAAAGATTAAGGAACATAAGAAATATTAGAATAGTGTTAGTTATGGTCAAGCAAGATGAAGAAGAAAATGTAGTGCTAATTGAGTGTAGTGAAGAATGAGTGGGCAAGTGTAAGACGAGTAAGATAGAATAGGAGAGACTGAGCTACCTAGTATTGAATGATCTAAAGAACATAGTGATGATTGAGTGTCAACAAAATAATAGTTTGTGAAAGAATTGAGTTTTGAGGCTGATATAGTTATATTTATGAATTGGTAAAAATTCATAATTGATAAATATTCATGAGATGGGGTATTTAATGCATTAATTATTGATTGATGGAGTTACAAATAGGATAAAAAGATATTGAGAGGGAGGGTGAAGTAGAATCTTAAACACTTTAAAATTTTTACCAATTCATTCACATCTATCAATAAACTTGTGCATGTAAAGCTTGTAATGATAATTTGTTGTAACATATAAATCTAATCTATGACATGCATGAAAATAAACTCGTAACACAATATTTGTTACCCAGAAACCCTCCAAGGTGAAAGTAAAACTAGGATGAGGATGATACTCACAAATCTTCACTATTGCAAGTAATAAAGTTAACATGTTATGGTTACAATGTTTGATCATAATATATGATCTACCCTATGAGGGGTTTCCTTGTTAAAATCTTAAGAGATTGCTAGGTCTTATACTATTAGATGATTTAACACTTACAAAAAAGTAAGGATTCTATTAGGAGATTTACAAAGATTTATTAAGACCACTCTATTAAGAGATTTACCCCGATCCAAGTTTGTTAGACCTGATTCAATACCTAACTCTTGGTATGATCTATAAGCTAATTTCAAGTCTTCTCCTTGCTAATTGATCCTCTCCTCTTATCTGACAATACTTGTCTTCTCCTTCACTACTATGATTAGGTCACTTGCTCTGTTAAGTAATAATAGAACCTTTAATTGACTTCTGATCAGATCTCAATCCTTCACTCCATATTACTTCTTATTTTCATGCATACACTTCTCCACTCTTGCTCTTTCTTTCTCTCACACATGCATACTCCCTCTGATCTAGATTAAGATCTTCAATATTTAAATAGTTTTGTAACAAGCTCTACACATTTTAAATGTTCTATAACAACCTCTGCAAACTTTAAATGTTCCTTCCATGTTGGCTTGAAAAATGTTTTACCTCAAATTTTGTTCCATTTCTAACTTTTATGTAAACTCTACATTGCTCAGTCTATTTTTTAATGCTTGACATTTTTGTTGCTTAGTCTATATTTGTTCAACATATACTATGTAACTCAACACTTGTATGCTTTAAACTTTCTTATTTTTTGATGATCTCGGCTCATATATAAAATACTCAATGACCATACACTTACTCGGCTCCTATAGATCTTGGTGCATACTTTCTTATGTACATGATTCAGCCTATATAGAGTACTTCAGTTGCACTAATGATCATTCTACTTTAACTTGTAAATGACTAAGTGTTTGACACTAATAAACAATAATAGATAGAAATACAAATAATCACCTCCTTTGACATTAGTTAAAAAATACTTTGTCATATAGACATCTTTACAATACAACCTTCTAAATAGGATCTCCCCTTAAGTGTTATGACTTATGCTAATGAATAATGAATAAACAATGTAAGAATGAATAAAAAATTCAATTTTCCCCTTATTCAATTTGATTTCCTCTTGTTTCCTTTAACAAATCCAATTTCTCCCTTATTTTTGAACACTTTATGTCACTCTTGTTGGGGTGGAATAGGTGGAGGTAATTTATATTGCTCAATGAATTCCTTATGACCTCTAGTAATCATGGACAATGCATCATCCCATGTGATTCTTACTATTGAAATGCTTTAGAATAATTGAGAGGGGGTTGAATCAGTTATCCAAGGTCCAAATGTATAGATAAAACTTTTTTTTTACTTAACAAGTACATGTGCATGCATTGATCATCTAATATCTCAAATCATAGTATATTATTATCCTAGCTCAAATGAACTTTCCAAAAATGTAAACGTGAAATGCCACAAAATCATTCATATAATTTGACACAAGGATTTTATGTGAAAACCCAAATTGGGAAAAACCACTAGCAACATGCTACCAATTTTCACTCTTCTAAAGTGAGCTCTATGAGGAGCCAACCTGTATGCTTGAAAATCTAATCTATTGGGAGAATGTGTCAACAAGAAAACATTATTTTACATGTATATCAAAGATTTAAGTAAATAAAAATACAACTAATTCTAATTGAATTTTAAAACTTAATGCAACCAAAATACAAGAGTTCTCATGCAACCTCAAAGTAGCTCAACGAGGGTGCCCACAAGAGGCCTTGTTGGTGTGCTCAATAATTAGGAATGTGGATATGCTCTCCTCAAACACAACTATAAATTAATCCCTTCAAAACTATTTGAATGAATGCAAGAGTGCAAATGTAAATCTATACTAAAATATATGTGGAATACCTTCAAGAAATGGCTATGAGTAAGCCAACCTCAAAAGGATTCCATGGATGTGAATGTGGAAATGGTATGTAATGAAATAAACTAACAATGGTATACTACCATGAAACTATGAAAGAATTGGGAATTGAAACAATACAAAAAACTACCAAGGGTTAGCTCTAAGCATGAAAATCTCTCAAAACTCTAACATTATACTAGCATCGTAGCAATGCAATGAAGGAGATGAAAATTTCTTAAGCAAAGAGCTCTATATAGGCTTGAGAGAGGCATCAAGGAGGTGGTGTCTATGTGGCATCCACATAGTTGCCACAAGGGAGACACATGGGCTAAGGGGACAAGCCATGAAAAGGTCAACATAAGTATTTTTGTGATTAAGATGGCTCAAGGTGTGCTCACACATGTGTGACAAACCTTGGAGAAAGGAATGGGGAACAAGTTTGTAAGAGGATTTTGGAGGAATTAAAGAAAGGGGCATTCTTGGGCTTTGAGTTGCTCACACATGTGTGAGCAACCACTTAGGAGCTAAAAGGTGTTTAGGAAGGTATTTAGGATAATAAAGTGGGATTAACTAGTGGGTAGGCTTAGAAGGATGAGAGTGATGAGTTTTAGACTAGGTTTAGGTGGGATTAAGATTAAATTAAATAGGATTTAATTTAATCATAGGATTATAGAATTTAACAAAATGGAGATAAATTTAAAAAATTGGAATTTATTTTAAAAGGGGATTTATGGAGCACTATGCATTAAATAAATTTAACACGGTAGAGGGAAGTATTCAAATTAAATTTACATACATTATGGAAGTGAACCTATTTAATTAAATAAGTAGAAGACTATGAAAAATATAATTAATTAATAAATAATCAATTATTATAATGTCAAAGTAAATATTAATAAATTATTATAGTAGTTTGGGACAATTTTAAGCATCTACATTTTGCCCTCTTGATGTAATGTTGGTCTAACGTTGCATCAAAGAGAATAAAATATAGGTTTCCCTAGTTAGGAGAGGAGTCACAAGAGTCATGTCATAGCGATGAAAAGGGAGGAGGCTTCCCCCTCAAGGAAATGGGGTGAAAGAGGAATATATTTTGCCCCATTTCTTCAAATATAGACATAGGAAGGAAAAAGGAAATAAAAAGGCTTAAAATATGACCTTGCATGACTTGTTGGTTAGATCAAAATGAAGCAGGTTGAATTGGATAATGATTAATCTAAATGCATCCTATCTACATGAATGCATTGGATTCAATTAAGTTTAGATGGGAGAGCACACCCTAGTTTGATATTGCAAGAGGATTTATACATCAAATGCTATTGTAGCATAGATGACAAGGTTCCTTTGCATGGAATAGACTCAAACACAATATAAACTTTAGGAGCATAGATGTAGGTTTCATAGTCATGAGGGAACAAATGACATCTATGCACTAGAGAGGTCTAAGCACACCCAAAGTCTTGTTAAGGATCTTGGTGGAAAGTGTGCTACCCTATTGCCCCCAGTGAGAAATGCATAACCATAACAAAAAAACTGAAAAAGATGTGCTAAAGAATCATGAAAATAGATCATATCACAAAATGACCTGCATAATTAGGTTAAGTCATTCAAATGATACCAAGATATTAAAGATCAAGGAACACTTGGGGAGGCTATCAATGACACACAAAGATAAAATCAACAAAATACCTTATGATCAAGTAGTCATGCAATCAAAATTTCTTGTCATGAACTTTATTCAGATGGTGAATCTATAAAGCTTGTGTAGAAAGGATGCATCCTATAAGGTGAATATTGATTGTATGATTGAAATGTATTGAAATGTTTGTGATTGTTTTCTAGAAATTGTATGAAAGGAACAAGGTTCTCAAATTGTTTAGTCTTAGTGTAAATTTGTCTAAGTTTTGTTTACAATCACTATTTTGATAAGCTCTATTTTATGGGTTGAAGCTCAATGTCATGAGATTAGATGATGAACAAAAGAATTTGGACAAGATTTGATCAAAGGATGGAAGAACTTGATTGAATGAGATGAATGATGTTGATAATATTGGGTTAGAAGTGTTAGAAAGGTTAATCTTTCCTTGGATATATTAATTAGGATATTCCAAGGGTCCCTAAATGTAGTTTTTCCTCTTGTACACATGTGAAGGACATGTCATTGTTTGTCCTTTATTCCACATGTAAGGAAAACTCTTGTTTATTTCTTTATTTAGTTTATCCTCCTTAAGAGGATTGTGACACTTTGCACACACCTATTATGAATGTGGCATTCATAGAATTGGGAGTTACAAATGCAACTCCTTTCTCATCTCTATATAAGAGATGCTCCTCCTTTCTTCTTCACTCTTATCACTTTGATGTTATTGTATTGAGCTATTTTGCTCCAACACTCTCTCTCTCTCTCTCTCTTCTCTAGGCATTTGTCTTTATTCATAATACTCACAAGGGGTTTTCTTTGCTTTCCCCTTATAAATCCTTGTCTCCATTGTTGAACCATCTTGGTGTATGCTCTTGGATTTTGCTTATCTTATGGTAACATTGTTTCACACTTAACTTACTTGGATTCTTTCTCGTTCCTTGCTCAATATTATCATTTCTTACATGGTATCAGAGCTTGGCTATCTAATCCTTGTTTTAAGTTTTTGTGTTGAAGGTTGCCATTCATTGGAGCACACCTTATTTGGAGACGTTATTGAGAGAAGAAGTTTGTGTTGTGGTTTTAGCTCATTTTAACATCTCTTGTATATGCAGGTTTCATATTAAATTTTTTACTAACCCTCTTTGGAAGGCTTACCGCCAAAGGATTTTCTTATAAAATTTCAATTTTTTTTTTCTTTCTTGTTTTGGAAGGCATGCCGCCAAAACAAGAAGTATTACTTCAGTCCACTTATTTATATTAAATTGTGCAATTTCTTTATAAATATTGTATATATTTAGAACTTACATGGGTTAAGTTTTCAATAAGTATATAATTTTCCTACTCTTTTAAAAAAAAAAAATTCTAATATATTGTTTTTATTTACTATTATCTATATCTATTTGGTGTTTTAAAATTTTTTTTGAAATCTTTCCTACCCATATGCATATCATTTAAATGTTTTAATCACGCGTAGCACGAGTCTTTTAATTCAAAATTTTTTTGGGCGGACGCGCCACCAGCACCGCAGCGCACCATCTATGCCCAGCCCCTGTGCCCACTGCCCGTGCAACTCTTTCGATTCTTCCCACGAGAAACTGAAGTCCGCCCCTTTCCTCTACCACCGTACAGACCCACCGCTCCCGCCGCTACCTACCACCCGTCATCCGCCGCGGTCTGCACTTCGGACCACGGGTCATCAGCAGCCTGCACGGCCTGACCTAACACCTTTGGCGCGACCTACGTTCAGGCCACGTGTCACCCGCCGCTTGCGCAGCCACGCCATCCGCTCCGCTCCCCCCTTATCCTCTTCCGATTGGACCGCACATCTTTTTAAAAAACTCCGCTCTGTCTATCTGCATGACCTTCCACCGACGTTTTTTTTTTTAAATCTTGTTTAATTTATTTTTTTAGAAGTTTCTTTAAAGGAACTTTAAAAAGATTATTTAACAAAAAAGAGTTGTTTCATTCAATTTTTTTTAAAAAAAAAAAAACAACTTTTTCATTTCATAAAATTTTTTTTACTCTAATTTTTTTTTTAAAAATATATTATTAATTTTATATATAAAAGACAAGATTTTTTTTCAATTAATTTGATTTTCAAATCAAGGAATTTTTTTTTTAAAAAAAAATTTCATTCTTATAATCATGTCAACCTTAATTCCAGAAATAAAACTTAGTTATTCTAATTATCATTCCTGGAAAACTCATATCTCATTCATTTTTCATTTTAAATACCTCTTCGAAATAGCCACTGATCCATCTCTTGAACCTGGTTCAGCAGCTACCCAAGACGAGAAAGATACTTGGAAATCTAAAAATGAAGAAGCTTTAGGTTTAATTGGTATTTCCATTATTCCAGATTTATATGTGTTAATTGCTCACTGTTCTAAAGCTCATGATGCATGGTCCATCTTGCAAACCAAGTATGACAGTGGAGATGAATACCGCAAAATACAATTGCAGGATCAACTTGAAGATCTCAGGTATGCAAATTTTAAAAGTATGGATGAATTCCTGTTAAAATTTGACTCTCTTAAAAGTCAAATTATTGCCTTAGGTGTTCAATTAGAGGACATTCGTTTAATTCATCTTATTCTTAAAAAGTGTCTTCCTAGACAGTTTCAACAGTTTATAACTAATATTCATGCTCAGCTTGCTATTCCTACTTTAACTTCTTAGTTAACTTATGTTATTGTTCAAACTTTATTAAGATAGGAAGAAGCTAAGCTAATTCAGTTTGGAACCCTTAAATCAATTGAACATGCATTTGTGTCTAGAAGTTCAAATAATAATTTTTGTTCCAATAATAATAATAACAACAAACAATATAATACTAATTCAAATAATTCCAACAATAAATTTCATGCGAAATATAACAATAATAACAATCATCATAATAACAATCGTAATACTAATAATCAAAGGAATCATTCCAATTCCAAACCTCATTGTTCTTATTGTGGCAAAGATGGTCATATTGTCAATAACTGTTTTAAAAAGAAAAATGATAAAAAACCTATGAATAATAGTAACAATAATCAAAACTCAAATCATAAAAAAGGTAACTCTACTGGTTCTAATTCTCGTCATGCTTTTACTTATAGCTTTAATCTTTGTAGACCTTTAGAATGGATTGTTGACAGTGGTGCATCACAACATGTAACTTCTCATAAAGAAATTTTTGATTCTTTACAACCTGATATTGCTAACATTCCTATTCAGTTAGCTAACAATCAGACTTGTAAAGTTGAAGGATTAGGTGATGTTACTATTCCTAATGGTAAATTGCATGATGTATTATATGTACCTGACTTAAAAACTAATCTGCTTTCTGTTTCACAGTTATGTCAGGACTATAAAGTTGAATTCTACAAAGATACATGTTATGTCATAGATCCTCAAACTCAAAAAGTGATTGCTCATTCTAAAATGGATAATGACAATTTGTTTAAATTCCATGAATTTTCTAGTTCACGATATTCATTATATACTTCTATTGATTTCAATATATGGCATGAAAGACTTGGCCATTTAAATTCAGATTATATTACTTTTATGCAAAAGCACAATATGGTTGATGGTTTGCCTCACATTATTCCTTCCAAGATTGCCTGTACAGGTTGTATGAGTGGTAAGATGCATTGGGAGCCCTTTCCAAGTGGAAAATCATGGTGGGCAACTCATAAGTTGCATCTTGTCCATAGTGACCTCTTGGGCCCCATGGAGAATAACTCCATCCAAGGTTCTTGGTATGCACTTACCTTTGTTGATGATTTTTCTAGATGAGCTTGGATCTATTTTTTGCATAGCAAGGATCAAGTTCTTGATATATTCATTGAATTTCAATTATATGTTGAGAGGCAATCTGGTTTTAAACTTAAAATTCTTAGAACTGATAATGGAAAGGAATATGTGAATAATGCTTTTCATTCTTATTTGAAATCATGTGGAATTAAACACGAGCTTACTATTCCTTATACACCACAACAAAATGGTGTGGCGAAAAGAAAGCATCGGACCATTGTTGAAATGGCTAGAAGCATGTTGCATGCTAAGAATCTGCATTATAAATTTTGGGCTGAAGCCATGTTTTGTGCAACTTATATTCTTAATCGGACTCCTACCAAAGCTCTCAAGGTTATTACTCCAGAAGAGGCTTGGTCTGGTAGGAAACCTAATTTACAACATTTGCAAATTTTTGGATCTATTGCTTATGTTCATACTCCTAAACAGAAAAGGCATAAATTAGATGCTAAGTCATCTCCTTATATGTTTGTTGGTTATGATGAAAACACTAAAGGTTATCGTGTTTATGATTCCACTACTAACAAAGTTCAAGTTGCTAGAGATGTTTGTATTGCAGAAAATGGAGTCCATGATTGCTCTACTATACATGATGTAGAATTCAGTGGCACTAAAATTGTGTTGGTGGAGGACCAACCTCCTTCTCTTAATCCTACTCCTCCTCTTAACCCTTCAAATCAAGTACCACCTATTATTTCTGCTCCTACAACTCATGATATTCAAGTAGCTACTAATGATGCTTTTATTGCTAATGATTCTTCCTCTAGTGATAATTCCATTACAACTAAACGTAAACCTAAATGGTCTCAAAACTTAATCAATGAAGGTGATGATTACATTTCTAGAGTTGGTGGAATTAAACATAGAAGGATTAATTATTGTAATTATGCTTTGATGACTACTATTATGAATTCTAATGATCCTAAGTCCTTTGATCAAGCTAACTCTCAACCTCATTGGCAGAAAGCCATGCAAGAGGAATATGATTCTTTAATAGCTAATCAAACTTGGGACTTAGTCAAGTTACCTCATGGCAAGAATATAGTTTCATGTAAATGGTTATACAAAAAAAAATTGAATACTAATAATGAAATTAGTGAATTTAAGGCTAGACTAGTTGCTAGAGGTTTTTCACAAATTGAAGGATTAGACTATAATGAAACTTTTGCTCCTATTGCTAAAATGCCTACTATCAAATTAGTTCTTGCTTTAGCATCTAAAATGAATTGGCTCATTCATCAAATGGATGTTAAAAGTGCCTTCTTAAATGGTGATTTACATGAAGAAATTTATATGGCTCAACCTCTTGGATTTGTTAAGAAAGGGAGTGAAAATCTGGTTTGCAAATTGAACAAATCTATTTATGGTCTTAAACAATCACCTAGAGAATGATATTCTAAAATTAATTCTTTTTTTATTTCTCAAGGTTTTGCTAGAAGTCAGAATGATCCTAATTTTTATATTAAACATACTAACGATGACATTATTATTGTTATTGTTTATGTAGATGATCTAATACTCACTTCTAGTTCAGACGCTTTGATTTTAGATATCAAGTTTCAACTTAAACAAAAATTTCAGATGACTGATTTAGGTATCTTACATTACTTCTTAGGTATGCAAATTTGCCAAACTCCTAAGGGTATCTTTCTTTCTCAAAGCAAGTATGCTTATGATCTTTTACAAAAATTTAAGATGAATGACTCTAACCATGTTTCAATTCCATGTGAATTAGGTACTAAATTAATGAATGATATGAATACTCCTTTTGTTGATGAAACTTTGTATAGACAGTTGGTAGGAAGTTTAAATTATTTAACTCTTACTAGACCTGATATTGCTTATAATGTTGGTTTAGTTTCTTGATTTATGTCTAAACCTCAACAAACTCATTTTAAAGTTGCTAAACGCATCTTGAGGTACATTAAAGGAACTATTAATATGGGATTATTTTATGATGCAAATTTTGAATTTATTTTACATGGCTATACTGATTCCGATCTAGGTGGAGATCCCAATGATGGGAAATCCACTTGTGGTTATTGTTTCTTTGTTGGTTCAGGTGCAATTTCTTGGAAAAGCAAAAAAGAACACTCTATTTCCCTTTGCTCAACTGAAGCTGAATAAAAAGGTTGTACCAATGCAGCTAAGGAAGCTTTATGGATTAGAAGACTTCTTGATGATTTGGGTCTACCTCAACAATCACCTACACCTATACATCGTGACAATCAAAGTGTTATTGCCTTGGCAAAGAATCCAGTTTATCATGCTCGAACCAAACATATTTCACTTCAACATCACTTCATTTGAGAACAAGTTGAAGACAAGCAAATTACTCTTCTTTATTGTAAAGGCGAAAATCAAGTGGCTGATATTTTAACCAAACCACTTTCTAAAGAGAGATTTCAGTTCCATTGTAAAAATTTGGGCTTACAACCCGTTGATGTAAACTCCCCAAGTAAAGATTAAGGGGGGGTGTTAGAAAGGTTAATCTTTCCTTGGATATATTAATTGGGATATTCCAAGGGTCCCTAAATGTAGTTTGTCCTCTTGTACACATGTGAAGGACATGTCATTGTTTTTCCTTTATTCCACATGTAAGGACAACTCTTGTTTATTTCTTTATTTAGTTTATCCTCCTTAAGAGGATTGTGACACTTTGCACACACCTATTATGAATGTGGCATTCATAGAATTGGGAGTTACAAATGCAACTCCTTTCTCATCTCTATATAAGAAATGCTCCTCCTTCTTTCTTCTTCACTCTTATCACTTTGATGTTATTGTATTGAGCTATTTTGCTCCAACACACTCTCTCTCTCTTCTCTAGGCATTTTCCTTCATTCATAATACTCACAAGGGGTTTTCTTTGCTTTCCCCTTATAAATCCTTGTCTCCATTTTTGAACCATCTTGGTGTATGCTCTTGGATTTTTCTTATCTTATGGTAACATTGTTTCACACTTAACTTACTTGGATTCTTTCTCGTTCCTTGCTCAATATTATCATTTCTTACAAGAAGAAAGAAGATACTTAGATAATATAGAAATTGATTTATATGAAAAGAGTAGAAGAAGGGAATATGATTAGAGTAGAGGATAAATGAATTGATTGAATTGATAATCTAGATTGGGACCATTGACAAGGGAGATCCAAAGAATGGTAAATGGATGAGAAGGGTTGGGATATCTGAATGGTGAAAGAATATGGGGACCAAAGGATTTGGTAGAGGATAATGGGGAGCCAAGGAATATGTTTCAAAGGAGTTAAAATGCCCCATACCAAGGATAGGAAAATGGAAGGAAATATGGTGTACATTGAAATGGATAGATGGTGTGTACAAGATACTCATGGAGGAAATGGAGGTTCATGATTTTTTTCCAAAGCATACATGGACATTATTACTTCTTCTTTTTGTTGCTACTATTATTTTATTTTTATGCCTCTAGTTTTGGTCACAAGCATAGGTATGAACATGGAAGATGGATGGGCAAAGGATATGATGCAAAGGAAGTGAATATGATATGAATAATAAAATGAAGGATATAGATGAAATATGAAACATGAAATGGAGGAAATGTATGGGATAATAAAGGCCAAAAGAATATGAAAGAAGGATAGAATTATGTAGGATTATGGATGGAGGATGGAAGGAATGAAGATGACAAAGACTATGAGATGAAAGATATCGATAGGATGTCAAGTGTTGGAAATATAGAAGGAGTAACTAAGAGGGGGGCATGAATCAATTAACACTAAAATATATTTTATATCCCTTAGATGTCAACAATAAAATTTAAACTAAGAAATCTGATTGTTGTTGTTATTCAATAAACACACAAAAAATGTTGAAACTCGGTAAATATAGAGTGTGATTTACTTTTAGCTGATCTTAAACATTCATAGAGATTAATTTGCAAGCATAAAAAATAACATGAACACATGAGACACCAAGATTTAACGTGGAAATCCAATATGAGAAAAACCACCAATGTAACTAGTTACTATTTTTCACTCTTTTGAAGTGAGCCCTATTAGGAGCCAACCCAATTAAAGGTTACAAAACACACTGATAGGTTTGACCTTATTAGAGGATTTAATCACCCTGTAAGGAGTGGTCTTGTAAGAAGTCTTAAAAAAATTCAATGGAACTATCACCTTGTTAGAGGATTTACAATTGGCTATTAAACCAACTCTCTTAAGAGATTTTAGATCATTGCTATAATGGTTAAAGAGTAACAATGAAATGACCTAATTGTGATGCAATTGAATTGCTGATTAGAAATCTTTATTCTACTTCATACTTGATCCTTCCTAATCGAATAACACTATTCTACTCCACAAGGATACCTGCTTATCCTTAAAGTTTTCTCTCACTCTTTCCTTCTCAATTCAATCAACACATTTGCACACACACTAAAAATCTCAACTTGACCTTTCATTTATATCATCTAGATTGTCACGTCAGCTCAAATTCAAATTAAAATAACCAATAATCATCACCATAGTTAGCTAGAAATAATACTTAAAATAATTTAGCTTCTTATGCCAAAATAACAAAATCCTTCATTGGCTGACCCTACTCGGTAAACACTCGTTTTGAGAAAATTTCCTATGTTAACCAACAAAAGCTTGGATAACACTACGAACTTATAAAAATATCTTTTGGTAACCAAGTGAACTTAGCAAACACTGACTCAGTCTAACTTTCCTTTTTTAACCATGTGAACTCGGTTAACATGGTTTCCTTCTTGAATTCCTTCAATGCTTGAGTGAGCTCAGTAGACACTATCTTCGTAGAGTAATCTTTAGGAATGCTTGGTAGACAAGGAAAACTATCTTGTTGACCAAGTGAGCTCAATAAGCACTGACTAGCAACTAATATGACATTTTTGTAACATCAAAGACAACACACAATTAGACAATTGTATCCAACAATATCCCTCTTTGGAATTGATGGCAACACAACATAACATAGCACAATAAAATTTGAGAACAAGACTTTCTCTGATAGAAAGTTTCTCCCTCTTAGATTTTCACCAAAAAAAATTTCTCTTTCATGTAGTAATCTCTCTCTATAAAGGAATTACATAACTTATATGATAGTATACCTCTCCCTTAGAAAGATATGACAGTAATATTTTCCCTCTTTCACAACACATGCCAAAGAAAACACATACCAAATTAGTATCAATGTACCTTGAGTACTAATTCATATGCAATATTCCCTTTGACTATGTTGTATCAACTGATTGATTTTCAACTTGGTTCTTGTTGATGCATCACTAAACTTTATTTAATGACCTTCAAATAGTAGAATGACTCCTAACTTATCTCTTAGATATAGGAATGCATCCTTAGGTAATGGCTTGGTGAATGTGTCTACAATCTATTCTTTTGTGTGAACATATTTCAATCTGATTTCTTTTTCCTACACTAGTTCTATGAAAAAATAATATTTTATGGCAATGTGCTTATTTTTGGAATGCATCACTAGGTTCTTTGATATGTTAATTGCACTAGTATTATCATAATACATGACAACTGGTTCTTTGATCTCAACCTTCATACCTTCCAACAACTATTTAAACCAAACAATGTTAGAACAATTTACTGGTATTGCAACATATTATGCTTCTATTGTAGACTGGGATGTGTAGTTTTTCTTCTTGCTTGTCCAAGATACCAATCTTTTACCGAGAAAGAATGCTCCACCACTTGTACTTTTTTCTATCATCAAGATTTCATGCTCAATCAACATCAGTGAATACATTTAGGTCTAAGTTTCCTCCAAGTTTGATGCAGGAGCATCCAGAGGTATAAGGGCAATCCTGTGTCACCCAAAAAAAAATATACTTAGACTTAGTTTCTATTTTATGTCTTTGCATTTTTGGATACCCATTTGGCTCAAATAAAGGTTCCAACTCTCATAGTTCAACTATCAGTGCATTTAAAAATCCTGAAAAAATAGGAGCATGCAATTTGACCATCATTTTGGTGACCTAGAAGGTGTGACTTGGCCAGATGAATGTAATCGAGATTTAGATCATTCCAGAAAAAGAATCAGGTCAAAAGGCCCCACGGTTTGAAAGTTATTGCAATTTTTCGGGTTTTGGAGACCCCCTAAGAATGCTTCAAAGTTAGGTTTGGGGCATTAAATGACCTTGAAAAGGGTCAAAAAATGGGGGATGAGCGAAGCTCATCCATAGGGCTATAGAGCGCTTCGAGAGCTTTCCGAAAATGTAAACGGTTCGTCAATCGGAGTTACGGTTCAAAAGTTATGCCTCTCGGAAGTTCGGCTACCGTTTTTGGATTCTTCTAGAATTGCACCGACTTCTAACGCAGCTTCCGGAACCTTCTATTTTGTCGGTGGATGCCTACTAGCACTTTCTAGAATGTACTCCTAGTCCTTAACCCTCCGGGGTCTATTTAAGGAGATTTCTTGCATTGTAAAAGGCAGTTCGGATTGGAGCTTGAGAGGAGGTGCTAAAAGGAGAAATATTCTCCAGATTTATGCTATTGTAAGCCTGCAGGGCATGTTTTGAGTTTATTTTCTCTGCACTATTTGTACCAGCTTATTTTCTCAGTTAATATAATTTCCCCTTTCTATTGTGTCTATTCTGGTTGTTGGGTTGTGGCCCCATCAAGTGGTATCAGAGCCAGGTTTTCCTGAGTGTGTAGACAGAGCGCCGACTGTGAGGCAGTTTGCACCAGGACTGTGTGGTTGTGGGTTTGAGTTAGAAGATGCCTCCACGAAGAGAGCGTGGTGGAAGGGCCAGAGCTGTTGATCCTGAGGAGGTTAGAGCCCTCCAGAGACAGGTACAAGCATTGCAAGAGGAGCTTCGTAGAGGAGCAAATATTGCCGCAGATGACAATAGTGAGGATGACAATGAAGAGGAAGTAATGGAAGTTGACGGGGAAGTTCTGAATCCTGTAGAGGAAAGGCTTTTTAGGGCCATTTCTAGGTTTGGGAAAAGACCTACAATTGAAGTGGGTATATTTTCGAAAAATTTGAAACCAGATGAGTTGATCGATTGGATCAATGAACTGGATGAATACTTTGAGTATGAGGATATAAGGGACCCAGATAGGGTTAAGTTTGCAAAGGCCAAACTAAAAGGCCATGCCAAAATCTGGTGGCAAGAGATTCAACTAGACAGACTTAGAAGAGGAAAGGAGAAGATCACAAGATGGGATCGCATGGTGGACAAATTGAAGAAGCAGTTCATTCCTGTGGACTACGAGCTTGATCTATTTAAGAAGATGCATGGGTTAAAGCAAGTAGGAAGATCAGTCCAAGAATATACAGAGGAGTTTTACCGACTCCTGATTAGAGCGGGGCATGCAGAAGCAAATAAGGAGAAGGTTGCTCGTTATATCAGTGGGTTACGACCTAGCATCCAGGAAGAACTAAGTCTGGTAAGAATGACCAGCGTTGAAGAAGCATACCAGTTTGCCCTACGAGTTGAAGAGAAGCTGAGTAAAAGGTTTGAAGGAAGACAAAGAGGGCGCGGTCAAGGAGGAAGGGGAAGCGATAGATCATCTGGAGGCCGCAATGAAACTCAAAAGAAAAATGAAGATGAGGGTACTAGCAGGAACCAGAGGAATGAGGGTTTCAACCACTCCCGTGATCAAGACTTTGGAAATCAAAGAGGAAGAGGTAGAGGACGTGGGCAAGGAAGAGGAGGCTTTCGTGGTACCTGTTTCCATTGCAATGAAGAAGGTCATCGTGCCTTTGAATGCCCTCAACGACTAGGAAGGACAGATAGGAGAACTGAGGGCCAAGCTAGGGTTGCTCATGTGGATGAGGATGCACAATCATCACATTCAGAGGATGCAGAAAGAGGAGAGACCTTGGTAAATGAGAGAGTCCTACTAAGTGGTGAAAATGAACCAGGACAATGGAGGAGCTTGTTCCGTACCAGATGCAAGTGTGAGGATAAATGTTGTGATGTGATCATTGATGGTGGTAGCACTGATAACTTGGTATCCGAAGAGATGGTCTCTAAGCTGAAGCTCAAGAGGGAGAAACATCCCCAGCCCTATCGGATTTCTTGGGTAAAAGATGATCATAAGGTCCTGGTAAGTGAACAATGTTTAGTAAAATTCAAAATTGGGAGTTACCATGATGAAGTTCTCTGTGATGTTATTTCGATGGATGTTTGCCATCTATTGTTGGGTAGACCATGGCAGTTTGATAGACATGCAATACATGATGGACATGCAAACACATACTCTCTGACAAAGGATGGAGTTCGCCACAAATTGAAGCCCATGAAAAAGGAAGGTGAAAAGGTATGTAGCAATGCTAGGATTTGTCTTGTTGATGGAAGGAAGTTTTTAGATGGCATGAAACATCAGCGCATGTGCTATGCTTTGATTCCTAGAAAAGATAAAGAAGGTAGTAGTGAAATACCATTTGAAGTTTTAGATTTACTAGGAGAATTTGGAGATATTATCTCTGATAATGTTTCAGATGGATTGCCACCAGTAAGGAAAATCAGTCATCAAATAGATTTGATTCCAGGAGCTAGTTTGCCTAACAAGGCTGCTCACAGGATGACTCCTACTGAAACAGAGGAGCTAAATAGACAGGTTCAGGAGCTGTTGAGGAAGGGCTTGATTCGAGAGAGCCTGAGTCCATGTGCAGTACCTGCAGTACTCGCACCAAAGAAGGATGGAGAGTGGAGGATGTGTACAGATTCTCGAGCTATAAATAGGATAACCATCAAGTACCGGTTTCCTTTACCAAGGATGGATGATCTTATGGACTGTGGCTATCATCAGATACGGATTCGAGAAGGAGATGAGTGGAAAACAGCCTTCAAAACCAAGGAAGGTCTCTATGAGTGGTTAGTCATGCCATTTGGATTGACAAACGCCCCAAGCACCTTCATGCGGCTCATGAATGAGGTACTTAAGAAGTTCTTGGGAAAATTTGTTATTGTCTATTTGGATGATATTTTAATTTTCAGCAAGACTTTGGAAGAACATTTACTACATATTCGTAGTGTCTTTGAAAGGCTAAGGGAAGAGAAATTGTTAATTAATCTAAAGAAGTGTGTCTTTGCAAAAAGGGAGTTAGTCTATTTGGGATTTGTTATATCACCTGAAGGTCTCAAAATGGATCCAGAGAAGGTAAAAGCCATCTTGGAATGGCCTACTCCAAGGTCTGCTACTGAGGTAAGATCATTTCATGGTCTAGTTAGTTTTTACAGGAAGTTTATTAAGAATTTCAGTGGCATATGTGCACCCCTAACTGATACGATAAGAGGGGATAGAAAAGAGTTCAAATAGACTGCAGCAGCTGCGAGAAGTTTTGAATTGCTGAAGAAGGTGACCGAACAGCCTGTGTTGGCACTTCCAGATTTCAGAAAAGTATTCCAGGTGGACTGTGATGCTAGTGGTAGCGCTATTGGGGCTGTATTAAGCCAAGAAGGTAAGCCTATTGCATATTTTAGTGAAAAATTGAATGATGCAAAGAAGAAGTATTTTGTTTATGATCAAGAGTTCTATGCAATAGTTCAGGCCTTAAAGAAATGGAGGCATTATTTATTGCCAAAGGAATTTGTTTTTTATACTGATCATCAGGCATTATAGTACCTAAATAGCCAAGGTAAATTGAATCAGAGGCATATGAAGTGGGTGGAATTCTTGCAGAGTTATACATTTGTGTTAAAGCATAGAAGTGGAAAATCTAACAGGGTTGCAGATGCATTAAGTAGGAGACAATTGTTGCTTACAACAATGCAGGTTGAAGTAGTTGGGTTTGATGAACTCAAGAATTTGTACCCTGAGGATCCTGATTTTGCTGAAGCATGGAAAGCTTGTAAAGAACCTGTTGCTGTAGATAGAACCAAGTGGTTAGACTATTTGATTCAAGATGGCATGTTGTTCAAAGGTAGTCAATTGTGCATTCCAAGGAGTTCCATGAGGGAAAATCTGATTAAGGAGAAACACAGTGGAGGGATGGCAGGACATTTTGGTCAGGATAAGACCATTGCCATTCTTAGAGAACATTATTTTTGGCCTCAAATTACACAGGATGTGAAGAAGTTTGTACAGAGTTGCCAGGTTTGTCAAGTGGCCAAGGGGTTTAGTCAAAATACTGGCCTATATCAGCCATTGCCTGTTCCATCAAGGCCATGGGAGGACATAAGTATGGATTTTGTTCTTGGATTGCCAAGGACACAAAGGGGTAATGACTCAGTATTCGTGGTGGTTGATAGGTTCTCCAAAATGGCACATTTCATTCCATGCCACAAAACTCATGATGCTGTCCATATTGCAGACTTGTTTTTCAAAGAGGTGGTAAGACTACATGGTCTTCCAAGGAGTATAGTTTCTGACCGAGATACTAAATTTGTGGGGTATTTCTGGAGGACATTGTGGAAAAAGTTGAGAACAGACTTGAAATTCAGTTCCACGCATCACCCACAGACTGATGGCCAAAAAGAAGTGGTAAATAGAAGTCTGGGCAATTTGCTGAGATGTTTAGTTGGAGATAAGCCCAAGGGATGGGATTTGATTCTATCACAGGCAGAGTTTGCTTATAATTACTCTGTAAATAGGAGTACTGGAAAATCACCATTTCAAATTGTATATGGGAATAGCCCAAGGACTGCACCAGAATTGAGGAAGATAGAACAAGGGGAGAGAACAAGTGCTAAAGCTGAGGAATTTGCTGAACACATCAAGCGTCTACATGAGGAGGTTCAAATACACATTATCAAGATGAATCAAGAGTATAAAGCTAGGGCTGATGCAAGGAGGAGACATAAGGAATTCCAAGTAGGGGATCTAGTCATGGTGCACTTACGAAAAGAAAGATTTCCAGTTGGTACTTACAACAAGCTGAAAATGAAGAAATTTGGCCCCTGCAAAATTTTGAAGAAACATAACTCAGGAAATGCATATGAGGTGGAGCTGCCAGATGGTATTCACATTTCTCCCATTTTCAACATTGCAGATTTGACAGAGTATCATGATGATGGTACTGATGAGGAGCTGGTTTTAGAGCCATGTCCAATTCCTGCTTCTAAGAAGGAGGAGATAGAAGACATTCTAGATCATCGTGTGGGTAGGAGTACCAGAAACAGGCAGTATGAAGAGTATTTGGTCAAATGGAAAGGACGACCGATCGAAGACTCAACTTGGATTTCAGCAGCTGAGGTTTCCCATTTGGGATTTCCTCTACCATCCATAAAGTGACAGGGTCACTTTTCAATCTACCCTGGGTGTCTGATGCAGGAGCATCCAGAGGTATAAGGGCAATCCTGTGTCACCCAAAAAAAAAAATACTTAGACTTAGTTTCTATTTTATGTCTTTGCATTTTTGGATACCCATTTGGCTCAAATAAAGGTTCCAACTCTCATAGTTCAACTATCAATGCATTTAAAAATCCTGAAAAAATAGGAGCATGCAATTTGACCATCATTTTGGTGACCTAGAAGGTGTGACTTGGCCAGATGAATGTAATCGAGATTTAGATCATTCCAGAACAAGAATCAGGTCAAAAGGCCCCACGGTTTGAAAGTTATTGCAATTTTTTGGGTTTTGGAGACCCCCTAAGAATGCTTCAAAGTCAGGTTTGGGGCATTAAATGACCTCGAAAAGGGTCAAAAAATGGGGGACGAGCAAAGCTCATCCATAGGGCTATAGAGCGCTTCGAGAGATTTCCGAAAATGTAAACAGTTCGTCAATCGGAGTTACGGTTCAAAAGTTATGCCTCCCGGAAGTTCGGCTACCATTTCTGGATTCTTCTAGAATTGCACCGACTTCTAACGCAGCTTCCGAAACCTTCTATTTTGTCGGTGGATGCCTACTAGCACTTTCTAGAATGTACTCCTAGTCCTTAACCCTCCGGGGTCTATTTAAGGAGATTTCTTGCATTGTAAAAGGCAATTCGGATTGGAGCTTGAGAGGAGGTGCTAAAAGGAGAAATATTCTCCAGATTTATGCTATTGTAAGCCCGCAGGGCATGTTTTGAGTTTATTTTCTCTGCACTGTTTGTACCAGCTTATTTTCTCAGTTAATATAATTTCCCCTTTCTATTGTGTCTATTCTGGTTGTTGGGTTGTGGCCCCATCAAAGTTTATACCATAAACCATAGTCTTTAGTACATTTTAGATATCTCAAAATTCTTTTTATTGTCATCATGTGATTTTCTCTGGGTTTAGCTGAGAATCTTGCCACTATCCCAACTGCTAAAGCAATATTGAGCCTTGTATTAACTACATATTGTAATTTTTTGATCATTGATCTGTATAAGGTTTGATCTACCTCTTTTGAATCATCATCTTTGGTAATCTTTAGTCCAATACACATGGGGGTAACTAGTTTAGAATCTTCCATTCCAAATTTCTTGAGTATCTCTTTCATATACTTAGATTGAGTAATGTAGATACCATTCTTGCTTTTTTGTATCTATAGTCCAACAAAAAAATTTATCTCACCAAACATGGATATTTCAAACTCTTTTTTCATTTGTTTTGAAAATTCTTTCCATGGATCATCATTCCCTGTAAATAGAGTGTCATCCACAAATACTTATACCAATACAATCTTGTTATCTGGTCCTTCCTTGATATACAAACTACTATTATCATTAGTTCTCTAAAAACCAATCTATATAAGGTAGTTGTGCAACCTTTCATACCATGCTCTAGGAGCTTGTTTCAAACCATATAGTGCCTTGTTTAATTTGTAGACCATGTCCCTTTTGTTTGGATCAACAAAACCTTTTGGTTGTTCAATGTAGACTTCTTCATCAAGAATACCACTGAGAAATGCAAATTTAACATCCATCTAATATACTTTGAATCCTCTGTGAGTAGCATACACAAGAAGAGTCCTAACACCTTCTATTCTTGCAATAGGAGAAAAATTCTGACCATAATCAATTCCTTCTTCTTAAAAGTAGCCTTTACACACTAGTCTTGTTTTGTTTCTTGATACTTGTCCATCTTCATTCAGCTTATTTCTGAATACCCATTTTTTTCCAACCACATTTTTATCTTTAGGCCTGGGAATAAGGGTCCAAGTTTTATTATTCTCTATTTCTTCTATTTTTCCATTCATAGCCCCAATCCAACTTTTATTCTCTAATGCATCTTTAACACTTCTAGGTTCAAAATCAGTAGGTAAACATGTATGATTTATCTTACTTCTTGTCATAGTACCTTCTGATTTATCTCCAATAATCTAATCAAGTGCATGATGCCTTTTGACATACTTGGCCAATATAGGTCCTTTTCCTTTTGAATGAATTGCATTATTTTCATTTTGAATTTCAACTTCTAGCTCATATTTCTCAGATTTGATAGGAATTGGCTTGGTAGCTTTAGAATGTAACTTAGGTCCTTGTAACTTAGTTCAAACTTCTTGCAACTTGGTAACTGAGGAGGACTTGGTAGGTGAAATCTCCTTATTGATAGATGTGTCTAGCAATGTATCAAGTATGAATAAGCTTTCTTCTTCAATCCTTTCTAAAAAATCATCAATTCTCACATGTGTACTGCTCTGCTACCACTGATGACGGGCCACACCACCCGTACCAACTCACAACAAAAAATGCAACAATATGGAGATAAAGAGATGACAAAAATGCTTCATAAAGCATCATCCATTAATACTTGAAATTCATTAGAAGATATTACATTTGAAGAGCTTACAACGCAAGAACTTCTATTTCTCGAACTTCCATTAGAAGAGCTTCCATTTCTTGAACTTCCTTACAAGAGATTACATACAAAGAGCTTCTACTTGAAGAGCTTCTATTTCTCCAACTTGATTACAAATGATAATAAGCCTTGCTTAAATAGGCACTTCTAACCCAAGACATTACAAACACAACCAATGTGGGATAAAAGGTAAATACAACTACTTTTAAATAAATATTAAATTCCCACCCAAATACAACTAAGCACCCAACAAATATTAAATACATGATTTAAGGATCTTTCCACAAACTTCTAAGATGCCACCTACACACCTCGATTAATGGAATGACAACTATTTTTATTATTTTCTATTTATGCCACCCATGCACCTTGAAAATAGAAATTCCTCTTTTCTCCTTTTTTCCTATTTTTCTATTTTTTATTATTTTCCTTCCATTTTCATCACTTTCTCTCTCCTCCACAATTTTTTTTTTTTTAATTTTAATTTTTTTTTCTCTTTCTTTTTTTTTTCTAATAATTTAATTTTCCCATGCAAGATGCTCCTGCATTAGACTCCCTTGGTAGATAGAAAAGTGTGTCCCACACTTTGACGCCAAAAGAAAGATATACAACCATCTTCATCTTCAACACAAGCTTCCACCTCAACTGGGACAAGAAAAACCAACATGCAAATCTTCCACATTTTTTTTTTTGCTGATGCATGATGCTCCTGCATCCGACTCCCGTGGTAGGAAAAATTTTGTGAATATGGATTCGCAAAATGAAGTAGCCACTATTGACAGATTTTTTTTCCCTCTTCCTCCAACACATAGCTGGAACAAGTATCCGATGCCGATATATTTCCTTCTTTCTTCTTTTCCAACACTTGGCTGGAACAAGTGTTTGCTGCTGAAAATACTCCTTCACAATGAACTCTAAACAAGTATAACTCTCATCCTCATCCAATTTTGTTGAATTAATCACACCTGTAATAAACCTAGCAACACCATACCAATCTTCCTTTGCATACCACACATGACTAACAAGATCCTCATGCAAACCATCATCAATATCTTTTAAACTCATATCAAAGACAACATCCCATGATTCATAAAAATTTACCTCTTTGACATATTCATCTTTTCTTGCCTCTTTCATGTTGTCAACAATGCATGTAACTACTTTACTTGCTTGATCTCCAACTAAGGTACTATACTCTTCCTCCATTTTTTTAGTCTTCCAATCACCTTCATCTACTTTTGGCATACAAATCTGGTTATCTTCATGCTCTTCCTCTTCTCTTTCATCTTCTTCAACTTTAGGTTTGCAAATAATTTCCTTTGCATCCTCTTGCTCTTCCACTAGATCATCTTTCTTTTCTGCATCCAAATAATTATCAATGTCTCTTTTTTGGTAATGTGCTCTTCGTTTTCGCAACTCAGCTTCTAATTCATTCACTTGCTTTTGCAAATCCAAAAATATTTCTTCTTGCAGTCTCCTTCTAAATCTCTCAAGTCTAGGAATCCTCAGAATCCATCCAATCACAAAAATCATCTTCTTCTTTCTCTTCTCCATAATCAAGTCTTCAGAAGACAAATCTCGTCCAAAATAAGAACCTCATGCAAACTGCCTCACAGTCAGAGTTTTGTCTACACAATCAAGAACTTCTTCACAAACTTCACCCAACTCAAGGTCCTGGTGCAAACTGCCTCACGTTCGATGATCTGTCCGCACGCTTAGGAACTCCTGCTCTGATAACACTGACATAGTACTACTCTGCTACCACTAAAAAATGTATGCTCTAATACCACTGATGATGGGCCACACCACCCATACCAACTCACAAAAAAAAATGCAACAATATGGAGATAAAGAGATGACAAAAATGCTTCATAAAGCATCATGCATTAATACTTGAAATTCATTAGAAGAGATTACATTTGAAGAGCTTACAAAACAAGAACTTCTATTTCTCAAACTTCCATTAGAAGAGCTTCCATTTCTTGAACTTCCTTACAAGAGATTACATACAAAGAGCTTCTACTTGAAGAGCTTCTATTTCTCCAACTTGATTACAAATGATAATAAGCCTTGCTTAAATAGGCACTTCTAACCCAAGACATTACAAACACAACCAATGTGGGATAAAAGGTAAATACAACTACTTTTAAATAAATATTAAATTCCCACCCAAATACAACTAAGCACCCAACAAATATTAAATACATGATTTAAGGATCTTTCCACAAACTTCTAAGATGCCACCTACACACCTCGATTAATGGAATGACAACTATTTTTATTATTTTCTATTTATGCCACCCATGCACCTTGAAAATAGAAATTCCTCTTTTCTCCTTTTTTCCTATTTTTCTATTTTTTATTGTTTTCCTTCCATTTTCGTCACTTTCTCTCTCCTCCGCAAAATTATTTTTTTTTCTCTTTGTTTTTTTTTTCTAATAATTTAATTTTTCCATGCAAGATGCTCCTGCATCAGACTCCCTTGGTAGATAGAAAAGTGTGTCCCACACTTTGACCCCAAAAGAAAGATATACAACCATAGGAGCATCATGCATCACATCTATATGCCTTACTTTTGCAAGAAGATCCTAAGAATATACCTTCATCACCTTTCACATCAAACTTGCTTTTTCTAGACTCTTTCAAGATATAATATTTACTTCCAAATACTTTTAGGTAACTTACATTGGGTGTGTAGCCATACCATAATTCATAGGGAGTTTTATATGAGTCCTTCTTCAACTATACTCAATTCAAAGTATGAACTATAGTATTGATGGCTTCTTTCTAGTATTTGATAGCAACATTCTTTTCAATCATTAGAGTCCTTGCACAATCCATGATGGATCTATTTCTTCTTTTAGCTATTCCATTCTACTCAGGAGTACCAGGGGCTGATAGCTATCTTTTAATTCCTCTTTCAATGAAAAATTTATTGAATTCATTGGAGATGATTTCACCACCTTTGTCTAATCTTAAGCATTTCAATTTTTTCCCTATTTCCTTCTCTATTCTTGTTAGATAACATTTAAATTTCTTAAATGTTTCTAACTTTTCTCTAAGATACATAATAGTCATCAATCTAGAATAGTCATCAAAAAAAAGAATAAAGAATTTTTCTCCACTATAGTGTTCTATTCCAATGGGTCCACATTGGTCAGTATGCACAATTTCCAAGACATCTTCAGACAGATAGTTTTTTCTCTTGAAACTAGTCTTTCCCATTTTGAAAATCTAACAATTCTTGCATAAACCAACATCTAGTTTCTTTAAACTAGGAATACCTCTTACTTTTCTAAATTTTCTTATCTTGAACATATTATCAAAGTTTACATGACATAGTCTTTTGTGCCATAACCAACTTTCTTCCATTTGAGCAATAAAACATGAATAATCACCAAGATCAAGATAAAATAGGTTACCTCTTGTTTGTTTTCCTAATCCAATCAGATTACCTTTGTCATCCAGTAGTCTTGCCTTGTCATGCATGAATTCTACCTTGAATCTAATGTTGATTAGTTGTGCCACACTTAGAAAATTATGTTTTAGTCCTTCAACCCAATAGGCATTGTCACATACAAGTTCTTTGGTTAATGAGATTCAACCTTTTCCTTTTATGAAACAAGGTTCATTGTTTCCAAACCTTACACTACCTCCATCATAGTCTTCAAAGTGTTCAAACTTTGTTTTGTCTCTAGTCATATGATGTGAACACCCACTATCTATGATCCATGTGTCATTTTTACTAATATGAGAGATAAGTGCCATCTTATCTTCTTCTTCATCAGATTCATCTTTCACAACAATGTATACTATTTCATATTCATTTTTATCAGAATCTTTAGCCATAAAACAAGTCTTTTTACCTTTGTCCTTGAATGATTTGTGATTTTTGAAATCCTTCTTGCCATTATATTTGTGACTTTTCTTCTCATCCTTGGTTTCTTTGTTTGGGCATCTGGCAGCAATATGACCATTTTCTTCACATGAAAAATAGATTAAGGGAACTTTACCTTTGTATTTTCCTCTACTTCTAGAATATTTCTTTGCAAGTTAAGCTTTAACAACTTCAAGATCACCATTAGAATTTTCCTCTAATTTCTCTTCACTTTCTAACTGAATGTCCTTTATTTTCTTGCCTTTTTCTTTGAGTGAAAGTTTGGCCTCAAATGCAGATTCAATATTCTTGGAAGCTGAAACATAATTGTCATAGTTTTCTAGCTCAAAAGTTGTCAATATTCCTAATAAGGTATCCAAACTTATCTTGTGATTTGGCTCACACCTCTTTTCTTGAATAGTAGATACTCTAATTGCATAGATAGGAAGAAATGTTTTGAGAACTTTAATTACAATAGTTTCTTCTTTGAGTTCTCCTAGAGAAGCTTTGATTACACTAACACTAGCTTTGATTCTTTCCACATACTTGGCAATATTTTCATCTTCTCTCATTCTCATTTGATCAAACTGTCCTCTAAGGCTTTCTACTTTGGCACTCCTCACATTGTCATCACCACCATAGATGTCCATTAGCTTGTTCTACATATCAAAAGTAGTTTTGCAGTCCTTGATCTCATCAAATTCATCATAGCTAAGACAGATGCAATATCAATCATCATGGTGTTATGGTTATTTTTCTCAACAATATCTCCAATAGATAATGTACTAGTAGGGGTTATGTATTCTTCAAAAAGGTATTTCAAACCTAAAACACTAATGGAGGCTAGATGAAGTCTCATGAGTCCCTACCATACTATAAATTTATCTTTGTTTAGCTTTGGAATCTCTCTCTTGTAAGACATCCTGATCCTTCAAGTTCACTCTCACTCTTTCCTTCTCAATTCAATCAACACATTTGCACACGCATTAAGAATCTCAGCTTGACCTTTCATTTATATCATCTATATTGTCATGTTAGTTCAAATTCAAATCACAATAACCAATAATCATCACCATAGTTGGCTAGAAATAATACTTAAAATAATTAATCTTCTTATGCCAAAACAACAAAATCCTTCACTGGTTGACCCTGCTTGGTAAACAATGGTTTTGAGACAATTTCCTATGTTAACCAATAGAAGCTTGGTTAACACTATGAACTTACAAAAATATCTTTTGGCAAGTGAGTGAACTCATTGAACACTGACTCAGTCTAACTTTCCTTTACTAACCATGTCAACTTGGTTAACAGTATTTCCTACTTGAATTCCTTTGATGCTCAAGTGAGTTTGGTAGACACTGTCTTTGCAAAGTAATCTTCAGGAATGCTCGGTAGATAAGGAAAACTATCTTGATAACCAAGTGAGCTCAGTAAGAACTGATTGAAAACTGATATGACATTTGTGTAACATCAAAGAGAACACACAATTAGACAATTGTATCCAATAGTCAAGATCAAAGATGTGAAAGTGGATGGAAGTATGTAGGATAATGGATGGATAATGAGAGAGGGATATGGAAAGCTTGAAAAGTAATTCTTCCCCAGTGAGTATTTGCACCAAAATTAGTTGCTTGTAAGAGAAAGGTATTTACATGAGTTTCCACTTCTTTAATGACGAGACACATGGAGTCAAAGCCACATATATCATTTGTTTCTATTTTTCCACACAAGGAGTCAAAGCCTGATATGTGGTTAGTAGAATAGTCATAATGGAGTTTATTAGATGTGGAACTCTACTAATATTGTTTGTGTTGTTGTTTCCATTTTTGTTTTCATCTTTGTGGTTAGGGAATGACTTTTGAAAGATCTTCAATTTAGCCTTTTTAGAGGATGGTCCTCCTTCAACCTCAATTTCCCCATCATCGACAAGGTTTTTGATGAAGATTTTGAGCTTCATACACTTCTTAGTGTCATGTCCTTTGATGTAGTGGTAATTTCAATATTCATTTTCCGTATACCACTTGGATTTGGGTTGATTTTCATCAAAAGGTTGTGTGTTGGGAAAAACCATCCAATTGTGATCCACTAGTTTCTAGGATATGACATCTAAGGGTTCATGAAAGCTAGTGAACTTTCTATTTCAGTCATAATCATGATTGTAGTTGTTATTGGTATTATTGTTGTTGTGAGGAAATAATTGTGTTTGATTATGAGGTTTTTGGTTGTTTTGATTCTGATTCTGAGTGTCATGATTTGAATTGTTGTTTTTGTTTCAATGATGATAGTTGTTTTTGTTTTTGTTTCTATTATCTCCACCTTGAAGATTTTGCACACTCTCGACATTGGTGACACCATCATAGGTAACACCTTTGATTTTGGACCAAATTTTGGTTTTCCATTTTTTTTTGTTTTATTAGTTGATGATGATAAGTTATAGTGTTTAATGGAACCCTTGTCTAAGAGTCAATTTTCAATGCTCTTTCCTTTCTTGACTAATGTTGTAAAGTCCTCAAGACTAGCCATCTTCATTTGGAAAGACATTTCTAGAATCAAATTTTTTATGAATATGTCTACAAGGTGGGAATCTTCAATTTTGTAGGGCATGTGATTGGCAAGTTGTCACTGCCATTGTAGAAAATGAGCAAATGTTTCACTAGTTTTTTGTTTTGTGTTGCACAAACCACTAAGGGAGGCATGATGTTTAATATTGTATGAGTATTGGGCTATGAATTTTCCTATCAAGTGATTGAAGGAGGTGATGGAACCTCTAGGTAAGTTCATTAGCCATTCAAGTGTAGGGCCTCCAAGGGTTCTTATGAAGAGCCTCTTAAGGTAATCCTCACTATAGGTAACTTCTTGACGTAAGACCAAAAACTCTTTGAGATGTTTGATAGGAAATGTTTCTCCTATGTATTTGTCAAATTTGGGAATCTCAAAGTTTGGTGAAAATAGTATCATTTTTATAGATTTTTCAAATGGAAAAGGGTGATTTTCCTCAAAAGAGAAATATTTCATCCCTTTGTTGTTCATATTGTGGACCAAACTTTGAAGTTCATGTATTGTTGGGCTAGATATTGGTTTGATTTTATCTATGATGGTTTTGAATTGATGTCAAATATACCTTCAAATTTTTATGAGTTCCCAAATGGATTATATGGTAGTGGTGGATTATGAGGTGGTGGAGGTGGCGGTGTACCACTTTGGCCAATGTATTGATATGAAATTGTTGGTATTGGCATAGATGTTTTCAACATAATTGTTGGCATTTGTAAATAAGAGGAATACATTGGTTGTGTTGGGACTGCCATTTGTTGGATAGGTACTTGCCTAATGTTTAAGCACCCTATAGTTGGACCTGTCAAGATTGACTATGGAATACTAGAATGTATAGTTGTGTTGCAAATAGCACTTATGATTTTTTGAATGTGTTCTACACTTAATTGGAATGTGGGTTGCATTGAAGTTGATTTAGGTATAGAACTAGTTCTTACTATAGGTTCTTTTATTTTGACAAATGTTTGTGCTATGGTGGGATTTGGCAATACTGGAGCACCATCTTTGGTAATTTTTATAAACAAAGTTCTCTCATCAAAACTCGTAGGGACATTAACACCATCCTTGACAAGGTTTAAGAATATCTCAATTTTGTTCACCCTAATAGATTTTTTTTAACATTTCCAAGTTGTATATTTCTGCAAGAAATGTTTGAACATCATTAGGAATATCATTATTTTCAATGGGATCTTCATCTTGGTACACTTCTGCCTCATCATGTGTGTTACTACCTATAGTAGTGTTTCATAAAGGATTCTCTAGTTCCTGTGTGGGTGTTGAGCTAGGCATACCAAAGTTCATACCAAGGGGAAATGTGTTTCCCAATTAGGTTGACCGAGGAGGAAAAGGGTTCTCCATCTTTTTTTTTCTTAGTGATTCCAATAAGCAGGACATGGGGCTAAATGGGAATCTATTAGATCATGTTTGTACCATACAATTGTGACCAAATCGATGGGTGTAAGCTTGTAGAAGGAGAGAATGTGAGAGAGAAACTGAAACTTATATGATAAAAATGGCTAACAACCTAAATATGAACAAAAGACCTTGTTGATTCAGCAAACCAAGTGTGATATAGGATAAAACTATCTTTCTCCTAGCAAAGATGGACAAATGATCTTTAGAAAAGATATGACACCAAATAGTGGACTCAATATTTGGAGATGGACTTGTGATCCCAAATGAGTTAGTGCAACTATGATAAATATTTGTTTGTGGATAAAGGTTTGGTTTTGTAATCTTGAAAGTCTTGTGACTAAGATATTCTCAGGTCGAAGCATTAAGGTTCAAGTGATCAAGCTCCCTAGAGGAAATTTTTCTAATGGAAGACTAGAAGCTTTGAAAAAATAGAAATGGGAGTAGATTAATGTGGAAAATGAGGGCGATATGTTCACTATGTGGGTAGTGTTGAGCTACCATTTTGCACGATGCTTAATGTCAAGAATCCTTTCAAACTCCTCTCTTGAAATGTCAATCTTGGGGATCAACTCCAAAGTTTTAGGTGATCTTGTGGCCTACTAGAATCCACTCAATTGAAGATAAATGTGAGTGTTCATGAGGAGGCCTTTTCTAGTTTGGATGACTTCGAATAAGATGTAAAATTTGTTCACTGCTTCAAAAGAATAAAACACACAAAAAGAACTATATTTTTTGTATTTTCTATTTTATGATGAATGCAATCTAACAATGCAACTATAAGAATTCATAATTTAACCAAGAGGTTAGTAAAGAAAATAACAAAGATAGGTTGAGAAGAATTTTTACAAAAATAACATGAAAGTAAAATCCTAATAGACATAAGCCACAAAAATAACATGTTTGCAAGTTAAGATTTCAAAAAGATCGGTGGGTGACCAATGAAAGTAGGAGCAATGCCTCCTTAATTCCACTAATTTAATTGTTGATGGGAAGTTAGCAACCATAAGATGTTTCACTTTTCATCAAATTGCAAGGCCACAGAAAGTATGCTCATGCGAGACAAAAAGTTATGAAGGAACAAAATGGGTGATTCTTCTCGAACTAGATATGTTAGAGGAATTTGTAAAACTATAGTAAACACCAAAATTAAAAGATCACACAACCAAAAATAATTGTAATAAACTTTTGGCTCAATCACATTCCATGAACATACATTCACAAAATATAAAACACTTAGGCAAGAATCACTACATCCAAATGCAAGCACCAAAAGCATATATTATTACAAAATAATGATGCCTTTGATTCCATATTACAATCCCATATTTATAATAAATCATCTCATCAATTTATGTTGAGAGTGAGAGATATCTTTATGCAATCATATGCTTCTAAATTAATAAAAAAAAAAAATTATGTATAAACTGACTCTCTAACTGGTGCTTAATAGAACTTCATCCATTTTTATATCATTAATTGGATGCATGGGCCTTTACATGTCTTAAAACAAAGAATACATGAGAAAATAAGAAAGAGAGAGGCTTTAGTTGATGTAGGAGTGTTTGGAAGTGTCAAAAATAGAAGCTACATCTTCACTAGGTGCCTGTCGGAGTTAAACTGCTGTCAGAATGTATTTGTAATGCATGGAAAGCTCTAATTTGGAATTGGAAAATTAACTACCATTTCAGCTTTTACTTCTTCAAAATATTTCAAAACAAAAATAAAAAATCACACTAGTGCGCCTAAGCACCTGGCGTAGCAATGCACCTTAGAGGTAAAAAATGGCAAAATTTCACCCCAAGTGTAAAAATTGATATTCTGGCTTCTTTATTTTGTTCGCGTTTATATTGAAGCTATGTTTGGGTATTTTCCCTTGAATTTATCAATTATCTTAGTGACTTAAGCCACATCTAATAGATCTAAGCCATTATATTTGTCCTTTACTTTCTACCTGAAATTATCCACTTCTATATGGGTTTCTGTAAAATCCTTGAGTCTTGTATCAAGCTCTAACAAAGCTTCTTCTATTCTAAAAGCCTGTCAAATATCTTCATCATTAAAAAATTCATCCAAAAAATTCTAAAATATCTTAACTACTACCTCTATTGGTATTAATTTTTCACGTGCATCATCCTAAAAAATGTCCAGACATGCATCACTATAATGTTTCTCAGTTTCCAAAATTTTCTCTTGGGCTTGGTCCTTGAGCCTATGAATCTCTGCATGTAATGACTCCATTACTTTATTTCCATCTGCAATCTTCTCAATCCAATCATCTATTAAATCTATTTCCTTTATTGTATATACATCTATGAGCATCTGATACCTCTAGCCTTTGATTACATGTAATGCCTGTAAATCTTTCCCCAGGTATGTACTTCATCCATTAAACCAAAATCTTGATTCAAAATTGCCACTAACTTATTTGCATTCTCCTGCATGACATGTAATAACCTCAAATTCCCTTGAATAATTAGTATGCCTTTTTCCTCAAAACTCTCTTGCCATTGCTGACAAGCATTCAAAAATGGGTCCAATCGAACCACACCCATATCTCTTCTCTAAATTGTTGCATTTAGAGCTTCTTTGATGTTAGTGGGATCCAAGGGGCCAACAACTTTTCTCAAATATCCTTTTAAGATTTCATTTTGATGCCAAAGTGTTATCAATTTTTCCCTATCCTATTCTAGGCTCCTAAAAACTTCCTTCATCCCTGTTGTAACCATTAGCTTTATAGTTTCCAAGGTCAACTTCCCAAGCATAACTTCCTAGATCTGATAATCCCTTGAAGTTAATTCTTCAACATTTGATTTTGGAGGAGGGATAACTACATAAGAAAACAAGTCCTAGCTTTGATCACTCATGATGGAGACTAATGCTCTTGCATCCTTTGGAGGTGAATCAAGCCTCCTTAGAACTTCTATTAATTCCATTATATCCTCCTCTTTAGTAGTGAATTGTTGTTTCTTGTTTCTTATCACTTATTTTTTAAGCCACCTTAGAATAAGCTACATTGGGGATTTACCTTTAGAGGATGAAAGTGTTTTCTCAACTATAAATTTCCCCTTATTGCTCCTTTCTAGTGTCTTCTCCCTTTGTGAGAGATTTGTGTCGACAGTCTTTGTATCTATGGAGCCCATAGTTCTCAGCTCTATATCCTAGGGAGTTTGTTGAGTTTGTTCACCTATCTGCCCCTCTTTAGACACTTCATCGACAGATACTTATTGTGGCTCTTCTTCATGTTCTGCCTAGACCTATTCAATTTCTATACCTAGAGGAAGAGAGGTGGTTGATCCCTTGTCTACACAAAATGTGACTTGCAGCTGGGATTCTAAAACTATCTCGGGTCCTTTTGATTTGAGGGGAATCTAAGTCTAATCCTCTTATTGAGGTTTATTGGTGGGCATGTCTCTAATTTTGTCCCTAACCAACTCATTACCCATGAGCATAAAGTCAAAATCTAACATCTTAAAGATAGCAATGCCCTCTACATCTTACTCATCTATCTGCTATTACATTTCATCTTTTGATGTAGTGGTTGGCATGGGTTCATCAGGGATAGGTGGTGGTGTGATCATGGAACTTCTCCTCTGTGGCTCTAGCTAGCTGAGTTCTCTAACTCAAAGGTAGATCATCCTCTTCATTTTCATCACCCTCTTCTTCTACCTCTTCCAAAATGGATTCGAGGATAGATCGAAAAGGAATCACTTTCTTGATCACCTTTTGTCTCTTCTTCACCAGAGTCTTAATCTTTCTTCTTTTTGGTGTAGAGGGGGAGGCTTTCTCTATTTGTTGAGGTGGGGAAACCTCTTGTACCTCTATTTCTATTTCTATTTCTAGTGGCACTTGGGAAACTAGTAGAATTTGGGGATCCCTTGGGTTTGTGCACCTTCTATATTTTCTAGCCTTTGTATGTTTTCCTCTCCTTGTTATGGAGGTGCCAAAATTTCTTCCTCTTTAGCTTTGGCTTGTTGAGGAGAATACCTCTTTCTCTTGCCCTTGCCTTTACCCTTTTGAGCTCGATAATAACCAATGGGCCTATCAATTTTATGCACCATCTCTAGCCTTACTAGTGATTAAGTTGTAAATGTAGGGATGATGACCTTTTTCACTCTACCTTTGGTTGGACGGGCTTGCACATGGAAGATTACTATCTTAGGAATTGGATCAAGTTTGAATGGTTTCTAAATCCAATTCTACATCAATTTGATGATGTGCCTTGCCCTATAATTAATGTATGAGTTCTCTTCCTTGTCAACCTTGGTATTCATAATAGGTTGTTCACCAATTTTATCCCTATTGAACAAAGGATCAAGAAACTCTTTTATGTCTTGTTGTGTAATCTTCAACGTAATCTTTATCTTCAAGGCCTTCTCTACTAGATGCAAAGTCATCCTACAATAATCCCTTATACAAACATCATAGTCATTTTTCACATTCATCCAATGATCTTCAATGGCTTCTTCATGTTGAAATATTTTTCCTGCTAAGTACTGCACTCTTCTGATATTGTCAAAATATGGCCACAAAGAATTATGCTCTTTCAAGGCAAATTGATCTCATTCACATTCAAAAGAGGGGTTATCTTGCCTCTGATCCACCTAAAAAGGTCCTATCATCATAGGCCGCATCCAACATGTTTTATGCTATTTTCTCACTCTATCATACGTAGACAAGAGTTGTCAGGAGATCTCCAAGAGGATAAGCCTATCCCAAGGATATCTAGGGAGCTTCTTTGGGTTAATAGTTATACTCACTACCCTCAAAATATGTAAATGTATAGAACTATATGTAATAAGCTTTGGCTAATGATATATGTGTAACTGCCTCCTCTAATATTCTTTTTGCATAATCTTTTTCTATAAACTAAATTATGGAAAAGATGAAAGCATCATTCACAATTATATATTATTGGCTTTTCTCTGAAAGCCTTTTCTTCACTAGCTAAGGGTACACAATATATGGTCATGCATTGGTATCCTACATACTACCCCTTTTGTAGAGCCTTGGATAATCAGTTGCCCTTATGGCTAACAATTACACCGTGTATGATGTCATGTAGAATTTCCTATTGTTCTTTGTTGCCACCAACTATTCACCTAAATTCTGACTGAGAGTAGAAGCCCAATCTAGAGGCATCTCTTCTTTCTTTATTGTTTCAATAAATGCACCATGAAAATATTTAGGTGCTAGCTACCAAAAAACCCATTACTCTACTCAAAAGTATGATTGAGTACCCAATGTCTTCCATCATGTACCCTCTTTTCATGTCCACTTTGCCAATTTTCTTTCCCAGAGTAGTCTTCTCTATAAAATATGAGGACCAGATAATCTCAAAAGCCTCATCAATATATCCTTGATACCATCTTTCTGCTTGCTCATAGGTTAGCATAATGAATTGGTATACCCTTGGGAGATGAAACACCTTTTCAATATTCTTGGGTTGAAGATCTAGAATATCTTTGTCATTGTGCTCTTAACTACCCTCTCCTTAGGAATGAAATATTCTGCAAGTTTCATGATAAGTTCTAAAGACTACACTAACACTTGGTTGATGTTGCATTGATGAGCCCTAATTGGATTAATGTAGAGATAATCTAGGACCTCTTATTCAATTTGTTACATATCTTTAAAAATTCTCCCAAATCTATGTGTCCCAAATTAGTATCTCAGATTTCTGAGTTGTCATCTTGAAAGTGTGATTTTGTCAGAACACCTTAGAACTTAAACACTACTAGTTGTGGTGCTATTTTCTCACCAAGAGAAGATGAGGAAGACATCATTCTATCTGCACAAAATGTACATCCATTAGTCCAGAATTGAAGAATAATGGATTAACAATGCCCTAAAATTGACTCACATAAAACCCAAAAATGAGTTTTCTCTGAAAACATGAAAAAAACCTAATTTAACCTCTAAAAAGAAAGAAAAATAAAAATAAAAATGTGGCACACCAAGCATACCAAGAAGGTGCGCCCGATGCACAATATATCTAGGGTGCTTAATTTTTTGAAAATTTAAAGGTGTACATAAGTGCACCTTGTTAGGTACAATGATGCACACTTTAACTTAGACATTTTTTTACTATTTATTTTTTTAAGTTTTCACTTTGTTTTTTTTGTTTGTTTTTTAAGTTTTAAGGGCAGGTGCATTGATGCACACCCAATTTTGGGTATGTTTGTAACTTTTTTTTGAAGTTCTTTATATTTGAAATGGTGTGCATCAATGCACCCAAAGGAGGTGCACTGATGTGCACCATTTGTGAGTTGACTTAGTGTTTTGTTTTCTGCACAGGTTTTGTAATACCCCAAAATTGGCTCATTTTCATGATCACCAATTTTGGTCTATTTCTAATCAACCCTAAAGACCTATCTCATTAGGCAATTATCATTCTGATTGTCACAAATTGACTTAATTGTCAAATGTAGAAAACCCTAAATTTGCATTCATCATACTCTATTTAATTCCTAAAGTATTGACTCATATTAGTCACATTAAACCTATTTATTTAAGTTCAATTTAATTTGAAGTGTTTATACTTTAATCAAATTAAATTATCACCTAAGGCTAATGTACTAAGGGATTAAATTCATTTAATTTAATAACTATGCTTATTTTAATTAATTGAATATGATTATTCAATTAAATAGAAAATGCATTTATGAGATCATATCTCATGTTATTAAATTCAATAATATCTTCAAAATCCTCTCTTCAGTTTTGAAATGGAAACTCTAAGTGAACTACTTCACAAAATTGGAAACAATCTAGTTAACTTACTATCACACTTATGACAAGTTCAGTTAACTACTCATCACATCAAGATCAGAAATAGTTCACTTCACTTGCACAAGGAAGTTTCTATCTTAATTGAATCTTTTCTTTAATCCTAACCATCAACTTGAGTTAATCTTACCCATTGATGGATTCTAGGAATGCTATTTAAGAGGCTCATAATTCCTCATTACGGAGGTTGAATTGGATTGCTATCAAACCTCTGCCGAATTGTGCACTCATTTAAGTTCATTATTCTCATAAGCTTTCATTTCTTAGATTAAATATCATATAGATTTAATATGCATACATCTTTTTAATCTTATTTTATATGTTCTTAGATTATTTTCATATCTCATATAGATTAATCATCTTTAAAACCTTCGTTCTAGAATAGTCTGATTACCTATACCTCAAATCTGAGAGAATAAGCAAGTAAAATCCACCTAGATAGAAGGCAATAGGTCACCTTGCAGGGTTTCTCACAAATGAACAATCTCATGTCCATCTTGAGATGAATCCGCATATAAAGACCGTGTTGAAGTGTGTGTGTGAACTTTGAGGCCACATTCTGCATATACATTTTTGGTGCCCACTGTGGGGCCAAGGAAATCAATTGCTCTGGCCTCATCTACATTTTTTCTGTTATTTTAGCATTTTGTTTGTACTATTCTGTACAGTCACTCAAATTTTCGTGTGAGACATTCCATTTTCACACGAGGATTTGAAGGTTCTCATGCAAAGTTTTAAACCATATCATACGAAAAAGTGCCCCATTGTGCAAGTCTTCATGTGGCACATCATTTTCTTGCATGACTCGGTGAAAGATTTTGCGCAACCCTATGCAAGATTTCACGTGAGATTCTGCAATAGCAAGCTTAATTTATCAATTTTCAGCATTTTGTTTGTTTAATTTTTCTAACATGGTTTTCTTTGGATCTTTATTGTTTTGTTTATCTAGTTTTGTGTAGCTTAACTATTGTCTACAGGATGTTTGTTGAAGATTCCTTACAAAACCCACTCAAATAGAAAATGACCCTTTGTTTGTAGGATGATTGCCAAAGATACATTTGATGAAGACTACTTTTAAAACCCATAAAATAGTGTGTCTTCTTTCTTGCTTTCAAAAAATAGATTAATTAGGGCTTGTGAACTTACTAGGGTGCAAGATAGAAGAATAGGGGATTATGCTCTTCACCACTTGGAGATCATGACCAAGGGTGAATTAGAAACCTAGATGCTTTTGAAAGATAGCATTTCAAAGAAGACAAGAAACTAAGTGGTTCTCTAGTATGTGTCTTTTTCTATGAAGGGATGATGGTTTCCTTTTAGGGAATTAGAATCTTGAGAAAAGACAAGTATGGATTGATTAAGCTAAGTCAATAGTCAACTTTCTTTGTGTGTTTTGAAGAGAAAGTAAGGTAGAGGAGTATGCTCTTTCCCCTTGAGGGAAATTAGAAACTTTGACCCTTACATTCGAATCACTAGTCTGAGTCAATCCTTTAGAGGGCCTGCCAAAGTGATCCAACCTCTGGGAATGACCCAAGTGAGCACACTCCTTTCACTAGAGATTCCAACTCACTATAATCAAGATACTTTATAGAGTGAAAGATTCCAAAGCTAGATTAATTTCTTTCACTTGATTCTTGATATCGCATATCAAGGGGAAGCTCTATCTATTATATCGGTTGATGCTAGCCCTAGTCTTGCTAAGCAAGTATGTGCACTCTCAAATGCTAGTGTGGGCTACTAGTCTCAACTCCACTTGCAGACCCATTGAGAATTAATATGAATGGAAGCCAAGTAAAAACCTCTTAGTTAGAAGCCACATGATTCACCTCTAAAAGGAGGCATAATATTTGTGCAAGGAGGGGGAAGAATCTCTCCTGTAGAACTCACCATAGGCATGCTAGTAGATGTTTGAAGGTGGTATACATGCTTGTCCCCTACCACAAGGGCACTCATTCAATGTATACTATTAAGTCCTTTAAATATACCAAAAATGTGGGTGCCCTCAAGGGGGTGACATGGCTGTGTGAGGTACACACATGTGCATAAGATGTGGGACAAAGGTTTTTCCTTCTCTACCATTTTTTATTTCTAGGGATAAAGCATTTTTTTTATCAAGTCCAAAACATGTCCAAATTTGCTCAAACAAACTAAAAGTCAAGACTCCCTCATCCCTCTGAGTTGCTTTGCCCTTAGTTGGATTGTATTCGACTACTAATTGCTTCCCAATGTCTTGTTTAAAAACACTTTTCCTTGGTTGAAACTTAAACACTATCGAAACAATTTTCAGAGTTAACCTTTCTATCTACCCAAAAAATCAATCCAACTAGTTTGTCCAATCTATCCAAATAGTCAAGAAATCTCTTCAAAATCCAACACTATTTTCAATCTAGTCTTGATTTTTGTGCACAATCTTTCATTTATTCATGAGAGAACTCACTTTTTCATGTGAGCTAGTTCAGGTCTTTGTGCAAGAACTTGTATATACCCACACAAGATCTTGCCAACTATCTCTGCTAGTTCTATCACTTCTTTGCATGAGCCACAAAAAGTCTTTGTGTGAGTTTAAATTGTTCTTCTAAGTCTTCGCACGACCCAATAAACTTTCTTGCACAACTCACAAAGGATCTTCACTCGAGACCTTATTCTAAAACTATCAAACTAGCTTATTCAACCAATCTATGACCTATGTTCAATCTATTTCCTATGTTGAGTTGTCCCTTCTTTATCTGTACACAGTCCCAAATAGTGCCATTTAGCTTAACTGAAGATTTGTGATCTGTACTTTTAGCAGTCTCATCCTTTATTTTTCTAGATTATCATTCTTTAGTGCTTGTCATAATCCATGTTATGATTTTCATAACCTTTGATTGTTCTAGCCTTCAAATTAGACTATTCATGCCTTAGTATACATCATTCTTATCTTGTCCTATTGAGACTAAGTTTTAGTACAGTCCTTGTCTAGGTTCTTGCTTTTTTTCCTTGTCTATGACTATCACAACAAGGAGTAGAAATGTGTTTTATCCTCTTAGACTTAGGTGAGGTCATGCTAGAGGTCATAATTAGGGCAGAGGTCACTTACCTTTTGTTACGTAGTCTGCATCTAGTTTTTCCAGTGAGGCATCTTCATGATCTCCCTCATCCATCAGGTCACCTCGTGTCCAGTGAACATTTTCCATAAACCTACAACAAACTAGGAATCCTTTCTATCAAGAGGATCCTAAGATTGGTAGAGGTCCTCTATCTCCAAACACAATGTTTGAATACCTTTTCAAAGGACCTTTTAAAACCCAACATACTAAAACTAAACATGTTCGTACAATGATTAATCATGAACCTAAACATGGTAGTCACAGTAGACATCAAGAACCACCTAGGAATAATAAAGAGAAAGAGAAAGACCATGACACCGATGAGGAATAGGAAGAGGTGGAAATACTCCCTGGACACATAGAGAAATTTCAAAGAGACAAAAACTTTCAAAAGGTCATGGGAATTCTACTCAACGAATAGAAAGAAAAGTACTTTCTCAAACTTTCCCAAGAGGGAGCTAAGTTGCCCTCTCATTTCAATGTAGAAACCATTATCATGCCTGAAGAGGAAACTAAGACTTCAAAACTCCAAAAACAATGGAAAATTATGCAAGATCAACTGGCTTAGATGATGCATGAGAAAGAGAAACCCGCCAAAGCATACACATTGGGTGCTCTTTTCCTATTTCCATTTGACAAGAACATAAACATGCCTCCTTTCCCATGAGGCATAGAGCTACCTAAGTATGACAAGTACTTCGGCACCACTGATCCCCAAGATCACTTGCAAGAATTTGGCACCTTGTCTATGGAGTTTATACATGACCAAACATACCTCATGTGTTTATTCCCTAAGAGCATAGCTGGTCAAGATTTGGAGTGGTTCTCACACTTACCTCTTGGTATCCAGACGTTTGATGAAATTACCAACTTATTTCTCAAGTAGTATTCTCATAGCATTCAACACCCTATCAAAATTTGAGATCTATGCAACCTTAAGTAGAAAGTTGGAGAACCTTTTCTCACATTCCTCCAATGGTGGAGACAAATTTACACTAATTATTTACCCAAAATTTTGAAAATGTAAAAGCTTGACATCTTCACTGATAATATCCTGCCTAATTTCAGATATAGAGTCCAACTTCAAGTTCCATGTACCTTTGAAGACATGATCACACAGGCTATCCACATCAAGGAATTTATGGTCAAGAAAGGTGATTTCACTCTTCAGAAGGACACAAAACAAGGTTCCACCTCCAATAGGGATAAAACCAAATATGTCAACAAGAACTGAGAAATTGTACATGATGGAGTTGTTGACAATGTCACTCCCAAACCTACTAAGGTAGCATTTAATCTCACAAATGGTCTCAATGTAGCCAAAAATGTTGAGAAGCCTCCTCTTGACAACAAGACATCTAGGAATAAACTAAGAAACTCATGGGCCACATGCCCTAAGTGAGAGTATACACCCTTACATGAACCTTTGGATGTGGTTTACAAAATATTGCTACAACACAATCTTATTTCACCAATGGACAATCCTCATCCCTATGATGCGCAACCACATCCACCATGGTGGAATGAAAACTCATTTTATGAGTATCACCAAAATAAGGGACACAAAACTAGCAACTGCATAAACTTGTGCCATAAAGCCCAGGACATGATTGATGTTAGTGAACTTGTGATAGATAGACATAACAAGAACTTAGATCACAAGGCATTCAAAGAGCCTTTCTCAGCCTATGAAAAAGGAGAGACTTCAAAACCAAAGCCCAACAACAAGGTCAACTATGCATATTCCAATGATGACAATGTGATTAACATGGTTGAGCCTATGGATTCTAAATATTGTGATGTCATTACCATTAAGGGAAAACAAGATAAAAAAAAACCCAAGATACCATTTGTCTTGAGGGGCCCTACTTCCAACACAATGGATAACACACCTTTGCAGCACTATGGTAATGTTGTTACTCGCTCTCGCATCAAGTTGGTGCTCAAAGGCTCTGTACCTTCTACTCTCAATCCTGAACAACATAAAGACAAAGCCCTTGTTGGTCCATCTAGAAAAGGTGCAAAACTCACAACGAACTCAGCAGCAACCAGTTATAGTGTTATTAATCAACTAAAACAAACTAATGCTCAGATATCCATCTTTGAGCTGTTTAAAATCTTGCCTGCTCACAGGCAAATTTTGGACAAAGCCCTCACTGAGGTAAATGTTCCTCAAGACCTTGATCTTGAGTGATTTCAATCCATGGTAGGTCACCTAACCTCACCTTATCTTATGACCTTCTCTAAGGAGAATGATAACTCATTGAGTCACCCACACAATCAACCTCTACACATCGAGGTTATGATCCATCAAACACGTGTTTATCAAGTACTCATCGATAATGGCACTAGCCTAAACATTGCCTCTACTGCTTTGCTTAGACAATTGAATTATTTCAAGGACTCTATTGATCCTCAATGCAAGATCACCATCAAATCATATGACGAAGTGGAACAAAAGTCTCTAGGTCTTGTGGTCTTACCCATTCACATCAGTCCTATAGAAAGGGATGTCAGCTATCAAGTGCTTGACATTCCCTTGGCTTACAACATTCTGTTAGGATGGCCATGGATACATGAGATGCATGCTATGCCATCCACATATCACCAATGCATCAAATTACCATTTCATGGCTTTGAAGTTACTGTTCCTACCACCACTAGCTATACCTAAAATATACTCAAAGCTACTGAAACTTTCATCCTTGCTAACGAGGAATCCATTGATTATCATGAAAAAAAGCTGAAACAAATTGAGTTTTCATTCAAACTAAAAGAAGAGTACCATATTGAACTAGTTTTTTAATTAACATCTCTTCCAGAGTCTTCTCATCATTATGGGAGACCCTCAAAGGCAAAGAAGTTGTTCGTGTTGATACCTCAGACTAAGTATAATGGCACTTTTGTCAAGGCTATAGTTCCCCTAGAGGATGAAAGTGAAAATAGAGCCATTGCTACATGGCTTTATAGAGAAGAGACTCCAGTAGACTTAACAAAGCAAGCTTGAGAAATCACTCCTGAGAAATATGGGCATGGTCTTAGGCTCATGAAGCATTTTGGTTACAAGGGAACTAGCCCTATTGGGTGCAATAACAATGGCCTAATTGATCCTATCAAGGCAACAACTCAAAGAAATAGTGATACAACTGGCGTAGAATTTATGAAGGTTCCTTTCCATTTGGGACCTAATAAATTCATACCAAAACTTGAGAGTTCATCTAGAAATGAGTCACAAGCTGAGTCAGACACTCAAGAGGAATAATCTGATGATGAGGATCCCTATCCTTATCCTATTCCTTGTGATCTCGCTAAATTCTTTGCTAAGCTAGATGACTTTGTGCCATGTGTTAGCACTATGGATGATACTAGTGATTCTTCTAAGGACAATATTAAGCAACCCAAAGATCATTCAAAAAAAAGAGAGTCTAGTTAGTCATTATGTATTGAGTATCTGTGTAAGAACCCAGATGATGAAGGTGAGTATGTCCCTATCACTATTGGGGAGTTCTATAGTCTCTCGCCATGTAGCATGTATTCTAAGGAATATGAGTTTGACTCTCTTTTAGAAGTGACTACTTATAAAGACATTGACCAAGTGCATGTCTATAAAAACCAAATTGAAGTGGGTGAGATGTCTAGGGTTAGGTCAAATGGGTCTAATCTAACTAGTATCCTAGAGTCATCAATTGCTGATGTTAGTACTCAAAGGTGTTCGAACACATATGTGGACAAAGTCACTATAGGTCTTGAATTGTTGGTCCAAGCACTTAATGACTATACTATGAATGTAATTGAACTAGCCACTACTCTTTAACTCACACATCCTAAGCTTATAGACTGGAATCCTAATGCATCTAGTAAAGTCCCCATGTTCTAGAATGACTATGCTCTCATCTACTACCTAAATGTTATCGAACCTATAATGTCTTCCACCAATGAATAGAGCATCAACATGACTGAAGCTGACATCAAATATCTCATTCATACAATTAAAAAGAAAAAATGCAAAAGGTCTGATGGTGAAAACCACATTGTGGCAATATCAGAACCCAAAAAATTAAAAACAAAAGACATATCCAAAGGTGAAAACCTCTCTGAGGCACCTACGGATGAGATATTTGATGCACTTCCAAGTCACTTTTAGGAGAGATCATCAATTTTGATAGAGCCAACATAGCTAATTAACCTAGGTACAGAAGAACATCCTCATATGATACATTTAGCGCAATCATTGTCACCTGAAGAAAAGGAAGAGTTTATTACCTTTTTCAGAGAAAAGAAGATAAATTTTTCTTTGACATACTCTAACATGCCAGGACTGGATCCTGATCTTATCATGCATCACTTGTCCATAGCACCAAGCATCAAACTAGTTAAATAGAAACTTTGAAAAATGCATCCTCACATTGTATTTCTCGTCAAATTAGAACTGGAGAAGCTTCTAAAAGTTGGTCTCATCTACGTAATTGATTATGCTGAATGGATATCTAATATAGTTCCAATCTCCAAGTATAATAAATCTATTAGGGTTTGTACTGACTTCCATGATCTCAACTTGGGATGTCCTAAGGATGATTTTATGCTTCCCAATATTGATATGATAGTGGACATGATGGTTGGCTATGAGATGTACTCACTTATGGATGGGTTTTCTAGTTACAATCAGATAAAAATTGCACTAGAAGATCAGGAGAAAATTTCTTTCACATGTGCATGGAAAACCTTTTGCTAGAATGTAATGCCATTTGGCTTGAAAAATGCTGCCACAACCTATTAATGAGCAATAACTACAATTTTCCATGACATGATGCATAAGACAATGGAGGACTATGTGGATGATATCTTGGTCAAAAGCACCAAATGAAATACCCATCTACAAGATTTAGGACCCATCCTAGATTGCATGGAAAAATTCAGCATGTGGCTCAATTCTAAGAAATGCACATTTGGTGTCACATTAGGAAAGTTGCTAGGATACATCATCTCTGCAAAAGTAATTGAGTTGGATTTGGAGAAAGTACAAGCAATAATGGATATGCCACCACCTTAGAACATTATTTAGATGAGAGGTCTGTAAGGTAGGCTCCAATCTATTCGCAGGTTTATCTCACAATTGGCAAATAGATCACAACCCTTCACAAAGACTTTACATAAGGGTGTGAAATTCAATTGGAGCTAGAATTGTGAGAAAAGCTTAACATAGATCAAATAATATCTTGTTAATCTGCCAATCCTGATGCCTCCTATCCATGGGAAGCCTTTTCTTTTGTACATTTCAGCAACTGAAACATCTCTAGGAATCCTATTGGCTCAGGAAGACAAAAACAACAAAGAGAGAGCTATTTACTACTTGAGTCACACACTGATCTCTTATGAGAGGAATTATAGCATCATTGAGAAAGCTTGCTTGGAAATTTTCTTTTCTTCCCAAAAGTTGAGACACTACATGGTTTCCTACACTATGCAGTTTGCGGCTAAAATAGATCCACTAAAGTGCTTGCTCAGTAAGGTATCTCTCACAAGAAGATTAGCTAAGTGGGTTATGATACTCAGTGAGTTTGACATCCAATATGTTGAATGCAAAGCTATAAAAGGATAGGCAATTGTAGATTAGCTGGCTAATGCACCTATATAGATTCTCTTACCAACAAACATTGATTTCCCTGATGAGTCAATCCTGACACTCACACACCAAATGTGGGTCATGTTCTTTGATGGGTTCTTCACACAATAGGGATTTGGTGTTGGATTACTCTTCATAACACCATAGAGATATTTATTTCCCAAAGTGTACAAGATTCTATTTCCTTGTACAAACATTGTTGAATATGAGGTTTTGATCAATGGAATGAAAATTGCAGCCGAATAGAGAGTGGATCAATGAGACATCTTTGGTGACTCTTAGCTTGTCATCAATCATGTTAATGATGTGTACCAAAAAAAGGATGAGAAACTAGTACTATACAAGTGCATGGTTGATGACTTGAAGAAGTATTTTTTGCATATTACCTTCCAGCAAGTTCCATGAGCAGATAGTAAAGTGGTTGATGTCATGGCTACTTTAGCCTCCCTGCTACAGATGCTTAAAAATGATCTCCCACATGAGCTCTTGGTGGAAGTGTTACACTACCCAACCTATGACACCCCTAATTCTAAGATGATTTGTTCTATTGTAGGAAAAGATTCATCCTACTACCATCACACCTATTCCTATCTCTATAATCAAGCCATTTCAAAAGGTATGACTTAGAATGAAAAATGTTATCTAATCCATAATGCTTTGCGATATGTCATTATTGTTGATGATCTATATAGGAGAGGTTTCAAAGGAACACTCCTTAGGTGTTTAGAACCTAAAGAGTCCAAACATGCACTAATTGATGTTCATGAGGGCATTTGTAGATCCCACTCAAATGGCCTAACACTAGTTTACAAACTCCTTAGAGATAGTTACTATTGGCCTAAAATGGAGCCAGAAGCTATCAAGTATGCTAGATCTTGCAAGTAGTGTTAGCTTCATGGGAATCTAATCCATGCTCCAACCAAAGAGTTGATTCCCTCTACTACAACATGGCCATTTCAACAATGGGCCTTTGACTTGGTGGGTTAGATTCACCCAACCTCTTCTAATGGACATAAGTTCATTATCATAGCTATAGATTACTTCATGAAGTGGGTAGAGATAGTACCTCTCATAGTCACCAATGGAAAAATTGTAGCTCTTTTTATCACAAACTACATCATTTGTAGATATGGTGTACCATCCTCAATCATTACTAACAATGGAGAACAATTAAAGAACAAATACCTCAAGTAACTATGCAAGAAATTCATAATCACACAACATTGGTCTTCCATCTATTACCCCTAGGGTAATGGCCAGGCTGAGGCATCTAATAAGGTGATCCTCAAAATCCTTCATCACATAGTTAGCAAATCAGGGAGAGACTAGCATCTCTAGATTAATCTAGCCTTGTGGGCATATAGGACAAGCATCAAGACTCCAATGGGTATGACTCCCTTTGTTTTGGTGTATGGAGCAGATGTTATGCTTCTAATAGAGTTCAAGATTCCTACCTTGAGAATCTCTATGACAGGCCTTATCACTGATGACAATTACAAGATAGCTCAGCTTCAAGAGGTAGTGTTACTGGATGAATGTCCACAAGTGGTGTGTGATCATTTGTGAGCCTATCAACAATGAATGTCAAGAAGCTACAATCAGAAGGTTAGGGCATGTGACTTCCAATTGGGTGATCTCATCTTGACAGAGAACCCTAGGAATCAACAACAATGAGTCCAAAAAGGGAAGTTTGAACCAAACTGGCTCGGTCTTTACATCATTACTATAGTATATGGATCTGGTGCCTATCAGCTTTCCACAACCAAAGGAGAAGTGCTCAAGGAACCTATCAACACTCTCTACCTTAAGCAATTTTACAATTGATTTGATATCAATAGCTCTTTATACATATCTAAATATCTTGAAAAAATCATAAAAAACATAAGAATCATAAAAACAATTGTTACCCTAGTGAAAACCTACCAATAGGTGCCTTGGTAACACCAAAAAAATCCAAAAATCCAAAAAATACAAAAAAAAGAGAAAAAGAGAAAACTACAAAAAAATGAAAAACAAGAAAAAGTGCCATTGGTGAAAACCTAGAAACAACCATCATGGTAGCAAACAAAATGAAAGCTCTAACTAGAAGGTGAAAACCTAGTAAATAGGTGCCTCTTATTTCAAATGTGCCATCTTGTAGTGCACATTTTTGCTACCTGTATAGTTTCTTTACTATTTTTCTCACTTTCTACTCATGTATCCATGGATTGAGTCTTATCACAACTCAGGGGCATTCCCTTTCAGTGTCACTCTTTTTGAGATTCTCCTCACAGAATCTTGCACAATAGTCACTAGTGGTCCTCACTGTGTCTACCTACTATTGCTAGTGTCACTCTTTTTGAGATTCTCCTCCTAGGATCTCTTTTGCAACAATCACCAGTCATTCTGGTTGTGTCTGCCTATTGTCACAAGTTTCCCTTCTTGTCAAGATTTTTCTCATAGAATCTCTTTCATAATAGTCACCAATTGTTTCAACTACATCTACATATGGTTGCTCAAAGTCATGTTTCTAGATTCTTTTATGGAAGATCTCTCTAGTGTTAGTCACCAGTCATTCTAGTTGTGTTTGTCTATTGTTGCTCAGTCCTCTTTAGGTTCTTTATCTTGAAGATTCCTCTTTTGACCTCAATCACCAGTCATTTTGACTACATCTACCTACTATTGTCACCCTGTTGAAGAGATTTCTTTAAAACATGTTCTAGACATTGACACTTGACATCAATCCCACAACAAACATTGAACTCAAAATGACACACTTGTTTGGATATACTAAGCAATTTCTTCATTTTCTTTATTTTCACTTTATCATGTCTGCTCAAGCAACTCAATGATGTCATTTCTAACTAGAGAAGTAATGACTGGGGGCATGATCTTTTTTTGCTTTCTGTCTGTGGTTTAGTTCCAATTAGTTGGCATATTCTTATAAGAGGGGTGTCCACTATAAGAGCCTCCATCTCATATTGGATGGCCGGGTGTACCTCAACTCCTTTTATATGGATACATCAATAACATTGGTTCTTCTCCTTGTCTTTTGGAGTGAACTCTTCATGCTATAGTAAATATTGATACTCATCCTACTAAGTGAACATATGGGTCACTGCAAGTGTATCTAGCACACTTTTGTCTCATGTTATAAATGCAAGGATTTTTGTGTATAGAATAAATACTGAGTACTTAGCATAAAATGGATCTCTTGTGTGTTTGGTGTGTTTGCCATGATAGCAACATTTTGGTCATCTTAACATTATGTTTTGATGCTTATGTTAACTTGCTACAATAAAAGGGACAAATGTTCTAGTCATTCTAGCTTCTTGTACCTTGAAACCTTACATTTAATCCTAAAAAACTTACAACATATGTCCTATTCATATTCCCATGATTGCAATGTTAGTGGGAATTGTATGACATATGGGATTTTTTCCTATGCTCAATGATGAAAAATGGTCAAGGCTTGGTAATCAGACCTAGGGTTGCACTTAACATAGTCTTGCATTGCATACTTCACTTGCATAAGCACGCGATTCAATTGCAACTCTATTTCATCCTTCATGATGGGGGTCTATGGATCTCTATAAATATATCAGGATTCTCCATGGTTGTAGAAGCATTTGGTTCTTTAGTTTTTATTTGTGCACTCTTCGAGGGGGTACCTGTATTATCAAGCAAAAATATGCAATACTACATGAGATGTCAATTCATTTCCATATGCATTGCATCCATATACTCATATCATTTACACTACATAATCACATCATATCAAATCAAACATGCATCCATAACATAGCACATGCATCTCATAATCATCACATAAACATCTCACGTACATCAAAGTAAAACACATACACTAACAATGACATGTACATAGGGATACTCGGCTCAAAATCTCGTATACATGTATATCAAAAATGTGTCAGTACAAAAAAATGGGCACTACTCAAGCATTGTCGATCAAAATGATACAAAATGGTGTTGGCACACCAATGGATACATAGCTAGAATCAAAATTAGGGGTATGAGCAATCAGTAGCTAACTGTGACCTACACCATCACCCCCAATAGTTGGAGGAGGGGGAGGAGGTGACATATCTGGTTTGGTAGGAGGAAGTGCACCCCCAGAATCTCAGGCATACTAGGAAAATCATGGCACCTGCTGAGCCTCATCGGGCACAATTGTAGAACATACTAAGAAGTAATAAGCTACTTGAGCCATCTACAATCTAACCTCATCCTGTAGCATCTCTACCCTCCATTGGGCTGCCTGTACCTACTCCTATAATCTTAGGATCTCCTGATCTCACTCAGCCAGTCATGCATCCCTCACTACTACCATGATTTGTAGCTCTTTGATCTACTGGGAGGATTGTTAGATCCACTCCCTCTATCATTGAAATGCATCCTATGATCATGTGGCAAGCTGTTCCTACATCTCATCATCAAGCATCTCAAGTGCCTACTCTATGGGTGCCTGCTCCTCCACCCTAGGCCTCTATCACCATCTCTACCCTCCACCACTACCCCCAGCCCCTGGATCTGATCCCATCTATTGTGTAGGGATCTGTACCTACCAAACTCTCTGCCACACCTCTGGTAGTGGTTCCAATGGTGTCTACTACTAGGAAGCCCACTGCTATAGTGTTGGTGTTGCTCCCCACAAGGGATCTATGAACTATGGGAAGTGGTGACTGATAAGATATGTCTAATATGCTACCATCACCCTTGCATCTGCTACCTCTGGATGGTAGTCCCATTGTGTTACAACTAGGTTGTGCACATCTATCATAGACCACCCTACATCTAGCCTCACTAGCCATCCCTATTTCAGATCCTTCATGACTCGCGTATAGGCACAAAACTCTTGGGAGATGTCCTACTACCTCCCATACTATCTCCATACCCTACTAATGGTGAACCACTCAATAAACTATGTCATCCTGCCCACTAGCAGTCACAAAAAAAATATCCATCCCAACTACCTAGGAGCATCATCCCAATCCTTTATCTCTTGCCAGGGCTGCCATAGGATGGAGACCAAGTCATCAAGACAGGCTTGCCATTGCTTCATCTTACCTAGGCCTGCCTGGGTAATTTGCCCTCTATATCTACAAATATATGGCTCTGCAAAATCCTAGGCATCCTCAAAAATGTAGCATGTAAAAGGCAGGTGCTCCCATGCCCAAACTTGAAGAACATACACACTAGTGGCCATACTCTTTTGCTCATGGTATACAATCTCATGCATCTCGTAAAACATATGAGCCAGCATGCGCTGGCCCCATCTAAATCTCTTTTGAGAATGTAGCATCCTCTGAAGCATAATCCCCCAGTTACACTCTAATTTGTGTTATCCTCTATTTGGAACCAAGAAATAGCTAATGAATATGGCCAAAACTGTGGCCAATCTGTGCATTTTCCCATATATGTCAACAAGCTCATCCTTGGTAATGGCTCATCCAATAGCTAGCTCCTCTAAAAAGTGGCACACAAGGCCTCTGTACCTACCTGGGGCACTGTGTCATAGGATACCCTCGATCTATGGAATGGTATGCACAGAATCCTATATATATCCTCGGGAGTCACAGTCATCTCTTCTTGAGGAAGGTGGAAGGTGTTCAATTTTGAATGGAAACACTCCACCAAGGTAGTCAGCAGGGCGTGATTCACTAGCAATGTTGGGATTTGGCAAAGAGAATTGAGCCCCAATCTATTAATATGAGCCATGTCGACTGCATCTAGACTCTACAACAAAGCCCCATATGATAGACAATGGGATCTGAATGAAACATCATTGAATACCTCCTACACAAACAAACAAAAATAGCAACAAGAAAATAGTCAATACTTGATCAACAAATCAAAATGATGAAGAAACGAATGCAAAATTCATGCTAAAATGTAAAAAAATACAATTTTTCAACAATTTGTTGTCAAGGATTTTTGCGTGAAGATTCATTTCCTCATGCGAAAATTCATTTACTCATGTGAGATTGTGCATCTTCACGTGAGAAAACAAGTTCTCACACAAAGAAATGTGAGCCCACATGAGTGATCAAAATGCTGCATGAAGAGAGACTCTCTCGTGCGAAGAAAAAAATTTTCATGTGAAGAGAGATAGTGTTGTGTGAAAAATGACAACCACATATGCAAAATTCTCACATTCTTTGCACAAGAAGTGGGTATCTCCTACACAAAAACCCCCACTAATGTGTGCAAAGATACGCCAGGTTGGAAAATCTTCACGTGAGAAGAGACCGCCTTCGCATGCAAAAGGGCAATCTTGCGTGAAGACCGATTGGGACTTCCTAAAAATGTGATAAAAATGCAATAAATTACCTCAAAATGTGTGAAAATGAAATTACAAAGGATTGTTATCAATCACTCACTAGTGGTCCATAGTTTTTTGATCGGCTATGTCATGAAGAGTGCTCAAAACGATGATATCTCATGTTCATTGCCATCTTCCTCTCAAAACTCCTATTCACTAAAGACAAAAGGTGCAAATGAATTGAAAATGACCCCATGGGCCCTTATATAGGTTTGATCTAATTTTGCAAAGTGCTCTGATTTGTGCAAAAATCACCCCTTGGCTAATTTGACCATTCTAAATCAATTTTTGGGATTAAATTCAAAATTTGACACACCTAAGCAGCCCAAAAATGTGTTTTAAAATTTTGGGACCGATGTGATTGAATGTTTGTGCAGTCTAGATTTTTCTGATACTTTGCAATTCTTGGAATCTTTTCATCTCAAAATTCATTAAATTTTCAAAATTTATTTTGGAAAAGGTCAACTTAAGTCAACTTTTGGTCAAACTTGGTCTCCTAGACCTTGAAATCATGCTGAATTGACTCCAAATTTTCTTCTGATCTCTTCTCCACTCTACTATATCTTGTATTCCTTCTACATCTCTCAACATAATGCTTTATATCATATTTCTAGTGTGTCATCTTTCGATTTCACTCCTGAGGGGGCAAGATGATTACATCATTCAATCTAAATTTTGACTCAATCTAAACTTTCATTGCTCGAGGCATCTCATCACTCAAGGCATCTTGTTTCCCTCTTTTTGGCATCTTTGTCTTCTATTTCATCTTGTCATCAATTGATTACAGGTATCGAGATAGTCTAAACCCTAACTCCTGAGGATCAAGCCTCATTTTAAGGATGATTCTATGACTCATAACTTGATCTGGCTATCTTTTATCAATCTTAGGTATCTATATGTTCTATCTGAATCCTTAAAGGTTAAGCTTAATTCTAGAGATAATCTTTTAAATGCTATCAATTTCAGGTATCTAGGTGTTCTATCTAGATTTTTAAAGGTTAAGCTCTGTTCTAGAGATAATCTTTTAAATGTGATCAATCTCAAGTATCTAGATGCTCTATCTAGATCCTTAAAGGTTAAGCTCCATTCTAGAGATAACATTTTAAATGCTATCAATCTCAGTTATCTAGATGTTCTATCTGGATCCTTCAAGGTTAAGCTCCATTCTGGAGATAATCTTTTAAATGCTATCAATCTTGGGTATCTAGATTTTCTATCTAGATCCTTAAAGGTTAAACTTCATTCTGAAGAAAACCTTTAAAATGCTTATCAATTCAGGTATCTCGGTGCTCTACTTGGATTCCTTAGGATTAAGCTCCATTATAGAGATGATCCTTAAAAGCTTATCAATTGGTCTCTGTGACATCAACTTTGGAACCAATCTTATCTCTTGATCTTTGCATCATGCTTTCTTATTTTCTTTGAATTGAACATACTTCTCGCACATTCATTCAAAGAGGGGCAAAATGTAATAGCCCAAAATTGGCTCATTGCCATGATCACCAATTCTAGTCTATTTCTAATCAATCCTAAAGACCTATCTCATTAGGCAATTCTCATTCTGATTGTCACCAATTGACTTAATTGTCAAATGTAGAAAACCCTAAAAAATTTCATTTGTCATACTCTTTATTTAATTCCTAATGTATTGACTCATATTAGTCGCATTAAACCTATTGATTTAGGTTTAATTTAATTTGAAGTATTTATACTTTAATTAAATTAAATTATCACCTAAGGCTAATGTACTAAGGGATTAAATTTATTTAATGTAATAATTATGCTTATTTTAATTAATTGAATATGATTATTCAATTAAATAGAAAATGCATTTATGAGATCATATCTCATTTTATTGAATTAAATAATATCTTCAAAATTTTAGAATTCTTTAGAATAACTGAGAGGAGGGGTGAATCAGTTATTCAAGGTCCAAATGCCCTAATAATACTTTTTCTACACTTTTAATAAATCCATACACTTTTCATCCATCTAAACTTAAATCAACCATATTAGTAAGTTACAGTAAATCAACATGCAGAGATGAAACATTCAAGATCAACACATGACACAATGATTTACGTGGAAACCCAATTTGAGAAAAACCACCAGTAACATGCTACTTGATTCTCACTCTTCTAAAGTGATGCCCTGTTAAAGGCTTACAACACACTGTTAAATGTGACCTTGTTAGAGGATTTCACCAAACTATTAGGAATGGGCCTGGTTAAAGGACTTTAGAACATTCACTTGGAATGTCACCCTATTAAAGGATTTATCTCATGGCTATCAAACCAACCTAAGTCAATAGGATTTAAACTATTTTTTACAATTGCTAGAAAGTAATGATAATGACCTTTTGATCTGATATAACTTACAACATACTTTGCAGATTTCATATCACACTTTCAGTTCAATCCTTATGCTTGGCTTCAATCACTTTAGCTCTGATTGCTTGTCTTTTTATCAAGCTTCGTCTCCTTGAGTCTTCTTACTCATCATGCCAATGCATCCATATCTGGGGTCTTCTTATTGAAACAGAGTAACTATGCTCTCTCTCCTCCTTAGCACCTCCTTCAACATTTTATGCTTTCATGCTTGACCACCTCTCTCTTTTTTCTTCATGGACTTATGACTCCTTAAATAGAAATCTAATTTTTCCTTTGCCACTCAATTCTTCTTCTCTAATTTTAGAGTTTCAAAATGGATTAGGTAGGATACAATGTATCTACCTCATATCTTGTTCTCATTAAAAACTTCGTTAGTTGTATCTTATAAAAATGTTCTACATGGTGTTCTATTCCACCAGCTCATCATTCTTATCTTCTATTTAATTTAAAAACTTCTAGATAACAACCTTGTCAGCTTAGATCTGGCAAATCTTTGATTTTCAAAATAATGCAGCAACTCAGCATTATTGTTTTTACTGGTACTCGGCATCTTTGTGTTACTCGGCACTATTGGTTTTACTAGTGCTTGGCATCTCTATGTTACTCGGCACTATTGGTTTTACTGGTGCTTGGCATCTCTATGTTACTCGGCACCTATATCTGCTCAGCACTTGAAGTTTACTTGCCACTTGATATCACTTGGCACTTGAAGTTTACTCAACACTTGATATCACTCGGCACTTGAGGTTTACTCGACACTTGATATCACTCGGCACTTGAAGTTTACTCGGCACTTGATATCACTTGACACTTGAAGTTTACTTGGCACTTGATATTGATCTTGCTCGGCTTCAACTAGGAATCTACTCGGCTTCAAATAGCTTGCTCAGCTCCCTCTCTCTAATGAACTTTAGTTAGGCTTTATATATGTCTTAGCTAAAACCTTACATCTTTGATATGTTTCTTTTTGCCCATTCTCTATGTCTTATAGTATGTCATCAACACACTTTTTCATCAATGGCTTAGCTGATCCTTGTACTTCATTACAACATCATAACTTCAACCTTTCTCTTGGTGTACTAGTTATATCTTATCGATTGACTCCTCCTTGTCAATCAACTAATTTATAGTATTTGGATCACTAAAGCAATTGTCATTCTTGCAAATAGCAAGTTTGACATCAATGACAAAATAATGATTGAGAACATTCTTTACAATTTCCATATATCATTCCAACAACTTTCCTCATGATCTTTTCAATCATTTCCAACACAAAATCCTCTCTTTAATTCTAAAATGGAAACTCTGAGTGAACTACTTCTCGAAATTGGAACCAATCTAGTTAACTTACTATCACATTTATGACAAGTTCAATTAACTACTTATCACACTCAAGATCAAAAATAGTTCACTTCACCTACATAAGGAAGTTTCTATCTTAACTGAATCTTTGCTTCAATCCTAACCATCGACTCAAGTTGATCTTACCCATTGATGGATTCTAGTAATTCTATTTAAGAGGCTCATAATTCCTCATTATGGATGTTGAATTGGATTGCTATCAAACCTCTACTGAATTGTGCACTCATTTAAGTTCATTATTCTCATAAGCTTTCATTTCTTAGATTAAATATCATATAGATTTAATATGCATACATCTAGTTAATCTTATTTTATATTTTCTTAGATTAATTGCATATCTCATATAGATTACCTGCATATTCATATAGATTAATCATCTTTAAAACCTTCATTCTAGAATGGTCTGATTACCTATACCTCAAATCTGAGAGCATAGCAGGTAAAATCCACCTAGATAGAAGGCAATAGGTTTCCTTGAATGGTTTCTCTTGAATGAACAATCTCATGTTCAGCTTGGGATGAATCTACATATAAAGATCGGGTTGAAGTGTGTGTGTGAACTCTGAGGCCACATTCCGCATATACAGGTTTTAGGTAGAGAGATGGACCTTCTGTGTTGCAAAACTATAGAATTGGATAGTGCTCAGAGGATGAAAAAACAAGCAAGGTACAATGGAGAGAAGAGAGAAGGGGGTCAACATTATATAGACCTTGGCTCACCTAGGTGTCACAAAGGTGCATAGCTACATAGCTACAGTAGTGCACACGTTAAAACCCTTCCTCCCTTAATAATTAGGTGCATTAGTGCACCTAGTTAGGTTTACTAGTGCACCTTTTATTTTTTCAAAAGGTTCTTTTCTCCTCTAAACTCTATTTTAGAATCTAGATCTTTCAACTAGGACTTGAACATGACCCAAAACACCAAGAAAAACCCTAAAAGTTTTAGAACCCCAGATTGGGTTTCAATTAACCAAAAAATAAAGTAGGGGGTCCCCATTTTTTATCAAAATGAGGCGTGCATTATGGAACCACAATAGGTAGCTAATCCTCTCTCATTGGAAATAGAAATCTCTAGTTTACTCTGGGGAAAACAAACCATTCTCAAAGTTTAGCATTATAATATTATGTCATAATGATCTTATTTATCCTCTTCATTTTTTATGTCTTTGATAGTATATCAGAATTTTTTATCACCGTGTGCTAGGATTTTTTCTTTCCTTGTAGGAAAAGGGTTTGGATACTTTCACCTTTTCAAGTTTGACCTTTTTAGACATGGTATGAACAAAATAGCCCCAATTACAAGACCAACCACAAGAATTTTACGAAAAAAATTGTGAATAAAAGATCCAATGAATCTCAAATGTTGGACCAAATACAAGGAATTATGAAAATAACCATAGGTCAAGAGGACCGACTTACAACCATTTTTCTAAGTAAATGTTTAGCTCATCATTTCAATCTTTTAGACCTATTTGATGTTTGGTATTGGTTTTTGATTTTAAACATTCAAGAGTTTTGAACACATCAACAATCCTAACAATGATTCAACTAGGATGTACAAAGATCAACTAGAGGGAGTCCTCAATATACACAAGGAACATGAAGCCCAAATTTATAGATGAAAGAAAATAGTGCTACACAGTTGGGAGGAGATGGTATCCCAAATCTCCACCTTCACTACCCAAAAGTATAAATTTATTTGGGGCTTAGCCAAGAGTGACAAATTTTTTCTTCCAAGAGAGGTGTCTTTGGATTAAACTCCTAATATTTATACTATGTCAGAACACTAGAGTTGAGGTTGTCCCAAGGGGTGATGAAATCCCCATGTGGGACTCCTAAAAATAAAAACAAGACCACTTATTTCTTATGTACACAAGATCACCCGAAGGCATGAGAGGAGAGAATACGTAAGTGGCCTCGAGGTTTGAAAGACTTGTTCTTTTCCAATTGAAGCCTTATATTTTCAATCTACTTTTGAAGACACTTGTGTTTAAGAATGCAAAGCTCTTTCCAACTTAACAATGTCATCAACATAATAAAATCAAGGATTCGTCAACAAAAATAAATCAATCGACGTCAAAATAAATAAATCAATAGAGATAGAGCAAGTTCCCTTTAGTCATTCAAGATTGAGTGTTTTCATTTTAAGAACCAAGCCCAAATATTTCATATCAAGCTATTTTGTTCCTTAAGCATTCAAGATTGTGTGAGAATGTTTTAAACCCAAATCAAAATATTTCATCACAATCTTCTTTAATCTTTAATCACTCAAGAGTGTGCTTTACTATCTAACCATTCATTCCAATGAAAAGATTTTCAATTCCTTTAAGGCACTCAAGATTGTGTTTTGTTATTCTACACATCCATTCCAATGAAAATCTTGTGCATTCCTTTAAAGCATTCAAGATTGTGTTTGAACATCCATTCAAATGAAATGTGTGTAAATTATCTTTAAGACACTCAAGTGTATGTGTGTAATGTCATCTTTAAATGTATTCGAGAGTTTTTTTGGATTTTGGTATTATTTGCAACATTCATTCCAAGGACAAATGATTAAAACATACAAGTTCATTTATCCCCTCTTTCTAAAGTCCTCCAAAATTTATCTCCTACAATAAAATCTAATTAGAATTTCCTTTGCATCAAACAAATAGTGAGTTAAGTATCAAGAAATTAGCCAATCTATAAAAAAGATAAGATAACAAAATGCAAGTACAGATGATAAAACTTTACAGACAACACTATGAAGATGATAGGAAATAACCAAGTACGGTATACCTGATACTTACTCTTGCAAATCATAGATGACAAGAGAGATTCATAAATGATAGAACCCGCATAGACCAAAAGAAGTGAAGATGACAGTTAATAGAAACTATATACTTTCATCCACCCACAATGTACATGAAGGAACATGAAACTACAGAGATGAAATTCAACAAAAATTATAGACATCTAGCAACCCACAACATAGATGATAGAACATGAAACTATGGAGATGACAAGCAACATCAATTACAGACTTCATCCACCCATAATGCAAATGATAGAACATGAAACTACAAAGATGATAGTTAAGTATACAAAGATGTCCAAACAAGGAAGATAATAAAACTAAATTTGTTTGTAATTTTGAGGTGGTTATTAACTCTGTCATTGACAAAGATGCCAAACTGCAGAGATGATGAAGCATCTTTGCAGATGACATTGCATCTTAACAGAGATGACAATGCATAATTTTTTACAAAATACTCTGAGTTTTTATCAAATTTATGTATGAAAAAGGGATGTGGGTCCCATTGAGTGTGCCAAAATGTACATGTGAAAACCTAACTTGTTGGAAGAACATGTAAACAAGAAATCATTAGTTGTACATGTATATCAAAGATTGAAGTAAATAGAAATGCAACTAATTCTTGTTGAGTTCTTTAACTTAATGCAATCAAAAGGAAAGATTTCCCATGTGACCTCAAAGAAACTCAACAAAGGCACCAACAAGAGGCCTTGTTGGTGTGATTAATAATAAGGGTGTAGATGTGCTCTCCTCAAAACACAACTATAAATGAATCCCTTCAAAAGCATTTGAATGAATGCAAGAGTGAAAATGTAAATCTGTACTAAAATGTATGTGGAATACCTTCAAGAAATGGCTATGAGTAAATCAACTTCAAAAGGATTTCATGGATGTGAATGTGGAATAGGTATGTAATGAAATAAACTAACAATAGTCTGCTACCATGAAACTGTGAAAGAATTAGGAATCGACACAATGCAAACAACTACAAAGGGTTAGATCTAAGCATAAAAATCTCTTAAAACTATAACAATATACTAACATGATAGCAATACAATGGAGGAGATGAAAAATGTTAGAGACAGGGGCTTTATTTATAGGCTTGAGAGAGGCCTTGAGAAGGTGGAATCTATGTGGCATCCACATAGGTTCCATAAGAGAGACACATGGGCTAAGGGGACAGGCCATGCAAAGGTCAACATAAGTCTTTTTGTGAGAAAACTTGGAGAAAGGAATGGGGGACAAGTGTGTAAGAAACTTCTAGAGGAATTAATGAAAGGGGGGATGTCTTTGGTTTTGAGTTTCTCACACGTGTAAGCAACCACTTAGGGGATAAAAGGTTTTTAGGAGGATATATAGGATAATAAATTGGGATTAACTAGTGCATAGTTTTAGAAGGATGAGAGTGATGGGTGGTAGACTAGGTTTAGGTGGGATTAGGATTAAATTCAATAGGATTTAATTTAAGAATAGGATTATATAATTTAATAAAGTGGAGGAAAATTAAATAAATTAGAATTTATTTAAAAGGGGATTTATGGAGGACTATGAATTAAATAAATTTAACACATTAGGGAGACGTATTCAAATAAAATTGTAATGCATTAGAAAAGTGAACTTATTTAATTAAATAAGTAGAAGATTATGAAAAATATAATTAATTAATAAATAATCAGTTATAATGTCAAGGGAAATATTAATAAATTATTATAGTTTTTTGGGACGATTTTAAGCATCTATATAACCTTGTTAAAGGTTACAATATAGACTATTAAATGTGACCTTGATTAAAGCATTTCAATCACCCTATTAGGAGTGAGCCTTATTAGAGGATTTAAGAAAATTACATTAGAATGTCACCCTATTAAAAGATTTACTCATGACTGTTAGGTCAACCTTAATCCAAATGATTTATCCAGATTGATATAGTTGTTAGAATGTTGCAGTAGGACATAACAAAACAACTCACTTGCAGATTACAGATCTCTTATTCAGTCCTCCATACTACTTGGCATTTAATCTCTTTTGTCTTTGATACCTTGTCTACCCTTCAAGCCTTCATATTTAGTATGCCAATTGTAGGTTCATCCCTTCAGCCACCAAATGAAGCAACACTTCAGGACTTCTTATCTCTCTCTGGTTTTCATTATGACACTTTTTTTTCTAGCCTATTATCTTCTTATATAGATAATTTAGATCTTTTTTCACTTAACCACAATTGTCCATCTTAGGGTTAGGTTAGATTCATTAAATTACCCCCTCTTTTCCCTTTTTTTCTCTTCTAGAAACTTCTCTTACAATCCTCTTCAAATTCATCTTCAAATAGTTTATCTTGAATTCAGTGCCACCATCTCATCATACTTATCTTTCATATACTTCACATAATTCAAGAAATCAACTTTGTTAGCTCAATTTCATCAAATCTTTGATCAAACTCATTTTATTAGCACTCAGCCATAACATGTTTTCTTATTAATAATTATCTTTTAATGCTCGATCAACACTAGGTTGCTCAATATATACTTGCAGACACTAAAAAATGGTTCACATCTATAGTTTCATCACTTCTTCATACTAATTCATCCCATTTTCTCAATCCACTAATTCTAATCTTTTGGCCAACTTGATCATATCTCAATAGTGTCTATCATCATTCATATCCTCTTTCACATCAATTGCAGATCATTTTGGAACAATTTCAACATCATCAAAAATCATATCAAATCAACTCACAATCATATCAAACCAACTCAAAATTGTATCAAATCAACTCAGAATCACCCCAAATCAACCGGGAATAAATCCTAATCAACCTAGAATGTGTCAAACATCCCAAATCAATCATCATTTGTCTAATCCTAGGAATTTTTGTGGCTTTCAATGCCTTGGAAACCTGTCAATTCATCAAATCTTATCAATCTGACCTTAGTACTATCATGGCTCTCAATGCTAGGTCAAACTATCATTCACATCATCTGATCTTTGACATTGTCAAGTCTCTCAGTGTCAAATCATAGCATTTTCAACCATTTAATAACATTGATAGTGTTTCTCAATGTTATTATGATCAACCCTATCAACCAATCTTGATTTTGTAGCATTTACAATGTTCGTTAAATGTTACATATCTTTAGTTCATGTCATGTGTCCTTCGCATGTTATCAATTTCAATCAATTAGTCAATTTGACCATGGCTTTGGTCTATCCACCATCATCCTAGTCAATCTCCATTATCATCATATTTCATCAAAGGATACTATCACACTTATTTAATCAAACTGGCCAATCATTTACTAATTATCTCTATATTATTAAACAACCCATAATTTAATCCTATGTCATTTCACTAATTATTCTTTCTAACTAACTTTCTCAATTAATTAATTGGTTCATCATTCACAAACCATGGAAATTCTCAATTTCCTAAGTCATATTTTCCACCATTAATTTCATTTTCACTAATTTTTATTTGTGTGGAATAAAGGATTTTTAATTCAAATATTCCACAAAATATTGACATCATCATGACACATGGGTGTGACACCTCATGGATTCTCCTTTGAAACTTTGCTAAGATATATCATAATCCAACATTTTTATTCTCTTATGCACATCCATATTTGGCTTCCATTGTCATATAATTTTGGCTTTATGTGGGTTTGAGGTGTCATATGATGCATCATAGATTCTCTTCCATCTTTAGCTAAGTTTGATTTCCAAGCATCATACAATCCTAAATTTGGCATCTTGTTTCATATATTTCATGGATTCTCCAAGGAATCTCTTGCCATGTCACATATCTAGGGTGACAATTCTAATGCTCTCATCCTCCGTGTTGATTATAAAATGAGCATTCTTCCTCTCATTTTTGGTCCTAATTCTTAAGTCCTTAGCTTCTTTAGCATTTTTCAATCCATCTCTCACACTAAAATCACATCTAGTATTATCATAGTATTGTCACCATCTTAGGCTTTTGCTTCAACATTGTGTGCTCTATAGGCAATTTAGAGCTACATCATATTGAGAAGAAAGAAGGACATGGGAGCTACAAATGAAAGAGGGATTTTTAACATTGTGTTGTTTTCCTTTGTTTATTTGGCTTTCATGGTAGACTAGAGGGTGTCAATAAATGTTCAGTGAGTTTGTGATTTGTTCATAGTATGTTAGACATTAGCCCATTTTCTAGATCCTACAATATTAAATCTTACTAGTGCTCAGCACACACTAAACTTCCTTTTCTTGGCACCTACTAGATTTATCTTTGCTTGGTACATACTTAATTTCCTTTGCTCAGCTTCAACTAACTTTCTACTCAGCTTGCATTGACTTTCTTAGCTTCCAATGTTTTCTCATTTAGGCTTGGAAGACACATTTCTTTTCTTATCCTTCTTCTTGTCAAGTATTCTTCCATTGTAGCCTTAAGTAGTAAAAAATATACTATATCATCAAAGTCTTACTTGGTCTTAGTGCTCCTTTTATACACCATATAACTCAACCTTTCCCTAGGTACTCTTGTTATCCTTTCTTTTCAAATCCTCTTCATCAATTAATCAAATGATAGCATTCAAACTAAATTAGCAATTATCTCACCAGTAAGTAGCAGGTTTGATATCAGTGACAAAATAATGATTGTTCCATGATAGGTTTCATCAATCACCTCATTTATATACTTCAACAATCTTCTTCATTTAAATAATCTCCCTATTTGGCATTGAAGGCAAACTAATACTAACAACAGTACCAAAAAGAAACTTAATACCTTGTATTGAAATCTCTCCCTCTATTAGTATTAGTCCTTCTTATATATAGGCTATCATCTCTCTTCTTCTTCAAATATTTAGTGTAACTCTCCGTCTTTATTTTTCTCTCTCTTTTTGATCTCTCTCTTTTCTGTTACTAACTCTCCCTCATATTTGTAGTAAACTCTCCCTAATTTCTTCCATTTCTTCCTATATATTCTCCCTCTTTGACAACAATGCCAAAGACTTGAAAGTTGAACTATGTAATGTAAATACCATATTTCATTTAATAAAATTTTAATCCAACAAAGAACTTTATTTATCCAAACATATACATCTTAAATTTGTTTATCATTTCATTTGCAAATGTCTTGCACAATGTATTTTTTCCTCCAAATATGATATCGTCAACAAATATTTTAGCTAAAAAAATTCCTTTACCTCCTTCTATCTTCAAGTATAGATTGCTATTGTCATCAGTATTCTCAAAACCAATCTTTACAAGATAGTTATGTAATATTTCATATCATGCTTTGGGAGCTTTCTTTAAACCATATAAAGCTTCATGCAGTCTACACACCATGTTCTTATTGTTTTGATCAACAAATCCTTCAATTTTTTCAATGTAAACCTCCACTTCTAGTATACCATTCATAAATGTTGACTTAACATCCATTTGATAAACTTTAAATTCTTTCTAGGAAGAGTAACCAAGAAGAGTTCTTACTACTTCCAATCTTGGAATTAGGGAAAATGTCTCTCCATAGTCAATTCCCTCTTCTTGTGCATAGCCTTTGCAGACTAACCTTTCCTTAGTCCTTGTTACTTCACCATTCTCATCCAAATTTTTTAAATACACTCATTTGGTTCCAATAACATTCTTGTTCTTTGGTCTGTGTACTAGTGTCCGTGTTTTATTTTTCTCAATCTGATCAATATCTTCTTTCATGGTTTGACTACAATCTTCATTCTGTAATGCATCCTTCAATAATTTAGGTTCATGTATACTTAACAAAATTATCTCATTCCTTAATCTATTCCTTTTCATTGATCCAACTTCTTTTTTGCCAATTATTTGTTCAACAAGATGATGTCTTCTAACACATTTTGATAATCTTGGCTTTGTTCTTTTCTCAACAATAGGTCATTTATGAAGTTCAATTTTAGGTTCACCATGTGTAATCACTTAAAAATGGTCATCTAGACTATTAGCCCCCTTCTCAGCATTTTGGCTAAATTAATTTAATCATTTACCTAGAACAAATTGCTAATAATCAATTTATTTGATTATAACCTATAGTTTGACTATGCTATCCTAAGTTCATTATTTTATTAAAAGAACATGTCCCCTTTTAATTAAATAAAACACCCCATTCTTCTAACCCACTTAAAGTGCACACATAAAGTCTTTTTTCTATTTTGCAATTAAAAGAAAAGGCTTTGTGACTTTTGTCTTATATGACAAGTCAACTTATATTCTATTGCTTGACTTGTGTGTGCACATGGATCACTCATCTTTTTGAATTCCACCGTTGACCATCCACCATCTTCATCTTGATCTCTACCGTCCATACATCTTTAAAAGGGAGAGAGCTTTCCCCCTCAATCCTCATTTTGAATATTGTTATGCTGCAGGTTTTCTAACAGGTTTCTTTGGAGCTTTGTGGAGAACTTCTATTTCTTGTCTACATTCTCTCATACCATAACATTTTAGCTTAGATTCATGTTGCATGTTAGTTTAGCTTCTATTTTGAAATAATCTATCTCACATGGCTTAATATTTGGATTGTAACACTCTCATTCATATTCTAGCATAGCTACACTTTGCATCTCATTCTAGCTTAATTTTCATTTGCATTGCATCCTTGAGGAACTCCTTGGGACATTTGCATTCTTGCATTTTGTCTTTGGAACCTCCCATTACATGGTTTACTAGCAAGAAGAGTATCTCTAAGGCTCATCTAAGAGCCTTCTTATTCTTTAAATATACTCTCTTGCACTCCGTGGATAGGGAGCTCTAAGCCAGCATCCAAGCATTCCAAACTCATGGAATCATTTGGATAGAATGGTTTAGAGTGGGACACTTTCGAGTGTACATTTTTGGCGCCCACCATGGGGCTTGAATCAAGTTTCTAGCTCCATTTGCTTTTATTTTTCATCTCTAATTTTTTACAGCAGCATATTGGATCTAATCAAATGCTTTTGTAGAATTATCACTTTGGTTTTAAGGCCAACCCATAAGTAGATTGGTTTGAAGGCCAAAAACTTAGTTGGTTTAAAGATTTGATCATATCTTTTAAACCACTTGGAGTTTGGTTCTAAAAAAAATTTGACAGGTTAAGTATCTATTCAAAATGTCTCAGTCCAATTTTCAAAAAATTTTGACGTGATTTGCGGGAGTTATGATTTTTTCTTTATTTTTCATAAAAATCCATTTCTGATCACAAATCAGTGCTTTTTTTGTAAAAACTTACATTTTAAGAAAGTTTTTTTAAATTCTAATGGGGTTTTTTTCTTTGTGTTTTGAATTTTGAGGTCATATTAAGGATCAAAAACTCGATTTGATAAATTTGGCCTGTTTTGACAAAATCGATCTCTAGGGAGCAAATGAAGAGATTTTTTTGAATTCCTTACATTTTTGGAAATCTCTCTGATTTTTAGTAAGGGTCTCTTCTTTTAATTTCTGTTTTTGGATTCGAAATCATAGAAAACAAGTCCAATCTTGTTGACTAGGTCAAAATCAAAGAGTAAAAATGAGAGCATTTGTGATTAATTTGCAATTTCTTTGCATAGACTTGATTGGAAGATAACTTGGATATTTGAGGCAACTAACCACTTTTTATTGCAATATTTTATGTTATTTCACACTAACTTGTGGTGCTAACAAGTTGTGATTGCAGGTTGCCATCCTTGTAAAAAAATTGAAACATTGCATAAAAAGAATGCATGTCAAAGCTTCAAATGCACAAGGGCTACTAACAATTGTTCGCAGGGCTGCCCAAAGCATAAAAACCCAAAATTTCTTGCTTTTTTGTTTTCATGTGTGGCAGTGACTAATTGTTCATTTTTCATAGGCACATAAAACTTGTGATTGGAGTCTTTTGGTAATAGGAGAGTATGCTCTTCACCCTTGTGGTGAATCAGAAATCTTGACTTGCCATTTGGTTTCAAAAGCAAGGGGTAACTGAATCTTCTTGGCATGTTTGGGAGAAAACAATTAGAATAGGAGAGTATGCTCTTCACCCTTGTGGTGAATCAGAAATCTTGACTTCCAAAAGTTAATCTACTCTTTGTGTAGTTTAGAATCCTTTAGAGGGCCTACTCTCGGACAACCTGAGAGGAACGACCCAAGTGGGACAAGAAAATTACCCGGCTCTTCCAACCCACTATAAACTCAAGGCTATCAAGGACACAAAACTTTGGTAGACGTAGTGTTTATCTTCACCTAGTGTGATCGCTTATGGAATTTTGACCATAGGGAGATCACTAGGCAAGAATGCTTAAGGTACTCTTGTGATCGTGAGATTGGTTACTCATCGCAAGGTGAGGTGTCCTGTAATTGGGAGCAAGAGGAACACTATGAACGGAAGCCCTATCTAAACACCCTAAGTTAGTAACTACCCTTTTTAGCCGCTCAACTTCTTGGTGCAAGGATCGATCCTAGTGGACTACCCGGATCACCCCAAGACTTTACACTCACCATTTGTGTTCCTTTGGTTATGCTTATGGCATTTCCATGACAAAGCCAATATCTCTTGTGGTCAACCACTTGGTGTGAGGTGAAGGAGCATCAAGCGTGGGCCAAGTTGTTGAGTAATGAACCATGTCTTTTAGGTAGCTATTGCTTGATGTGTTCCCAAATGTGGTATACCAGTGAAAATCTTTTGAACATACACACGACGATAGTTCTAGGGATTTCTTTTAAGACCTCACATATGCTTTTATCATGCAAGGTTGCTTTGTCCCTTGCTTGATTGTTTGAATAATACTCCATGTGTCACTATCTTGCTTGGAAAGAAATTATTTTTGAACATCAAACTTGCTATGCTATCAACTATTGTCAAACTTTGTCAACCAAGTCAAAACATCAAATGCAAACATTTTCTTGTGTTGCTTGCTAAGGGGAGTCTCATCATTTGACTTTGATTTGCTATGTCTCTAGTTCTTGAACATGCTTAAAGTGGCTCTTTGGTCTTGGTACTCTTGGTCTTTCTATCTTCATGGTCTATGTCCACTTGCTAGTTATATTTTTGCTGAAATGGTTACCTTGATTTCTTGACAACACTCTTGGGTTGGGAAAGTTGTTCACTTGTCACCCCACTTGCTCTATCTATTTGGCTATTTGGGCATCTTGCCTAGCTATTGACTTGAGTCATTCATGTCATAAGTTTCTTGGACATATTGTTTGACAAGTCACTTTCATCTCTCTCTACTATCTTGGCAAGTGAACACTCTACTTCCTATAGTTTCAACATCAAGTTATCTTCTAGGCTCTTTTATTCTTGGCTTTGCATCTAGCACTATGGAATTTAAACCTTGTGCTACCAAAATTCAACCAAATCTAGATGATCATGATATCCTCCATGTCACTAAAGAGTTTCAAGATCTATATATGCAATACAAAGAACTAGAAGAGACAAATGATCTTTCTTACCTTCATTTCTCTAAGCGCATGACAAAAATGAAGTCTAAACTTGAGAAAAGGTTAGAGGAGAAGATTGCATCATTACATGAATCTTACTTAAGGTCTTTACATGCATGTGAGTCACCTTCTTTGAGGTCATCCTCTTCTTCTAGGTCTACATGCCCTACTTCAAGACATCAAATGTCTTCATCTTCTAGACCTAAAGACCTCTTTAGAGAACAAGCAAGTGATACCTCCTTTGAGCCTATGCTAAAATTTCATGATGGACCTATCTTTGACCAAGATAATGATGAAGACATGGATGTATACCATTCACTTGAGAAACAACAAAATGACTCTAGACATACTTCTAATAGAACTTTTTCTCCCTTGGAAGATTCCTATGATGACACTTTGCAAAAACTTCTTGGCAATAAGATCATCATGTTACCTAAGTCTAGCTCATATGGAAACCCATTCTTGAATATCTATTGTGCTTATCATCAACATAATGAGCATAGTACTTCAGATTGTATTGAACTAAAACATAAAATCCAAGATCTTATTGATAGTGGAATTATTGATACCTCTAATGATTCATGCAATGAGGATACTTTTCTTGAGCAAGATTACATTGATGAACCTATGTCTAGTAGTGGCTCCATTACATCTTCCACTTCTTCCAACTCTCGTGCATCTCCCAAAACTTCAAAACTTTCCAACATGCCTCCATCAAATAAAGAACCTAATGCTTTCCACATTGACTACGTGTATCCTCAAGGGCTACCTCTAAAAGAAACTCTAGCTAACCTTCACTTGGTTGCAACCCTTTTCCATGCTACTAATCCTAAACACCCTCAACCTTCATACACTACTATACCTAATCCAAGCACTACTCCATTCACTCTTCATTCTCCCTTGTCCTTAGAAGTGGCTCCATGTCAAGAGGACTCTCAAAAAGAAAAAGCTATAAATGTCAAGAAAGATCAAGATCAAGAACCCTTTCATCTCTTTCAAGATTTTTCCCCTCCATATCCTATATCTTGTCCACCTCCTAAGTATGATGAAGATACCACTTCCATTATCTCCCTTGAGCTTACTGAAAATTATGAGAAAATTTCTCTTCATATGCTATCCAAAGCTACTTGTCGAGATCAAAGTGTCCCCTCATGTTCTACTTTTCCATATCCACTTCAAAATTGTGCTCAAGCTTCAAGTGCTTCTATTAAAAATGTTTTTCCTATCAAAGGTACTCATGAGTCTATTGATGGCTTTTACCATGTTGCTCATTCTAAAGATGTTGATATCCCTTCCCACTATCCCTTTGCATCTTCTAAATCTATCCTTGGTCCTTATCCATCTAAGCTAAAACATTCAAACCTTCCATCCATATTGGGGCCTTATGTTCCTCCATCTCCTACATTCACTCCTAGCTCATTCGCTAGCTCTCCTATAATACCTCAAGATCAACAAAGACACTCATCCTTGATGACTTTTCACCCCTCTATACATCTAAACCAGTCATATCATCCTTATTCATCCACAAATCCCAATTCCTTTGGAAGTGAGAGTAAACATAAGAATCCATTGAAAAATAAAGATCACTATGTCCCATCTAATCAACATGTGAATGCTAAGAAGGAGAATGCACAAAAGAGACCACAAAGGTCCACTATTAAAAAAGCTAAATCAAAGAAAATATGGGTTCCTAAACCCATTATTGAAGAAATGTGTTTTGAAGTATCCAAAGGAAAATCTAAAGCTATATGGATTCCCAAGTCTCTTTTAAAAGACTTGAATATTGAAAATAGATCAAAGTTGACATTCAAGCTTCCAAAGACTTCCATTCCATCTTCTTCCAAAACTTTTTCTAAAAATATTCCAAAGCCTTCCACTCCCTTTTTTTCCAAATCTCTTCTACCACCTCATACATCTAAATCTCAAGCTATTTTATCCATGATTCCTCCATCATTCCAATACCCTTCAAGGTATATTTCAATGTTGATCTTATCCAATATTTCAGCTACCCTCATGAAATCCTCTAAAACTTACCCTTACTTTCTATACGTGAACTCTTATCCTCAATATATTCTTCCTACTACCATTTCTCTTTCATCACCCTAACAACATCTTTGAGCATACCTTTCTATGGTCTTGGCTTATCATGACTTATCTTTCCTATAGGAGCACTATCTACATTAAAAAAGCTTGAGCTCTTTCTAAAAATTAAAAAAAATTTAAAAATTTTTAAAATTTTAAAAAAATGAAAATGTGCCTTGGTGAAAACCACTTCTTGTGGCATCTTGGTAGCAAAAGTAAAGAGAAATAAATCCATCCTATGGTGAAAACTACTTCTTGTGACACCTTGGATAAGTACCATGATGAAAATTTGGCAAATAGGCGTCATGCGTAGTTCTTCCACCATCCATCTATCCCCTCTTCTCTCTTTGATCTTGACAATGTTGAGCTATCTTTGCATATTGGCTATCTTATCCATGAGATTTTCTATTGTGATCTCCCATTCACTCATAGCCTCTATCTTGAGCTTTATTCTTATTGCTCTATCCCATTGCTATACTATCTAGTTGACCCCTTGGTCTTGATCATAATAAATGAAACATGGTTCTCATAGGCCTCTTGACATGTCGGCTCTTTTGGATTGCATGCTTTCATGCTATCTCTCTCATTGGCTTCCATTGCTTATCCTACATGCTATCTTACTCATTGGCTTCCATCACTTATCTTATATGCTATCACACTTGTTGGCTTCATTGCTTATCCTACATGCTATCTTGCTCATTTCTTCCATTGCTTATCCAAAATATGCTTCATATGACTATTTCAACTCTTTCCCTAGCTTGGGTACTCTTGCGGAGTTAGTTCTTGAGGATCACTTTCACTTGCTTCACATTCCTTTCTTATGCATCTTTGCTTATCTATCGGCTTGTTTCTCCATCGTGTCTTATACCTTGCTAGACATTGGGAGAAAATGATGTGATCTTGCTTGAGAACTAGTGATCTCTAAATTATTCTAAAAAATCCAAAAAAAAATAAATGATGCTGAAAAAAATCCTAAAAAATAGAAAATGCCCTAAAAAAATTATCATCTTAGTGAAAATCTAGCAATAGGCACTTTGGTGTATCACCAAAAAAATTGAAAAAAGTCCTGAAAAAAATTTGTCAAGTGGTGAAAATCTGGAAATAGGCGCTACTTGAAACCCTTGCACCTATGTCTATCAATCTCAATCATCCACTTCGCTACACATTTCCTAGCTTGGAATTGTTTCTTGTCCTCATCTTGGGGGCATAGCTACTTAGCCTATTGAGGTATTCTTGTGCATTAGGGTTTCTTGGACAACTCACAAAATAGTGTTTCTCAACACTTCCCCCACTTTGACATCAAGTGTTTTTTAACACTTTACAGATAGTTTACCTACGGTCTTCAATGTTGCAATATTTCTCACTATCAGAATCAAGTCTGGAAGAAATGGCCAAGTGACTTACACACATGCACTTTAACACTTAAAGGAATAAGCTATGCTGACATTTATCTACTTTGTGTGCTATCTATGATGATTTATTTGCCATGTGTTCCCTCCCTAATAGTCTTTCGAGGATGTCATTGACTAGAAGACTAGGGGCATGGGGCATGTCTTCTTGATTTCTGCTTGTGGGTGTACTTTGTTTGTCTATAGTGTTGTAATCATTTATGCTAGTCCTATTCAACACGTTGACATACAAATGTATCATCCTTGACTATTTCGCAAGATCGCACTTGGGGTTTATCCTAGCACTTATGCCTTGATATAGGTGTAATCTTGCTAAATTAAACTTAGAGAATCTAATCACGTAGTTATCTTGACTTACATGTCTCTGATGCTTAGATTGGATTTCCACATACCTATCTAATATCGATCATATTCATATCCTCATAGTTATACTAGTGATGGTTGTATGATCTCATGATGTCCCTAACAAATTCTCAATGATGAAATTAAGAGTCTAAATGTTATGTGCTTCTTGCTGGTAAACCACTTTGCATATTAGCTTGCATTTTAGGTTCATTTTCTAGCTTAGTCTTGCATTCTTGCATATGGAGAGAGCTCTCTCTTCATCTTTTTGTGGACATATCGGCTAACTCCTTTCATATATTTCTTTACTTTCTTCTTGTTCATGTCTTTTCACCTTCTTAATCTTTCACTTCATCTCTTTTCTATCTTGTCATCACATTATATAAATTTTTGACCTCTTAAATAATTTTGACGTCCTAGATTCATTTTCGGGATTGAAATCCAAATTCGAGTTCATCTTGATGGTCAAAATTGTCTTTTAAAATTCTACTTTCTTCTGAGTAGTTAGCTGACCTTTTGAGGTCTAATCTCTGAATCATCACTGGGGAATCTTCATTTCTTCATGTCTTCATCATTTCCATACTTCATATCTACTTAAATTCACTATTTCATGTCTAAAATCACCTTTCTACTCATTTTGACCTTATTTTTATGCTATACCCTTCAAGGTCAACTCTAGTCAAACTGGGGCATTTTATCAATTTTTTTATATAGTCATTCTTGGGTTCTAATCATCTATCTGTCATCTTGGACATTGCTATATTCTAATTTTCTCATTTCTAGCCAGTTTTTGCATCCCCTTACCTTATTTCAATTTCAATCTCGAGGGGGCAGAAATACTCTATCACTGCTTAGGAGCATTTGTTTGATCTTCTCATTTGCTCTCACTCTATCTACTTTTCTAAGTGTTAGAATTCTTCTTGAATTTTGACATCATCTTTTCCTAGTGTTCAGTACTACTACTATTAGGCTGTACATTCAGGACTTGCTATCTATTTCTTCATTTCACTCTTCGGAATCAGACATCTATATCTACCACTGCCTACTTGGCTTTGATTTTCTTTCACATAATGTGTTCCCAGATCAATCACGCATTAGTCAAAGAGGGACAAATTTAATCACCTAAAAATGGTCATCTAGACTATTAGCTCCCTTTTCAACATTTTGGCTAAATTAATTTAATCACTTACCTAAGCCAAATTGCTAATAATCAATTTATTTTATTATAACCTATAGTTTGACTATTCTATCCTAAGTTCATTATTTGATTAAAAGAACATGTCCCCTTTTAATTAAATAAAAGACCCCATTCTTCTAACCCACTTAAAGTGCACACATAAAGTCCTTTTTCTATTTTACAATTAAAAGAAAAGGCTTGTGAGACTTTTGTCTTATGTGACAAGTCAACTTATATTCTATTGGTTGACTTGTGTGTGCACATGGATCACTCCTCTTTTTGAATTCCACCATTGATCATCCACCATCTTCATCTTTATCTCTACCGTCCATATCTTCATCTTTATCTCTACCGTCCATACATCTTTAAAAGGGAGAGAGCTTTCCCCCTCAAAGGATCAATCCTCATTTTGAATATTGTTATGCTGCAGGTTTTCTAACAGGTTTCTTTGGAGCTTTGTGGAGAACTTCTATTTCTTGTCTACATTCTCTCATACCATAACATTTTAGCTTAGATTCATGTTGCATGTTAGTTTAGCTTCTATTTTGAAATAATCTATCTCACATAGCTTAATATTTGGATTGTAACACTCTCATTCATATTCTAGCATAGTTGCACTTTGCATCTCATTCTAGCTTAATTTTCATTTGCATTGCATCCTTGAGGAACTCCTTGGGATATTTGCATTCTTACATCTTGTCTTTGGAACCTCCCATTGCATTGTTTACTAGCAAGAAGAGTATCTCTAAGGCTCATCTGAGAGCCTTCTTATTCTTGAAATATACTCTCTTGCACTTTGTGGATAGGGAGCTCTAAGCCGGCATCCAAGCATTCCAAACTCATGGAATCATTTGGATAGAATGGTTTAGAGTGGGACACTTTCGAGTATACACCATGTACTTCTCTATTAGGTAACTTGGTATTCCTTTCATGTAAACTAATCTCAACATTAGAATGTACCTTAACTTTTGATTATAACTTAGCTCCTGAATGCAACTCAAAATCCATTGTATGTGACTCAACAATCATTAATTCTTTTTGATTAGTAGTTACAATATCATGAGCATCAATAGACATGTCTTCATAGTAGTACATATAGGTTGTGTAATTCTTAGGTTCCTTCTTTTGTTCATCTTCATATATTAATGTATATTCATCAAATTTTATATTTTCACTTTCCATAACTTTGTTAGTATTAGTATTTAAACACTTATAAGCTTTACTTCTTGTGGAATAACCTAGGAATATGTCTTCTTCACTTTTTCCATCAATTTTACCATTTCTATTATCCTTAAGAATGTAAAACTTGCTTCTAAATACCTTAAAATATTTGACATTGGGTAAGTATCCATACCATAATTCATGAGGTGTGAAATTTGTACCTTTCTTGACTTGTACTCGGTTCAGGGTATAGATAGTTGTACTCATAGCTTCTTTCTAGTATTTTAAAAAAAAATCTTTCTCCATCATCAGTGTTCTAGCATAATCCATCATAGATTCATTCCTTCTTTTAGCTATCCCATTTTGTGGAGGGTAGGTTCAAATTTTTTTCTTTTGATTCCTTTGTCATTGCAAAAGTTATTGAATTCAATTGATGTAAACTCTCCACCTCTATTAGATCTTAGACATTTCAAGCTTTTACCAGTTTCCTTTTCAACTTTTTCCAAATACCACTTAAACATTTGAAAAGAATAAAAATTTTCTCTCAATAACATAACTATCATCATTCTTGAGTAATCATCAACAAATAGAATAAAATACTTATCACCTTTGTAGCCTTTCAAATCAATTAGTCTGCATAGATCAATATGAACTAATTTCAAAATTTCTTTTGAAGTATCAGCCTTACACTTAAAACTAGACTTTTTCATCTTTCTTAACTAACGTTTTTTGCAAATCACATTATCAGGTTTCTTTAGTTTTGGAAAACCTATGACTCTTTTCATCTTATTGATACTAACCAAGTTGTAAAATTTTACATGACATAATCTTATCTGCCATAGCCACACATCATCAAATTGTACAACAATATGAGTAGCTTCATTCATGTCAAGATAAAATAGATTACCTCTAGTCTAATCTCCACTCCTAATGAGTTCTCCATTAGCATTATAGATCTTAGCTTTCTTTTGTTCAAATCCAACTTTGTATATATCCTAAACTATTCAATTGTGACACACTGAACATATTATAGTTAAGTCCTTCTACATAGTAAGCATTATCAAACATGATCTTGTTTTTTAAGCTTATTGATCCTTTACCTTTCAATGGATAGGGTGCATCATTACCAAATTTAACACTATTTCCATTGTAATGATCAAGTGTAATGAACTTACTTTTGTCACTAGTCATGTGATGAGAACATCCACTATCAATGATCCATCTTTCACCTTTGGTTACATAAGATACTAATGTAGTTTCCTCATCTTCATCTAAATCATCTTTTACAGAAACATACACAACTTCATTAACATGACCATCTTATTCATCATTGGATTATTCTTCAACAATGTAACAAGCTTTATTTCCTTCGTCTTTATAGCCTTTGTTACTCTCATCTTTTCTAACTCTGAATTTGTCTTTATTTCTATTTTTTTTCTTCTTAGGACACCTTTCTATAATATAACCAACTTAATTACAATTAAAACATATGATGGGTAACTTACCTTTGGGTTTTCCTTTTCCTCTATGAAATTTCCTAGCCAATAATGCTTCCAATTCTTCTAGATCTTCATCATTTGTGTCACTTTCACTAGCAACATATGACCTTTTTATTTCCTTTAGATTCTTTCAATGTCATCTTAGCCTTGAAAGAAGAATCAATATTCTCATATTTGAATTTTTCAAAAAAATTAAGTTTAAAAGTAGTGAGTCTACCAACCATTCCTTCAAGGGTTAGATCACTACCAAGAGTAAACCTCAGTTATTGTATAGCAGAGACTCCAATAGTATAGATAGGAAGCAAGGTTCTTAACACTTTTTTGGTCATGGTCTCATCTTCAATAGCTCAATTTTCACCTCTAATTACATTTACATCTTTGATTCTTGCACAATGTTGGACTATAGTCTCACCTTCTTGCATTCTCATTTCATCAAATTTTCCTCTTAGACTTTCTGCTTTGGCTCTTGGCACATTCTTATCTCCTCCATAGATCTTCTTTAGGGAAACCTACATTCCTTTAGAAGTGGTACATGTTTTGATGTCTTCAAACTCTAAATAGCATAGGGCAAATGCAATCTCCAACATTATCTAATTGTTTTTTTTCTTTTGTTTCTGTTGTTTAGCAGTTGGGGCTCTAACTACTGCAACATATTTATTGGTTATAGTTACATGTGCATAATATCCAAGTCCTCCTAGATGCAACTTCATCAAACTTTGCTATGCAAGAAAATTTTCCTTGTTTAACTTGGCCACCTCCTTTCGATACATCTTCATCTTTAGCTTCAAGTACCTTCAAAAAATTTCCTTAACAAGCACAAAATTCTCTAATAACAATTGTTGGAATGCTTTAGAATAATTGAGAGGGGGTGAATCAGTTATCCAAGGCCCAAATCTATAAATAAAACTTTTTAATACTTAACAAATACATGTGCATGCATTGATCATCTAATATCTCAAACCATAGTATATTATTGTCTTAGGTCAAATGATCTTTGCAGAAATGTGAACATGAAATACCACAAAATCATTCACAAAATTTGACACAAGGATTTTATGTGGAAACCCAATTTGGAAAAAACCACCAGTAACATGCTACCAATTTTCACTCTTTTGAAGTGAGCTCTATGAGGAACCAACCCTGTTAAACACTATTAAATGTAACCTTCATTAAAGGATTTCAATCACCCTCTTAGGAGTGATCCTTGTTAAATTAATTTAAAACATTAAATTATAATGTTATCATGTTAAAGGATTTACTCATGACTATTAGGTCAACCTTAATCGAAAGGATTTATCCAAACTAATATAGTTGTTAGAAAGTAATAGTAGGACTTGATCTAATAAAAAAACAACTCACTTGCAAATTAAATATCTCTTATTTAGTCCTCCATACTACTTTGCATTCAGTCTCCTTCATCTCCAATAGCTTTTCCACCCTAAAAACCTTCACCTTCTTAAGCCTTCATGCTTAGTATGACAACTACAAGTTCATCCCTTTAGCCACCAAATGATGTAACACCTCAAGACTTTGTGTCTCTCTCTAGTTCACACTATGACACTTTTCTTCTATCTTATTATATCCTTATATAGAGAATTTAGATCTTTTGTCACTTAGCCACAATCATCCATTTTAGGGTTAGGTCAGATTCATCAAACCTACCATCTTTTCCATTTTGTTCCGCTCTAGAAACTTCTCTTACAATCCTCTTCAAATTCATCTGCAAACAACTTATCTTGAAGTTTTTCCACTAGCTCATCATACTTATCTTCTACACGCTTCACATAATTCAATAAATCAACTTTATTGGCTTAGATTCATCAAATATTTGATCAAACTCATTTTACTAGCACTCACAATAATTATCTTCTAATGTTCGATCAACACCAAGTTGTTTGGCATACACTAAATCTTACTGGTCCTTGACACACACTAAACTTGCTTTACTTGGCACCTACTAGATTTATCTTTGCTTAGCACATACTAAATTTCCTTCACTCAGCTTCAACTAACTTTCTACTCATCCTATATTGACTTGCTCAACTTCCATTGTTTGCTCGGTCAGGCTTGGAAAACATATTTCTTTTCTTAGCCTTCTTTTTTTCTTTGCTCATGTATCCTTTCATTGTAGCCTTAAGTAGATAAAAAATAAACTATATCATCAAAGTCTTACTTGGTCTTAGTGCTCCTTTTATACAGCATATAACTCAACCTTTCTCTAGGTACTCTTGTTATCCTTTCTTTTCAAATCCTCTTCATCAATCAATCAAATGATAGCATTCAGACCAAATTAGCAATTATCTCACCAAAAAGTAGTAGGTTTGACATCAGTAAATAAATAATTATTGTTCCATGATAAGTTTCATCAATCTCCTTATTTCTATACTTCAACAATCTTCTTCATTTCACCACTTGTTACCTCCAAAATATGATTCTATAGCTGTAATCTTGCAACTAGATCAATTAAACTATTAGCCACTTAAATATTATGATCTTTTATGATATGATCCTAGGATGACTTCATCTCTCTCTACATGAACTCCAAATGAGGAATCATTGTTGCTTGAATATAGGTCAATTTAGATCTCATATGGTTCTCAGCTACTTGAAGCTTGACCAATGTGCCTTGAACATTTAGTAGATTATTGTAATGATCAATGTTTGATCCTTTGACTCTAAAATAATATTGTTGGATCTCTTCATCTCACATAAATTTGATTTATTTGTGCCTAAATGTCATTGGTGAATCTTGCTACATCTGATAGAATATTGTACAAATGTTATACCTTCTATATTAGTTCTATCATAACCTGTACTTTCTCTTGTAATTGCACTTTCTGCTTGGCAATGGTTATGAAAAAATTGTCCACAACCTTATTTTCAAATCTTCTCATAGACCAATACATTAGTTTCTCATTTGACTCCACATTACTAGAATTCACTCAATCAACTATATTGACAAGTTGGTTGATGATTGGTGCATGTTTATCAAGATTTTGAATTTCAAAAGCATTAACAAAAATGTGCTTTACATCATATAATACCTACTTTTGCTTCAATTCTCACCTTATCTCTTCTTGCCTTTTCTTCTTTGTCAAAAATTCTTGTAGAAAAACTGTTTGCTCCAAGGTCAAATTTTCTAGGTCCAATTGTGGAATCTCAATTATTTCATCCAAACTAACTTCAATATTTGGTGAAACATCTTTTATTGATCTCTTTTTTCTCAATGAAGGAGTGTTGTTTCTTGGCACTACTCTAGGAGTTGGTGAGGGTGTTTCACCACTTATTCATGCTTGTACATCTTTTCTCAAGACAATAATAGATGCACTCAATTTAGCTTTATTTGACTCTTTGATTTCCTCAATATGAGGTTCTAAAACAATCTTATTATTGACATTTGTTTCTTTCTCTTCACCTTATGCCTTTTTACCTATAAGCCTTGACTACTTGGCCTCTAGAGTGTCATGGGATTCAACATGTATAGGTGACATGTTGCCTTGAAAACTTGGCACACTTGAGCTCTCTCCACTTTTGTAATCATCTTGTTGTTTATAGTGTATGTCTCTATACTCTTTGTTGATAATCCAAAAATCCTTTTCCAAAGCAACTCAATCTCATGTGCTACAACTTCCTCTTTATTCTCTAAGATCAAATACATTCTATACTTAGGAACAAATATTTTCATTTACTACTCCAAAAATGTGTTTTTTTGCTCCTAGGAAAGATTAGGCATTACTCAGACTAATGTGCCAGTTCTTATTCTTTTCCCTATTCCTTCTATCTACTGCCACCTCCTTTCTAATATTTCAAATAGATTCTTAGGTATTTTTTATCTATTTCACTAGGAGATAGCTTATGATTAGAAATCATATCTTCCATAGCCTTTTAACCTTTATTTCTATCATCATTATCTAGTGTATTATACTTTACAAAACTAAAACTAGATAATCCAATAGATCTTCTTAAGTTTTCACATACCTATGTAATAGACCTTGTTTTCTTTATTGGTTTTCCTTTAACCAATCTCCTTCTTTTGGTTTTGGGGGCATTGGCCTATGTATTTTCTTATACTTTCTACTTTATAGACTTCTTGACACTAGTATATGCCTGGGTACTTGACTTATTTGGTGGTAGAGGAGAGAGGCATGTCACTGTTGGCTTTGATTTGGTTCCTTCAGCCTTATTTCTCAGTGGAGTGACAACAACTAGGTATTTTCCCTTATCACCTTCTTCTTCTCCTCTTCCTTATCACCACTATCTTGTTCATCATCTTCTCCAAGACCTTGTGGCAACTATAATGATTCTTTCCCTTGCCTAGGGTGCCAAGTTTAGCTTTTAGATCTTCAATAATTTTCTTCCTCTTCTTTTCCTTAGAAGCTATCTTAATGTTTATAGTTATTCTATCATTTTCTTCTTCATACCTTCCGAAAGGTTTAGCCTTAGTTTCTATCTCTTCATTCAATAGTACTTTGATGTTTGCACTTACTACATCACTATCTATTTCATAGTCAAAACATTATAAGAAAGCCTTTCTCAGCTTCACTTCTTGTATAACATTTTTTTTTATATCCACAAGAAAACATATGTCATTGTAGTACCTTGTGACCAATTCTTCAAGTATCCTCATCCTCATTTTTATCCTCTACTTAAATTCATCAAAGTAAGCATTCACAACATTCTCAAAATTTACACCCAGTTGAGTAATGTACTTTGTTGGCTTCTAAATTAACAACTTTTGAATAATCTAGTAATAAGAACACATACACCCAGGGGTAGCTAATTACCATGCTCAATGCACCTATTCAAACACCAAGGCTAACTATAAGGCTATACTCTCCTTCTTTAGGCTCTACAAGACCTAGGTGGGTGGACCTCAGATTCCCTATATGGTACAACTGTAAAGGTATATAACTGAATCTATATAATAGATAAAACCCCTAAATCTTCTATGTTTGTCAAAATATTCATGGACATGAAATAGCTAATAACAGGGCACATGAATTTGATAAACTAAGTGAGAGAAACTTCTTTTCATCTCTTCTATAGAAAGTAAAAATATATTCAATTAAAGATTGAATCAACATAAGCCAGGTATGCAACAATAGAGAAAATGCAATTTCTCAAGTTGATCAATCCATTATCCATTGGGCATCAATTGAATTAGAACATACACCAAGACACCCAAGATACACTAATGCACTCAAATATTAGATCTATCTACTCACTTCATAAATAGACATCTATCTTCAAAATGACACTCATACTTCATGTTCCCTCCCATGACTCTCCAATTTTTTCAATGTATATTAAGAAATTTACTCAAGTCTTTAACTTGACAGGAAACTACACAATGGCATACAACTTCAAATCCAAGCTATAACTAGACAATATGCACTTTGTACATATATCAATAGAAATTTACAAAAGCCATAAAGAGGAGACAAGGTTCAAATTGAAACATTTTTAGTAAAGCTCTGTATTAATTTATTTGAAACTATTACACTAAACGTATGCAAAAAATTAGAAAATATACAATGGACAACTATATTAACTAATGCTTTGAAGAAAATACAACTGTTGTTCATAATAGAGGAAATGCTAAGGAATAAGGTATCACAGTTATGCAAGAAATTTTAATCAAACTGGAACCAACAGAGTGGTCACACAGTAGTGAAAACATGTCCAAGATTGGAACCCTTACAATGATAGAAAAAGAAGAATATATGGACTAGAAGAGGACTCTTGGATCTAAAATTAGATTATGCCAAGTGTCTATTGAAAACTCCTCTTTCTATTGTTGTTGAACTTATCTCCCTTTTCCTCTACCAGCAAATCAAATCCCATCAATGCTATTATAGAATATCTAAAATATCTCCTTAAAAGTAATGAGGAAAGACATCCTCTGAATGAATATCAAATATCTGATAAGATGCGTAGAAGTTTTACAATTTGATCTTGCTTGCCCTCATCTATCCCTTGTCATGAAACCTCAACTGCTTCTATTGAAAAAACTTTATCCTCTTGTAACTTCCCTCAAAAAATTCAATTCTAACTTTATGGTTGATCAATGTATCAAATATTATCCAAAGATCATCCAAATTTGATATTATTCCTTCTAAAAAAGGAAATCTGCACTTATTCTAAGAAAACCCCAAAAATATAAAACTACATGTAGCTTCTTCTATTGAAGACCTATGTAAAATCTAAATGTAGAAATGGAAAACTTGGATTCTTCTAGTTTTGGTGGTATATCATAGTGCATATTTGAGATTAAAATAGTGCCCCTAATGCACATTTAAAAAACTAGGCCCTGGGCCATGAATAGAGTATTAAAATTGAAACATTTAAATGAGTATATAGTATAAACTATACAATATCTCAAATTTAATTAATATTTTTCAAACTTCATCCTAGATGAGAATTCATTAGAATATCTATTTTTAATATTTGATTTTATTCTCATTTTCCTTATTTATCTAATCACAGGATGCCATTTGTTGATTTATTATTTGTCAACTCACCCAAGTGAGCCCCACATTTCCTTATGCAACATCCTGATGCTATGAGCTTACAATTATACTTTATATTGTATCATCTTAAGCTTAATATTTTACCTCCCCGATCTTATGAGATCTCCCATCATATCATCTCAACATTAAATTAGGACACTCCTGACTACATGATCAAGGCTTCATCATAACATCTCCACTTGAAGTTTCATCTTCCCCAATCTTACGGTACTATCTTAACATCTTAACTCCTTCATTTATCATAACATCTCAAGGCATCAACTTTCCTCTTGTGATCTCCTAACATTATGATCTTACAATCTCATCATATTATCTTAGCCCTTTGATTGAGGCCTCCCAATCTCACGAAGTTACTTTGTATCATCATAAGTCTTCATACCTTTGCTCATGATCTCCCAACAATTGTGACATTGTAGCCCTCTCTCTCTCTCCTCTTTGCAAACTCATGATGACCTACAGATGATTGCCATGTGGCTGCTAGGTTACACTTCTATCTATACTTGAATAGTCAAAATTTTTTGACTTTAGTTGCCTCCATCTAATTGGGTAGGCCCCATCAATGTGTACTTCTTTTGTCTTAAGCCTTCGCTCACTTAGACAATTGTCATGTAAGTGCTCTCTTATTTAAAAAGATCTAAATCCCTATGTCTCATTCATGTGGGATGAAAAATAACAATTTCCTCTTAAGGAAAATATGCATGAATTGCATATCAATGATGCCCATGGTTTTTTGGTAGTTTTAAACAATCTCCTTTGTGCGGTTTGGGAAGCAACATCATCACTATCATTACTCATAGCATACATTCTTCCATCACTCAAGAGATGCCCAATTTGGTCAAGTTTCATTGCATCACGTGTTTTTCCCTCTCACTAGTTCTATCAAAATTTGTATTGACTCCCTTTGTTTGACTCCATGGAGTAGATGTTTGAGTGGCAATGATCTAATGGAGGGAAAAGGGGATTATGGCCAAGCAGTGATTCATGCTCACCATGACTTCTACCCTTCTTTGCTCATCCTTTTTTAAAAATCATGGCAAAAAGTGTGATACGTATAAGACATGTCACATGCTCTACTCTTCAATGTCATGGGAGATCTACTCATGATCCCACCATGAACATTGCTCCAGCTTGCAACATCTCCCAATGTTCTCTTGCTATGTGTAGTAGATCTTCTTCATGCCATGGTCTTCTTAAACTTGTCATTACCATGAATGATCTTCTAGCTCCTCAACATGGGGTGTGCTTTGAATTCATCTTCATTAATCATGGGTACTTTTCCTTGCTTATCTTCTTTCCTACGAGGATTCTAGGTACTTACTATTGGTGTTATTTTGGGTGCCACCATATAATCCAAAAATTTTATGAAGTGGTGAAGCTAGAAGATTTTTCCCTTCCATGTGTTGAATTTCTTATTGCCCTATTCTTTTAGCTTGTGGGTCTGCTCTATCATGGAGCTATGGGTCATTCTGCTCTTTATCCTTACATGATGTGGCTCAAACATGAGGAATACAATAAATCTTTTAACTTGAAATTCTCATGCTCTCTCTTATTCAACAAGGAAGGTTAGTGTTCCCCTCAAAAATATTTCATCCTATTTGATTTCCAATGAACATATAGGTATATCATTATCTTTAATGATCACAATCACTAAGACCTTTAAGGCAACCTTGCTATCCATTGCAATATATTGATTTGATGGAATCAATCGAGCCCCAAAGCAGGTCCAAATTTAAAAAATTCAAAATAAAACACCTGAAATAATATTTTGATCCATCAATTGCCTAGCACTAATTTAAAAAAAATTGGCCACTGATTAATCATTAAAAACTCATTTCACCTCATATTTGCAAATAATGATTCACTGACAAGAAGGCCTATAGGCTAACTTTAAAAACTAACCAAAACAGATAGTTGGGCTCTGCAAACTAACATGTTAATACTCTATTCTACCTTCTTGCACCCTATCAAATTTTGTGTCATGACAACTTTGGGGTCAAAAGATATTGACCATCAAATTTACTAAGTTAAAACTATTTTCAAATAGACATGTTAGAAAACAACAAAATGTGTTTGGTTTTGGATTTGAAAATAGGGCCAACAGATACTTGGGGGCTTGAAAATAGGGGTGTTAGTTCATTTTCATGAGGAGAATATAAATATGTGATTTTGGGTCATGACATATAATAGGACACACTTGGAAAGCATGCAAAGTGGGGTACTTAGACTTGCAGAACTGGAAACATTAGCAGAACTGTGGTTTTCACAAATGGAATGGACCTGGGAAAGTATGTAGATGGATTGGTCAAGACTTGAAAACTAGCATTCTTAAATAATTGTTGAAGTAGAACACAATGGTACAAATCATTTTGTCTCATCTATCATAGATTTAGCATTATGACATCCTAAATAGGGGCACCAATCAATCTGCATTTTAAGACACCAATAAAAGTTCACAAGTTGCACTCGAAATCACATTTGAAAACTAATCAAATGGACTCATCATAAGCTCAAATATAGAACATAGCAAGTGTGTGACCTCTAAAATGCAATTAAAAATTAATTTTCTCAGTATGGTCAACTGGGTCAAAGTATAACTAGTCAGACAAGGCCTCCCAGAATTAAGGGCAATTTGCATCAACATGATAGAGATAAGTAACCAACATTTAGGGATACAAAACCTAGTTTAAAAAATTGAAACAAATTGAAAATTGAAACATAGGTTCTTTGATATGTTTAATAAGTACTCCCAAAGTGGTGAGTCATGAAACACAACTGGGTACAAGATATTCAAATGCAAACCAGGCTTCATGTCATTGTTTAACACTTAGGAAAAAATGCAAATATGAACATTGCTCACATTGAAACATCACGAGATGACTCAGAATGAAAATTTAGTAGTACAAGATACATGAATATACTAAATACAAGGTGTTAGAAATTTAAAATACCTCTTAGGCCTCAAAATGATAGGTAGGTACATATGCAATAAAATATACTTAAAGGGCTCAAGTTGACTCAAAATTTTGGAATGGTACTCAAAATGGGAATGCAATTTTGAGTCCCATCATAGTCATTTATCTGTCTTGCCACTAGTTTGTCTTATTCCCATGAAACTTCACCAATATGAGGAAAATACCTCTATATATAAAATTAAATACACATAATTAGGGATCCAAACTTACACATTGAATTCTTTATTTTACTTATAGATGAAATAGTATCTACAAGTTATAGTCTTTGTATCTTGGAAAAGTCAAACTCATGATCTTTCATCACTATTTTCCATGCTTGGTCCACATCCATACATGGCACACTATTCAATTTTCTATTGGTATAATTTGTGAGTTATAACCCTCACTATAAATTTGATTAGTGGAGGAAATATTTTCAATGGATAGACCTCGTCCATTCTACTTGGCTCCTGTATTTGCCTCAATTTCTTTATGGCACAAGCATCGCATGGTTTTCGTCTTGTCTAGGGTTGGATAGCCTATAACCCTATAAATAATTTTCTTTTTTATTTCCATGGGTCCATTCTATAACCAATACTTCATGTCATGAATTCTACTCAAAACAACTTTAATCCATTCAATCTTGAGATTTCTAGGAATTTTAGGGAACGAGCTAACCCTTGCCTTTCAACAACTTTTAATTCATCCTTCAAGATTCCTTCATTTCACAACTTCTCATAAGCTTCTTAGATCTAGTAATCTCCTACTCCAATTTTACACATGTGATATTTTATTATATCATGGATCATAATAACTTTAGGTAGTATCAAGAATAACACACCCATTAAGTCTCCTTTCATCACAATTTTTGGAATAGCATGAAATTGTGGTGGAGGAAAAACATCACTCTTCACTAGTTGGATTCTACTAATCTCTTGACTCATTCCAATGGTTGATGAAACTTCCATGTTCATTGTTAGGGTTTGAAGTTCATTCTTCTTTTGATTACTCAATACTATTATGATCTCTACTTTGTTCAAGCTTCTTCATCCAAATCTCTCTTGAGATATTTTTTTAGTAGCTCAAATCACCAAATCACTCTGTGCTCTTGAAATATGTATGCAAGGTATGAGATAATGTATTTAAAATTTGATATATACTTTCTTTTGATTGATTAAGGATTTCCATTTATGTTGTGTACTCAGGTAGGTGGAAGCTATCTATCTCAGTCGATATTGATATGTTTTATCTAGGTCTTTACTTTATAGGCTAGTCTCTTCCATATCACTCAGTCTATGTTGCAATGCTTGGTCAACATAAAAAAATTTACTGACACTTGGCAACCTTTCATAAATTATTATTAAGCATATTTAATATGAAAATATGAACTTTGGCACATTTCATGTAAGGAATTGATGTATGATATATCAATTAGGTATCCAATTCCATACATACCCTTCTTTCTTAGTTTAAGATGACATGATCACCTTCTCCATTGGATTGGGTAACCTCAGCTCCATTTGTTGCACTATTTCCATCTCCTGCTCTCTTTTTCAATTTTTGATTCATTTTTTTTCTAACTTTCTCAATGTCTACTTTTCCTTTTCCTTTATTATTTCTCTGATTTGTTGAATGTACTTGACTCCTAAAATTCTTGTTTGAAGTCCAAACTTGTGACATTTGGAACATGCATGGTTAGATGAATAATTCTTCCTCTAATTTGTCTAGTAACATTTTTTCTATAATCTATATTCATATACTCTATATCCATACTTATGACAGTTATAACATCATCCTTCAAATCTAGGTTGTTGGAAATATAAGGTAGGCAGGGTTACTAAGAGGGGAGGGGTGAATTAGGAACCAATATAACTTTATCTAACTTCACTAATTAATCCTTCATCTAATATTTTGATCTAATTGTATGCATGAAACAATGAAAGAAAATAAACATTCATAACACTTTGACACAAGATATGGTGACCCAGAAACATTCCAATTAGAAAGTAAATCTAGGGTCGAGATGATACCCACAAGCTTTAGTATTGTAGTATAAATTTAACATCTTAAGGCTTACAATTGACCAATTTTGGTGATCTTCCCTATTAGGAGCAATAAGGACTATGAGGTCTACCTTGTTAAATGATTTACAAACATACAGTGAAGTATGCACTCAGTTAAGATATTTAGTAAAGACTATTAAGTGCTTAAACTTGGTCAGCATTGTGTGACTCAGTGAATACTAAGAAACTCAGTAGCAACTAGATCACCAGGTTGACACTGCATGACTCGTTCAACACTAGATCCACTTTTTTAACCTTGTGAGCTTGGTAGACACTGCTGGACTTAGTTAACACTACATATCTTAGTTAACACTATGATCTTCTTCACTTCCACTGACTATCTTGGTAGCCTCTGTTATGCTTGGTTTGCATTGAACTTTGTCTTTGAAGCTTGATAAACACTGTATAGCTTAGTAAACACTAAAAACTAACTTAGGTTCTTGGTAGACATGGTATTTTGACTACTTGGCTCAACAATAACTAAATCACTTAGTTAACATTGCAAATTGAATGATAAGCTTGGTAGTAATTATAGAGCTTGGTAGCAATTTAACCAATTGACTAAGTGTTGAGTGACTACTAGAAAAATTGACCTTATTGTGAACAATCTCCCCCTTTGGCATTAGTGACAAAAAAATTATCAAAACAAAAATTTGATCATTCAAAACTATGAGTCAAAACTTCCTTTGCCATCATTCTGTTCCTTCAACTCAGTTTTGACTTTCATCTATTGTGGTTGGTAACATACTCTATTTTTTTTATTTTTCAAAATTGCTTTTGTAAAGGGATTTTATACTTATCCATACTAAAATACTCACCCATACATATATATCTCCTATATACATAGAAATGGAGTATAGTATATTTCTCCTTCTTTACATATTACTTCTCTCCCATTCTTATTCATATAATATTCACTCCTCCCCCTTTTTGACATAAATGCCAAAGGTGTATAATATCTATATTTTAATACCAAAATGTGACAAGAATTCATAATGTACCTTCAGAATAAGTACCATTGTCTTGTCCCAATTTTCTTGTAGTACCTTTCTTGCATGTAATGCAATTTGAATTTCTGTTGATAATTCCATCATGTGATTAGCTATGGAGAATTTGTTATCATGGATGATTGTCTTTGCATGTGCAATGTACTTTTTCAATGCATCCATGTTTGGAAGAATAATGCATTGGATTTCTAGAAGTGTGTCCTTGATCCTAGATTATTCCTTCAATAATTCTACCTACAAATTTGTCAAATATCTGATCTTTGAATAATGTGCAAAACTATGGCTTGGTTCAAGTGACAGCTAGTGTGCACTTGCCTTCATGTCTTCATCTATATTGGATAATTTATCCTTAATTTCCTTTGTAAATATAGATATGTCACTTAATTTGACAAATAATAAAATAACATTATTAATAGAGGTTTCCAGTGAACCAAGAATAGTAGGTAACCCTACTTGATCTATTTTAATTCTCTGTGCAACTTGTTCTAACACTTTTTTCTCAAATTTCCTTTTTCCTCTTTGAAGTAGCTTATCATGTCCATTCAAGTCTTCATTTTATTTGTGGACAATTTTTTCTAACTAATCAAGAATAGGTTGAGCACTATCATCCTCGATACATAGAGCATCAACAAATATGCTCTTTATGTCTTCAAAAACATGATTTTCTTTCTTCTTCTCTTCTTTGAGCTTTTTTTGCTTAGCTTTCTTCTTTAGTAGTTCACCCATGGTATACACTTGATTAGGGGTGAGGGTAGAGATATCCCAATTTGGAATAACTATATCCTCATTCATATCAATAGCTTCAACTTCTTTGTCCTTTTCCTTCATTGGAAACAATTTATTTACCATTATCTAGGACTTCAATATTTAGTTGAGATTGGTTCTCAACTATCACTATACTAGCAATGGATATACTTGGAATAGAAAAATTTGTGGAAATTGATGGAGTAGCAATAAATGTTTAAATGGCACTAATAACATAATACCTTGTTGTTTATCAGTCAAGCTTGATGATGGAGGACCTTGTTGCTCAGTAGATGAAGTGTTGGGAACTTCAATCATTATAATATTTAGTTGAATTAATTTAAAGCTTGGTTGGGTGCTTGTTATAGAAGTGGTAACCACAACCAACTCTGTAGAAGTTATCTTTGAGTGAGATTGCACTAACACTATGCTTAGAGAGTGAGGAAATGAGGCCATGACTATTGATGCAATTTTCTCTATATCAGTTTCCTTAATACCTTTTATCTCTGGAATACTTCCTCTAGTAGCTTCTTGTTCTTCCTCCTCATCATCCATATTGACATTATCTAGTTCATCATCTTTTATTTCTACATTTTCTTCCTCATCTTCATCATCTTTATCATTAACATGAACAAAAAATTCACTAGGTTGATGCAACTTATAAATGTTTTTCCATGTTGTTGTAGGTGCCTTAACTACATTTTCAATGTCCTTAAGAATTATCATACAAGTGTTAACTTGAGAGTGAACTTCTTTTCATTTTTCTTTAAGGATTCCTTTATCTCCTTCTAACTAAGATTTGGTATGAGTTGCTTCAAGGTCTATTCAAAGATGTCTCTGGTAGTCTTCTATGCATTTTCCCATCTTGGCTTTATTACCTACACAAGTTCATTGGGAATTTGTTGTGCAAGCTCATTTGGAGAGTACTTCAATTTTCTTAATTTTGTCATAATGGTATTCTCAATCTAACTTTTCTCTTCTGCATTCCTTGTCTCATACTTAAGAAATTTGAAACATTCCATTCTAGTTTCTTCTTCCATCTTCGTTAATATTTCTTGAAGTGTAGGTGCAGATCTCTTGAAAATAATTTGATCAGCTTCATCTTCATCTAACTTCAATTTCTTCCTAGACTCGGTTGCCCTTCTTTCGAATGCAACATGGGATGACTTGGAAGGTTTGGTTATGATAACCTTTCCTTTCTTCCTTAGAGGCTCTTCTTCCTTAGATTTGGCTTCTTCTTCTTCATCCTCTACATCATCATCTTCAATATCATCACCTTTTCCCTTGGTAATCATTAGAAGGGAACTTGCTTGCTTTGCACCTTTTAGTAGCTTTTATACTCTTTTCCTTCCTTTATTGACTGCTTGAGGTAGCTTGATTTCAAGCTCTATTCTTTCCTTTTCCTCATCATGTGTTCCAAACTATGTAGCTTTGGGATCCATAGGCTCATTCAGTAGAGCCTCTATGATATCCTTAGTGTCATCAATGTTAACCTCATACTCTAGAGACTTAACTCATGCCACTCTAGGTATGATTGCCTAGACATATACTTTGTCATAGTCCACCATGAAATAGATATCATCATTGTAATATTCTACAAGCTTCTTAGTGATCCTAAATCTATTATTCATCTTCTCTTTGAATGTTTCAAAATAGTTATCCAATATGCTATCAAAATTTCCACCCATCTCTGCTATATACTCATTTATCTAATACAAAATAGAAACATCTTTTCTCCATACTATTATACCTTTGAAAGGGAAGAATTTTTGAATGAAGAAGAATAAACATGATAAAAGAGATTTTAACTTACATGGATTATTATTTGATCCTCTGATTCTCTCCATTCTTTTTTTGAATTGGTTCAACAATAAATCAGCAAGGTCGAAGGATGGGTTATTCTTCACAACCTTGTATGCAAGATTGACAACTTTGCATGACACACTATTTAATCTAATAGAACTATAAATCTTGTGTGCAATAACATGAATGATTTCTACTTCATACTCCTTGATGATAGGCTATACTCCACTTAGTTTTCTCTTTAATGCTCAGAAGATGTCTATAGCTCGATAGAGTCAGCATCACTTAGTAGGAACTACCAATTGAGTCTGCAACAATATGCAACCTAACCTTGCTTGGTAAGGTCTTGTGATTTGATCTTTCTTTGTAAGGTCTCCTACTTTCTATCATACTCATTGATCCCTTCACATTTTGAATGCTAATGTGGATCTTTCTTCTTGCTAGCTAGAACTAATGATAGATTTCTTCTTCTGACTCACAGCTCTAGTGATCTCCATAAGGAACTAGATTGAAATGTTGAATTACCTAGCTCATTGACTTGGGTGTAATTCATTTCATCATCTTGGTTTGCATTCTCTAGAGATTATGGTACCCATTGTTGTCTAATTTTCTTTTTGATATTATCATCTTTGGATTTCTTTTTATCTTCAATTCTACCTATGTTCATACAATTCTTGGCAAGATGTCCAAGTTCTGTATAGATAAAACACCTTTTTGTAGTATCTCTTTTTCGTGTATGATTTTTTATAAAATTTTCTCCAATGTGCCCAAATTTACCATGGTAGTGACATCTACACTATGTATTGTAATCCCAATTGAATATTTCTTTCACGATTTGTTCTGTTGGGTTCCACTACTTGGTTTTTCACTCTGAAGATTTATGTCCTTATTTCTTGTGATTGTTACATTTACCTTCAAACTTAGGTTTCTCTTTACATTTGCTTTCTCTATGACCATGCTTATTGCAACTATAACACTTTCCATTGAATTTTTTTTTACCATTACTCCCGTATTTTCTTGATGTGTGACCTATCTTACCACAATGATTGCATGTAGGTCTTTGATTCTTTTTAGCCACTTGTTGAGATGATTTATCTTCTTCTATGTATCCTATTCTAGCTTTACCTTTGTGTTTTTACTAACTTTGTTCATTCGATTGATTCATGTTTTCCTAAGATTTCATCATTCTTTCATAGGTTTTCTTTTGTAGTCTTTCATTCTCCGATCTTAGATTCATAAGCTCTTCATTTTTATTAGTGAGCTAATCAATGAAGTATGCTTGGTAAAGGGATAGTTGTTGGATTTCATTGTTATTTTCTTCTATCTCCTCTTTGGCTTTGGATTTTTCTTCCATGACTTCACATAATTGACTAATTGGATTTCTTATTCTCTTTTCATCTTTCTGACTTCTTCTTGAAGATTGGAATTCTTTTCTAATAGATCTTTGATTACTTCATTGACTTTATATGAATTTATTTCAAGATATATATCGTCAATTATTTCTTGAATGTAGAGATTTTTGTTCATTTATACTACAAGATCTTTCCTTATTTTCAATGATTGAGAAAGTTTCTCCTTTGCTCTCTTGAGTTTCCCAATAGCCAATTCAAGATCCAACTTTTCATTGTCAATAGCCTTATCTAGCCTAAATAGCTCCATTGCTTCTAATCTTTTCTCAAGTTGTTAAACTTCTAACATGAGAACCAAATAGCTATAATTACCAATTGTTGGAAATATAAGGTAGGCAAGGTTACTAAGAGTGGAGGGGTGAATTAAGAACCAATAAAAATTTATTTAACTTTACCTATTAATCCTTCATTTAATATTTAGATCTAATTGTATGCATACAAGAATGAAAGCTAATAAAAATTCATAATATTTTGACACAAGATATGGTGACCGAGAAACCTTCCAATTAGAAAGTAAAACTAGGGTGGGGATGATACCCACAAACTTTAGTACTGCAATATAAAGTTAACCTGTTAAATCTTACAATTGACCACTTCTGGTGATCTACCTTATTGGGAGCAATAAGAACTATGAGATCCACCTTGTTAAAGAAATTACAAACATAAAATGAAATATGCACTCAATTAATAGATTTAGCAAAGATTGTTAAGTCTACTCTATTAAAGGATTTGACTGATGCACCTATTATGATGAACCAGTGGTTGATCTCTAATCTACAACTTTGATTTGTTGGTTGAGATTACTTATATTGCAATGATCACTTGACTGTGATAGATAAATCTCTGATGTCCCTTACATTTATTGCATCCTTCTTTAATTTGCACTTCTACTTATTATATACTCTTCACATTCATACTTGGATATGATACAATGAATTACATATATACCAATCCAAATCACAACTTATTAGAGTTGGCTACAATATCAATTTCATCATAATTTACTAAGTTGGCCCAACTTTTGTAACTCAGGTTTTTGAAGAAAAACTTGGTGATATTTTGATACATGGAAAACACTACAAATGCTCAGCAATATTTGGTACTTAATTGAACTTGAAGCTTGGTCCATACTAATCACTTCCAAGTAGCTTGAACTTAGTTAGTACTATGTGAATCAGTGAATATTGAGAAACTTGGTAGCAACTGGATCACTATGTTGACACAGCATGACTTGGTCAACAATATATCCACTTCATTAACCATGTGAGCTTAGTAGACATTGCTAGACTTGGTTAGCTCTATAGAGCTTAATTAACACTACAATCTTCTTCACTTCTATTGACTAGCTCGGTAGTCTCTACTATGCTCGATTTGCACTGAACTTTGTCTCCAAAGCTCATTAAACACTATATAGCTTTAAAAAAACTACAAATTGACTAAGGTTCTTAGTAGACACTATATTCTAACTACTTTTCTTGGGAACAACTAAATCACTTGGTTAACACTGCAAGTTAAATGATAAGCTTGGTAGAAACTATAGAACTCAGTAGTAATGTGACCAATTGACTAAGTGTTGAGTCATTGATAGACAAATTGACCTTAATCTCAACATAGGTGTAGTAGATGCATTCCTTAGTCTTTAACTTCACTCATGTATTTGATGTCCTTGTTTCTTACAATAAAAATAGTAACTAGTAAAATTAAGTTTAGTATTTTTTATATCATGTTTGCTTTGACAAATATTTGTAGTATGACCAAGTTTTCCATAGAGATAACATGTTGGTTTGTCATTTGACTTTACATTCCTCAACTCTCCATTCCTATATGATTCCCCTTGTTCAATGCATGAATGTCATGGCCCATTAGAACAACTAGATGAATTCTTAATTTCTTCATAGTAATTCATTACCTCTTTTGGTTTTTTTAATCTCTCCATAGATTATTTATCAATTTTCAATTCATTCTTTAGTTTGTCCTTCTATGATTTGAGATTTGCAATTTCCACATCCTTATGATTCAATTCCTAGTTTGCAAACATAAGTTGATTCATCATGTCCAATTTTGTATTTTTGAGCTTCTATACATTTGATATCCTTTCTTCAAGTCTGGTAGCCATTACCATTTTTTCTTCTTCATTCATAGTCTTGTCTTCTTCAACTTTCTTCTTTTTTTAGTCACTTCACATAATCTTACTGATTGAATTTCATGTTCTATTTTTAGTCCTCTTATTTCTTCATTCAAAAGTGTATTATTTTCAAGTACATCTATAGATTCCTTATCATTTTGAGTGATTAATTCAAATAGTCCTTCAATCTCAACTTCTTAATAAGAAAAAAAATATCTAGATAATAATTTATTTTCTCCTTTTAAAGGAATCCTTCAGATGTTGTCTTGCCTTCTCAAGTTTCTTCAATATAATTTTGATATCAATCACCTAATTTTCAATAACCTTGTCTAGTTTGAAAGCCTCCATCTCCAAGATTTAATCTCCAAGCATTTCAACTTTTCTTAGAGAACCAACACTCTGATACCAATTGTTGATTGATGGAGTGGTGCAAGAGCACCTAAAAAAATGGACATGGAAGCATGAATGCTGATGATACTTCTATGGGGGAGTATTGTAGAAACATGATTAGATTCTTATCATGATGATATGTTACACTCATGACTATTTTTTTCATTGATGTCACCATAGCAATTTTCTATGGTATTTGACAAAACAACATCAAAAAGATCAAGTTGGTAGGGATAGATAGTTAAGCATTTTCACTAAGAGAGGTTAAATGGAGGTACTAATAAGTGTCTAGTATATGTAACCAACCTTGGAAGCACAAGATATTAAATCTGGAAGAAGTTATGCAAGTTTTGATGAAGACTATTCTGAGATAGAGTTTATAGAAGCATGTTCTAGTAAACTTATTATATCTCTTAGCAAAGTTGTTATTATAAGAAGTCAAAGTTAAATATGTGAAGAATACATTTTGGAGATGACATAGCTAAGCTTTCTCATCATAATGTTACACATATAGAAACTTATTCAAGTTAAAAGGAGAAAGATTAATGTTATTTCTAAGTGTAATGTGTTCTTAATGAGGTCCTATAATAATTAATTGAGAAGGTGTAATAGCGAACTCAGGGAATTTTGTTATGGATTTTGTATAAAGGAACAAAATTTTCATTTATCATGTAAGGATGCAAGTGAATGATTGTAAGCAACACAAAGAGTAAAATGTGAAGATAAGAAGAGAAGAGTGAAGGTGAAGGACACTTCATTGCTAATGTTTTATTGTTTGATCCAAATTTTTATATTTCTATCTAATAGTCATGACCTAGTCTACAAGGTCTAACAGTGATTTATCCAATTCACAGGATAGAGGAAAGAAGTTAAAGTATAGTACAGATAATTATTTTGCAAGGAATAGTTGAGAGATTAGTTGGACAATGATTTTAGTAGTCTTTCTCTAGAAGCTATTTGGATAGTGGTTCCTTTTATCTTCCACAACTCCTAACAAGGTTGGCACAACTCCTAACAAGGTTGGCACAACTCCTAACAAGGTTGAAATCTCCTAATAGGGTTTCAAATTCTCCTAACAGGGACTCATATTTTCTAAATTTTGTAATAGACTCCTAACAAGGTCCATCCTATAACAATGAATATTTATATTAGTACATCATCTTGTGGGCATTATTCCCATTGGGGTTTTCCCTCTAATCAAGGGTTACCCTAGTTAACATATCTAGTGTAATTGTGTATATGCATCTTATTATGGTTGTTATTATATGATTTTTGATCCCTTGTACAGTTGCATCAAATTGGTATAAGAGCCCAAAAGGTTTGGGAAAAGGAAATTATGAGTGGTTGGTGTTTTCTTTTTGCAAGTTGAAGAGAGAACCTAGATGCCAAGAAACTAGATAGTGGATAAGAGAGGAAAAGCTAGCTAAGGCAAGAAAAGATGGCACAAGAATATATATAATTTTTCTTGAAGGGTTATACTTTTTTAGGAAGTATATGTAGGGTAAGGATTTACAAAAGGAAAAAAAAGATGATGAAAATAAAAGGAAAGAAGAAGAAGAAAAGAAGAGGAAAAATGAAGAGAGAAGGAAGAGAAAAGAAAAAGAGATGAAGGAGATAAAGGAAGAATTAATGAACATGAAAGTAAAGTAAAAAAAATGGAAGTGAAACTCAAGCCTTGGGATAATTGATTTTATCTCAAGAGGAAGATATAAATCATGAACCTATTGTCCAAATTGTGAAAGAAGATGAACAAACTCCTTTACTCATTGTGGAACCTACACAAGAAAATACTAGTGTTGATAATATGATCATGGTTGAAGACTAAAAGGATGATACCATTGTTGATGAATCTCGTGATGATATTTTTGTTGAAAAATAAGAAATCAAGGTTGTGGATGAACAAGGAGTAGAGAGTGATCAAATGCATGTTGAAAGTGAAGACAAATGTGAAGAGTTCCCAAGAAGACTTGAGAGAAAAGATGCAATATTTATGATTGACTTTGATACTAATCCCATTGATTTTATCCATGAATTTTGTATTATGTTCTTTTTAATGTAGGTGATAAAGAAATCAAATTGTAAAGGTCATTAATATTTTCATGAAAAGGTCTTATTCTTAAGCAAGAGGATTGAGAGACCAAAAGTAAAGATGAAGATAAGCATTCTTTTAACCCCTTTCCAAGGGACTTGGAAAGATATGAAAGTTGAGAGTATGGTGTAGGAACACCTAGAAAAATGGACATAAAGAATACATATATCATTAATGCTTTTTCTGAAATATCAAGTTAATGTTTGTCAATATATATGAGTCAACATGTAAGGCTAAGTTAAGCTTTGGAATCAATTTGTAATAGATTGTCAAACTTGTCTAGTGTGATAAAATTATGTAAATAAATCCATAGAAGGTAAATTTTATAAAATTTCATCTATAGCCTATTTTCGTATGTTAGTAGGGGTTTTATAAAGTTAAAAGGTCATTTATGAGAAAATGAAAAAGTTTATAAATATGCAATAAAATATTGTCACAAAATTTTGACAATATGAAAAGTTGATGTAAAGAGGAAGGTCAAGAGTCATAGGAGGTATCCATAGTTGAAGGAATTGTAAAGACAATAAAATATCATGTAACGGTCCTAATTTATAGTTTAGAATGGTGGGAAATCTTTTTAAGAAGAAAAGAAATGAAAGGATTTTTGTTTTGAGACTTTTATGTTAATTTTTTGTGTAATTTTCTAGAAACCCGACTGTTGTTTTTATTGGTATAACTTCATATGAAAATATAAAAACCTGAAAATTATATTTTTGATGTTGGAATTTACAAGTGGGAAGATTACTTATGAGGGGGGGTGAATCAGAAGTACCAAACTTTATCCTCCAAAACTTATTTAACTGAAATCAATCACATGCATCTGACACATCTAATTAACATGAAAGTAAAGATATGCATGAAAATAGATAACATAAGATTTGGTCACCCAAAGACCCTCCTAAATGAGAAGGTAAAACTAGGGTGGGGATGATACCCACAACTTATCAATGCAGCAATATGTAACTAGTTATGGTTACAAAGTTTGACCACCATCAATAGTCTACCCTATGAAAGGCCTACCTTGCTAAAGGCTTTACACCCTATTAAATGTGACCTGTCTGAAGGATTTACAAAAATTCACTTGGAATTTCTCCTTGTTAAAGGATTTACAACCCTGTTAAGGATTTACAATATGGCTGCTAAACTAACCTATCATCATAGGATTTTGATTCTCCTAATACAATGGCTAAAAAGTATTATAGAATGTATTGACCTAATGACTTACAATCTTCAATTCCTGATTCCAGATCCTTGTTCTGTTCAATCTGATCTAATCCTTCCTAATCTAATATAATTTTGTTCATAGTGTTGATGTTTTATTATGATAAACTTGATTATGCAATGTTGTTCTTTCTCTAAGTCTTCACACCCCTTTCACTTCCTTCAAAACTTCACTTGCATTCTCTCATACATTCCCTTATGACTCTCTTACACACACTTAGAATTATGGGGTTTTGAATTCCTTTTAAAGGTTTTGAGACTTAAGATTAGGTATGAACCTACAATCGAGATTCATCCATCTTTCTTGCTCAATTCTTGCCATATTTCCTGATTGGTTGCATGCTTTCTCCATTTTTCTGATTGGTTGCATTTTCATTACATAGGAAATATAATAGATTCAATCTTATCTTTTAGATCCTTCAAGATTCATCTTTAGTCAGCTCAAAAATGGTTTACATTTGTCTTCATGAAGGCACAAACACTTATGTTGATTTTGTGTTACTCAACACTTACTGATTGTTGATACTTGGCACTTATAAGATTTCTATTTTTCTTGGCTCCTATAGTAACTTTGTCTTGCTTGGCTCCTATACTTTGCTCAGCACATATACTAGCTCGGCATCTATTGTCACTCATCACTTGAATGACTTGGCACATACTGTAGCTTAGCATCTATATTATACTTGGCATCAACCTTAGAATTTTCTTAAGTGTGTTAACACTCAATTGTTAAAACCAATATGAGACCAACAATCTCCCCTTTTGACATGAGTGTCAAAAACACTTAATTAAGTATTATGAATCTGATCTCTATGAGTGCAATATATATGTTGTTTGGCATATGTACAAAACTTCAAAAACTTTTTCAAAATTTTGTGGAAGACTATATACCTCAAAAATTGTAACTCCCCCTGAGTTGATGTGTCATTTCTATATCCAAAATTCCTTATGTTAGATTTGTCTCATGTTGTTTCATGCTATGCTTTATCATTTTGCTTTGCTTTGTTTTGACTCCCCCTTTTACACATTTTCCCTTGCAGTTTATGTATCCTTTTGGCTTTATCTCCTTATCTCCTCAAAACTCAAAATTTTATTATCTCCCCCAATTTATTATATCGCCCCCTTTTGGGTATCTTTGTGTTTTGGTTCTCCTTTATTATCTCCCTCAAAATGTATTATATTATCTCCCTCAAAATGTATTATCTCTATAATGTATTATCTCCCCTTTCTTTGATACTTATGTCAAAGGGTTCTTATGAATTAATTGAATACTTAGCCAAAAAGGATTTGTTTACCTCCATAATAATCTTCAAAGAAGCATCCCAATTGTCTAATGCAATTTCCACTACTTTAAGTTGGATGGTTGTCTCTACTACAAGGTGTACTAGGCCTTCTACTATAGAAATATTGGGATCTTTGTTCAAGAAATTTTCTACATAGGCCATTTATTTATTCAAAACTTCTAGGTGAGGGGTTATGGCAGATTGGATTTGTATTAATTTGGCCTTGGTGTTTGCCTCATCTACTATGAGTATAGCTAATTCCTTTTGTGTGTGAAGTATTGTAGCAAAATGTTTCTCACTTTGAGCTAGATCCTTAGGTAGCTACATGCTAGATACTTTAAAGTTCCTTTCCAAGCTCAATATCCTCTAGTTGGTCTCTTGTGTGAAGTATGAGGAATCACATAGTTTGGAGTATAGTGAGAATATATTCTCAAGTATTGTTTTTACCTTTTCAACCTTTTTAGCTAGCTCCACCTAAGAAAGTGTTATTTCACAAGATATTTTCTCATTTACCTTCATCTGGAATTTCTTTTTAGACCATTCAAGAAATTTGGCATTGGTGTCTAGGTTTTCATTCTATACCTAGTCCACTATGTTGGATAATTGCTCCATTATGGGCTTTGTCTCATCAAGTACTTGCAACCTAAAAGTATCTAGAAAGATTTCCTTAATTTCTATCAATGCTTGTCTTTGATTATACTCATTCCTAAGTATCTCTTGCTTCTTCTTCTTCCTTAGTACCTCTTGCACTTCATTGATCTACTCTATGTTCATTGTTTTATAGTCATAGCTTGGTATGACTATCTCCTCATCAAGTGTAGGGTCTCCATAGTGAATTACCCTTGCTACCTTGATAGAGCTCAAGCACGGTGCTAATATTTGCAAAGGTACTGCATCAATGCTTAGCTATTGTGTTGTTCCAATGGGAGTCCCTGTAGTAGGTAGATTTATCAATGTTTGAATTGCCTCTTGTTCCTTCTCCTCTTCATTTTCCTCTTCAGTTCTACCTTGATCAATTATAGTTATCTAATGAGGTGCACCTTGATTTTGTGTTGTAGGCATAGAGGTATCCTTCTATCCTATTTGCTCCTTTTCTTGATCCTTAGCAGTTGAAGTCACTATGACTATGGAATCAACCCTAGCAAATGCATCTTCTGTTACTTGCTCTTGTGGTTTTCCACTTGTAGCTATTGGAGTATATGAAGGTGGTTCTTGTGGATTCACCTTCTCCTTTATGATCTCATCTACTACCTTTTGTAGTTCCTCTACACTCACCAAGATTGGATTGGTACACAATTATGCTTTTAGTGTGGTCTAGTGAAGGATCTTTCTAAGATCCTCTACAATTAGTGGGTTGATGTTCTACCTAGGGGTGTTAGGAACATCCTTCACAATTATTTTCTTTACACGTGTGGGTGTTGCATGTGGAGGACTAGGTGGTGGCATTTGTGTGTCTTGCATACTCTATTCATGTTGTTGCTCATCATTTGTTGCCATACCACCCTTTTGTGTTTCCTTCTCCACTGTAACTTCTTCCTTTTCTTTCTCTCCTTCTTCCTCCTTTTCATTTTCCTCTTATTCCTCCTCATTATTTCTTCACTCAAAGGGGTTTGCTTCTTCTTCTTTCACTATAGTTAGCCCATAAATCAATTTCCACATTTGTGTGGACTTCTTCACAACATCTTCAATTTTATTTTGCAAAATATTGAATGCTCTGTATTTGGGTGCAAATTTTCTCCCATTTTTTTTACTTGCCTTACTTATTTGACCTTTTATAAGTTTAGGCATCACATGATCCAATGTTGACTCTCTTATTTCTTTCTCCATTTTTAGGCAATAATGCCATTTATTTTTTACAATTGTATATAGCTCCTTAGGTATAGTATTATCAAGTTCAAGTGGAGTATTCTTGAACTTGGCCATCATAGTGTAAACTAATTCTTCCACTATGTTTTTCTCTTCTTTTGTTAGCTTATTAAAATCAATACCTTTAAGTCTTGACAACTCTGCATTGTCCCTAATGTTGTCACAAATATTTTCCAAATTTGATTTTGTGGTGTGAGTTACCAGTTTGAACTGGTTTTTATCATCAAACGCAGTTCTCCCCTCATCTAACTCTAGAGGTGCCACATATTTTCTCCTCCTTTTCTCTGATGTCCCTCCCTACTCTATGGCTTTCTTCTTTTCTTGTTCCTTGGCCACCTTTGTTGTAGCCCTTGTATCTACCCTTATGGTAGGCTTTGTTGGGCTTGGCTTAGCTTTCTTAATACCTTTAGGTTGTGTTGCAAGCTACTTTTGTGTTTTCCTTTTCTTAGGCTCTGCTTTAGGTTCTTCTTCTTCTTTCTCAGCACCTTCTTCTTCTTTAGCATCTTCACCCATGCTTTGGGTTAATGCTAGTGGCCCTTGCCCCTATTCATCTTCTTCTTCTTCATCATCTTCTTCTTCCTCTACCTCTATTATGCCTTCTCCAAATTTTTCTTTAAGCTTCTTCACTAATTTATCCTTTTTCTTCAGTGTAGAAGTAGTCTTCAACTCCATATCTACTTTAGATTTAACTACATCATATATGCAAAAATGGTGGGCATCTTTATTCACTTCTTCTACAAGTAATGTTGTTATTGTTGCAAATGTCTCATCAATATTTATCTCATACCCAAGTGGTCTAAGCCATCTTACCCTTGGTATGGCTATTTGGATGTAGGTATAGTCAATATCAACAAGAAAACAAATATCATTTATATGCTGCTCAACTAATGAAATAGGTATCCTCAATCTATGTTTCATAGATTTCTTGAAATCTTCAAAGTAGTTGATCATGAGTGTCCTAAAATTTGCCCCCATTTGTTCAATGTATTCATTCATCTAGGCTACTATGGACCTATTTATCTTCCAGCTAGCCTTTCCAAAAGAAGGAAATTCATTATGTACATAAAACAATATACATATCAAAATTTCTCTGAATTTGCATTGGGCTCCCTTTGTTCTTCTTATAGCTCCCAAATTTTTATTGGTTTGTTGTAGTTGCAATTCAGATAGATCACAAGTATGATCCTTTTTAACAAGTTTGTAGCCAACATCTACTACAATACATGGAACACTATTGAGTCTACTAGATTGGTAGAATTTGTGGGACACTAGTACATTTGGACCCAATTTTTGGCCAAGGTCTGTCGCTATTTTTCTTCTCAAAATTTTGACCAAATTGCAAGTTGGTCAAAATTTTGAAAAATGTATTCATCAAAATTTTCACCAACCTACAATTTATTTATCAAAATTTTGACCAACCTACAATTTGGTCAAAATTTCAACAAGAAAAATAGCAATGAATGTTGGTTGAAATTTGACCAAAATTGTTCAAAAATTGGATCCAAATTTACTAGTGGGATATGAAAATCAACAAGAGGATCCTTAATAGTATCTATGGTCATGCCTCTCTTGTTCCACTTAGCTCTAGTATTCTTTTCAATTTCTTCTTTGGAGTCACTCCTAAATATTTTGGGTCGATCTAGGGTTGGATATCTTGTTACCCTATGAATAATCCTTTTTGATATCTTGACTGGCCCATCTTCTAACTACAAACTATCATCGTGAATCCTACTAAGTACAATTCTAATCCATTCAGTCTTAAAGATTGTAGGGAACTCCAAGGCATAGGTTAAACCCTTCTTCTCAATGATTTGGAATTCTTCTTTAAAAACTGCATTCTCACACAATCTATCATATGCCTCCCTAATTTCCATGTCTCCAATAGAACCTATTTTGTAGTTATAACATCTCCTAACATCTTGAACCATTACAACCTTAGGAGGGATTATGGATAGGGCTCTGGCAAGGTCATTTTTATGTGCAACTTTAGGGATAGGTTTGAAATCAGGTTGTTTGACTTTATTTAACACTAACTAAACTTCAAACGACTCTTTATCCTAAGGTTTTCTAGAGTTGGAGGCTACTCATACAATCTAGGGTTTCAACACAAAGAAATTTTGAAACTATGTAGCTTGGCACTAGTATAAATACCTTAAAATTGATGAAACTATGTTGAATCTTTATTGAAATCTACTCAAATACTCAGAACACTACTTGGAAATCATTTTGCGCTCTTCTCATCTTTTGCTCTTTGTTTGCAATGGTGAAAAATGATTCAAAATGTGATCATATACCCTTATTTCATAGCATTTAATGTTTAGTGCATTTACGGTTGTCCACTCAACTCCTTAAGCAATTTTGGTTTACTCAATTTCCATTGGTTTTCAAACACCCAACATACACTGCATTTTCCTTTACTTGGCTTTAACTAAAATTTCCCTTCACTTAGCATCCTCTACTAACTCAGCTACAACTAATCACTTAGCTTCTACTAACTTTGGAAAACAACTCAACATGTACTATAATTTTACTAGGCATCTGAAGGCAACTTTCCTTACTCGGCAACGCTTTTGAAAATTTGAAATTTTAACTTTGCATATTTATTCATGTTGAACTCTCTTTTTTAGTACTTACTTGTCTTGGAACTGATGTATGATAAAACATTAAATATCAGTCCCACATACCTTCTTTTCTTATCTTAATGAAGTGTGACCACTTGACCTTTTAGGTGAAGTGATCTCTTCATTGGATGTGTTGCCTCCATCTTTCTTCTTCCATGTTTTATTCATTTCTCCTCTGATGTATTGAACATCAACCTTCCATTTTCCTTTGTTGAACTCTAAGTTGGGTACCTTTGACCTTGTTGGACAATTTCTGCTGATATAACTAGTCTTCAAACAACTAAAGCATGTATTTTGGCTAAACCATCTACTGTAGTTTCCACTAAAATGTGTTCTTGTGCGATTTTTAGGGATGTTTCCATACTCTTGATAGTAGTGATAGTTCTATCTAGTATTGTAGTCCCAATTGTAGTGATGTCCATGACTTTTGATCTTTGTTCATTGATTTAGTGTCCACATAGGCTTTGATCTACACTCAAAAGCTCTATGTCTATACTACTTGCAATTGTAGTAGTGACCTTCAAATCTTGGTGTCCTGATGGTTCTAGTCCTACAGTCAAGTGCTTGATGTCCTTGCTTGTTGCACTTGTGACAGTGACCCATATTCTTAGGTTTGTCATGTTCATGAGTGTTCTTTCTCCTACACATGTTAGAGGTATGTCCTTTTTTACCACAAGAATGACAAGTAGGTTTATTATTCTTACCTTTATCACTTCTTTCTTCTGTAGTCTTAGATGACTCTCCATTTTGATGCAAGAGCATCTAGAGGTATAAGGGCAATCATGTGTCACCCAAAAAAATATACCTAAACATAGTTTTTATTTCATGTGTTTTCATTTCTGGATACCCATTGGGGTCAAATAAAGGTTCCAACTCTCACAATTCCACTATCTATGTTCTGGGTTAGAGTTTTTAGGCACCTTGGGATACATGTAAATGCCAAAAAAATAATGTAATTGAGCCATAGTTATTCTGGGTTAGAAGGTGTAAATTGGAGGGATGATTAAAACTATAATTTAGAACATTCCAAAAAAAGAATTAGGTCAAAAGGCTGCACAATTTGGAAGTTACCGCAGTTTTTTAGTTTCTAAAGACCTCCTAAGAATGCTTCAAAGTCAGGTTTGAGGTACTAAATGACATTGAATAGGCCTAAAAAATTGGGGATGATAAAATCTATCCATAGGGCTATAGAGAACTCTAAGAGATTTTTAGAAATGTAAACGGTTCGTCAATCAAAGCTGTGGTTCAAAATTTATGCCTCCCAAAAGTTTGGCTATCATTTCTGGATTCTTCTAATTTTACACCGACTTCTAAAGTGACTTCTAGAGCCTTCCATTTTGGTGCTTGATGCTAACTAGCACTTTCTAGAATGTATTCCTAATCCCTAACCCTTTGGGGTCTATTTCAAGATCATTTCTAGCATTGTAAAAGGCAGTTCAGAGTGGAGTTTGAGAGGAGGTACTGGGAGAAGAAATTATCTCCAAATTTATACTATTGTAAGCCCATAGGGCATGTTTTAAAATCTATTTTCTCTGCACTAAGTGTATTGGCATATTTTCATAGTTAATAAAGTTTTCGCTTTCTTGTTGTGTCCATTTTGTACTTGGGTTGTGTCTCCATCACATTTTTAGTGCTAACATATCCTAGTCCTAAAGTGTCATTACTAGATCTTGGTGATTTTAGAAGCTATTCAAAATACTTTATGGCTTCATTGGATTTTTTGAAGCTCTCTACAATTTCTTTTTCTCTTTTTAGGTTATTTTGTAGTTGTCCATTTTGCATCTTCAGCGTGAAGATCTCAATGTCCTTGACATTCAACTCATGATGTGCATTCATCATCTGGCTTAGGGTGTTTAGCTGCATATTGGAAATTCTTGCAAGCTCAATTGAATTTTACTCCAATCTATCGACAAGATTTCTCTTGTCATCTTCTATCATAGCCTTATCTTCAATGGCTCTTTTCTTATGTTTAGTCACTTCACAAAGCATCATGGCTTGTGATTCTTGTTCAATCTTGAGAGTTCTGATCTCTTCTGCTTGAGCTCTATTCTTCTCCATTAGATCGTCTATTGTTGCATCAAACTCCTTGAAATCTACATTTGCAAACACTTTTGAGGTGTCAATCTCCTTGTACTGTGTATCATTTTCAACTATGGAAATCTCTCTTCTTCTCTTTAAGGATTTTCTTAGTTCTTCCCTATCTTCTAGAGAATGTAGAATGAGATGAATCTCAATCTCCTAATTTTCTATGATCTTCCCAAGTTTGTAGAATTTCGTTTCTAGATCTTTTTCTTCAAGATGTAAGGCTTCTCCTTGTGAGAACTCAGCTTTAATACCAATTGTTGGAATTTACAAGTGGGAAGATTACATTTGAGGGCGGGGGGGTGAATTAGAAGTACCAAACTTTATCCTCCAAAACTTATTTAACTAAAATCAATCACATGCATCTAACACATCTAATTAACATGAAAGTAAAGACATGCATAAAAATAGATAACACAAGATTTGGTCACCCAGAAACCCTCCAAAATGAGAAGGTAAAACTAGGGTGAGGATGACACCCACAACTTATCACTGTAGCAATATGTAACTAGTTAAGGTTACAAAGTTTAACCACCATCAATGGTCTATCCTGTGAAAGTCTTGCCTTGTTAAAGGCTTTACATCCTATTAAATGTGACTTGTCTAAAGGATTTACAAACATTCACTTGGAATGTCACCCTGTTAAAGGATTTACAACCATGTTAAGGATTTACAATATGGTTGCTAAACTAACCTATCATCATAGGATTTTCATTCTCCTAATACAATGGCTAGAAAGTATTATAGAATGTATTGACCTGATGACTTACAATCTTCAATTCCTGATTCCAGATCCTTGTTCTGTTCAATCTGATCTAATCCTTCCTAATCTAATATAATTTTGTTCATAGTGTTGATGTTCTATTATTATCAGCTTGATTATGTAATGTTGTTCTTTCTCTAAGTCTTCATACCCCTTTCACTTCCTTCAAAACTTTTCTTGCATTCTCTCATGCATTCCCTTATGACTCTCTTACACACACTTTGAATTATGGGGTTTTGACCTCCTTTTAAAGGTTTCAAGACATAGGGTTAGGTATGAACCTATGATCGAGATTCATCCATCTTTCTCACTCAATTCTTTCCATATTTCCCAATTGGATGCATGCTTTATCCATTTTTATGATTGGTTCCATGCTGATTACATAAGAAATGTAATACATTCAATCTTATCTTGTAGATCCTTCATAGTTCATCTTGATTTGGCTCAAAAATGGTTTACATCTATGTTTGTGAAGGCACAAACACTTATGTTGATTTTGTGTTACTTGACACTTACTGATTTCTGATGCTCAGCACATATAAGATTTATGTCTTGCTTAGATCCTATAGTAACTTTGTCTCACTTGGCTCCTATACTTTTCTTGGCACAGATACTAGCTCGACATCTATTTTCACTCAGCACTTAAAACTTGCTTAACACTTGAATGACTTGGTACATACTGTAGCTCGACATCTATTTTATACTCAACATCAACCTTAGAATTTTCTTAAGTGTGTTGACACTCAATTGTCAAAACTAATTTGAGACCAAAATTCAAAAGGTTATTTGAGTTATATTTCTTTTGGTTTTTTTTTGGTCAAATTTCATTGTGAGTTGAAGAAAATATGATCATTTGAGTGTAGCCTAGTCTGAACCTAATTTTTATGTGAGTAATTTTGGGAGAAGAGTGATAGCTTTTATTCCAATTATCATTTTGAGATATAAATTTGGAAAAATGTGGTTAACTAATATGTATACTCTCTCATAAAATAAATTATTTTTATCACTTTATTTGTGAAATTTCTATCATCTCTTCTCAAATGTAAAATTAAGTCATAGTTTGTTGATTCAGTTAAAAGTTTGCAAAATGTGCAATATTGGCGTTATAAGTTATAAAGTTGTGATTATGTGATTTTTGAGTCCTTTTCACTTGCATCATGGAGTTAAAAATAGGATAATGAGATACTAAGAGGTGGGGTGAATCAAAATCTTAAACACTTTAAACTTTTTACCAATTCATTCATATCCATCAGTAAACTTGTGCACATAAAACTTATAATGATAACTTGTTGTAACATGTAAATCTAATATATCACATGCATGAAAAAAAATACATAACACAATTTTTTAACCTAGAAAACCTCCAAGGTGAAGTTAAAATTGGGGTGGGGATGTCAACCACAAATCTTCACTAATACAATAATAGAATTAACCTATTATGGTTACATTGTTTGATCATAATATATGATCTAACCTGGGAGGGATTTGCCCAGTTAAATGCTTAAGAGACTACTAGGTCCCACCCTATTAGAGTATTTAACACTTACAAAAAAGTAAGGGCTTTTTTAGAAGATTTACAAAGAATTTTTAAGAATACTCTATTAATAGATTTACCCTAATTCAAGTCCATTAGAACTAATTTAGTACCTGGCTCTCGGTATGCTCTGTAAGTTGATTTCAAGTCTCTCCTTGCTAATTGATCATATCCTTTGATCTAATAATACTTGTCTTCCCCTTCACTTCTTTTATTAGGTCACTTGCTCTGTTAAGTGATAATAGAATCGTTCACTAACTTCTAATCTGATCTCGATCCTTCGCTATATATTACTTCTTGTTTACATGCATACACTTCTCCACTTTTTATCTTGCTTGTTCTCACACATGCATACTCCCTCTGATCTAAGTTAGTATATCTTCTATTTAAGGAGTTTTCTATATTTTTCTATAATAGCCTCTCCATCTCAATCATTGATCACAACACATAGAGATATGTGATCCACATCATTAACAACCTCTACAAACTTTAAATGTCCCTTCCATGTTGGCTTGAAAAATGTTTTACCTCAAATTCTGTTTCAATTATGACTTATTATGTAAACTATGCATTGCTTGATCTTTACTATTTTCTAATGCTCATCATTATTGTTGCCCAGTTTGTATTTGTTTGACATATACTATGTAACTTGGCACTTGTATGCTTGAAACTTTCTCTGTCACTGATGAGCTCAACTCGTGTAGAAAATACTCAATGACTATACACTTATGTGGCTCATATATAACTTAGTACAAACTTTCTTATGTACATGACTCAGCCTATATAGAGTAGCTTAATCATAGTGATAACTATCTAACTTTGCCTTGTAAATGACTAAGCATTTCACACTAATAGACAACAATAAGTAGAAATGCCAACAAAATTGAGTTTGTTAAGTGATCTAAAGCAAGGATTTAATGAGAAGTTTCTATAATTTTTAACAAAGGAATAGAAGGGAAAAATTAAACCAAACCCTAAGATTTACAATGATGCTTAAGCAGAAAAATGTCAAAGTTGTTTGCTTAAGGAGGTAGGAGAGATGTTTTATGGTTGTTGATTAGAAAACTTATGAAAAATCTATGAAGAATAGAGTATCAAACAAAAAGAAAGAATCTGGTGAAGAGTGATTGCTTGAAGGGTTGTTAAGAAGATCAGAAATGGAGAATGTGATGAACTCCAATCAATGAACTAGGAATGAACCGAATGGAGATCTGAATTTATAAAGTAAGTTGTGTTTTATCAAATCAAACCTAGTTATTACTTTCTAACCATTGTGGAAGTAGAATCCTTTAATCAAGGTAAGATTCTAATAGAACAATCCAAAGTCCTCTAACAAAGTCACTCCTAATAGGGTGATTAAATCCTTTAATAGGGTCACACCTAATAGTGTATATTTTAATATTGAATTAGGTTGCCTCTTCACTAATCTCACTTTAGAAGAGTGAAAAAGTGATAGCATGTTACTAGGTTGTTTTTCCCAAATTGGGTTTCAAGTCCTTATATAACCCATAGGTTTTCAATAGTAAATTTCAATCTTTGTAGGCATGGAGAATATAGAGATCTCAAAGAGTTTTCTATAATGGTTTCTACAAACACTACCTCAATCTGATGCTATCAATCTCCTTTGTGCTTGCAAAATCATGTCTTCCAATTCCAAAGTTTCTCCTCCAAACTTGTGTGTGGAGAAATGAGGTCTAATATCCTAATAAAGAATTATTTTATCTCAGGGTTTTGGTTTTACAAACATGCAAAAGCCTCTTCTTTTGTTATTTTAATTTATTTAATTCTTTGTGCACACTTTTTTGATTTTAATTAGAATAACGTTTATTTAAATTATTTCCACTTTATTTTTATTAAATAAGAAGACATATTTAGAAAATATATTTATTAATTTACTAATAATAATATTTAAATTTCATTATCTAAATGAAACTTCTAAATTTATTATTATTAAATTGAATAAATATGATTATGCCACATTTGGTCTTTTAACTAAAATCTTTAAATTTATTTCTTGTATTTAATTAATTTCCCAATTAATCAAATATAATTAAAAATTAATTTTTCTTTATAAATTTTTCTTTAATTAAATGATTTAATAATATCTTTATTTGATTTAATTATAACCAAAAATCACAATAGACCCACAAACTCAATAAGAAAACACATCTAAATGATAAAGTATGAATTCAAACCAATGGTCAAAATCCTTGAATTCACATCACTTGACGAATTCAAAAATGTAAATAACTCAAATACTTGTCCTATATTTTAGGACAATTGGCTTAGGTTTAGGATTTGGACTTGAGAACTATGTCCCCTCTTTTACCATTGAGATACTATGATAGGGCACGCTCATCTTGGTAATTGAAGGAAGTTGATACCCAGTACCTATTATCTGCATAAAATCTAAACATGTATATATATATATAAAATTAAATAGGAAATGGCAGGGAGTGGTACATCACGTAGATCTCAACTAGAAAGTGACTATGACTCCTTCCCTCAACCATATCAAACACATCAATCATAAAGGAAAACATGCATGTACACCATACACATGCAAGTATGGGGTAAGTAACCATAAAACCACATATAAATCATCCATATAACTATAATTACAAAAGAAATTAAAATCACTATATGAAATATACAAAGCATCATCATCGAAAGAATAATCATGAACATATGAAATAATTGAGTATTAAGTAGCTCATCAAATATATAATCTAAGTATGAAATAGCATCAATCAAATCAAGTAACCAAGTACCACTAAATAATGACAAATTAACCATTAAAAGTTGTCATAAAAGGATTCAGCAATATAACATGAAAAGTAAACTAGGGGTAGCACTGCATCCTCCCCCACTATACATAGGCTTACTCCTAGAAGCCTACAAGAAAGATAAAACTCAATCTCTCAATGTGTGGGTCCAATTCAACCCTTTCCTCCTATAGGAGGATAAGACTCCACTACAAACACCCTCTAAAATCTACCCATATCTCCAACCATGGGTTTTGAAACTGTAGGTCTCTGATCCAAGAATTGTGGTTCTTGTAGGGGACAATGGGATAATTTATGCCCAAGTTGTTCACATGAAAAAAATTATCCATCAAAACTCCCCTACACTCTAGGTGCATAGGATTATTGGAAGCTACTCTCACTAGCTAAAGAATGAGTACTCTGTGCTATTTGGTCATACTCATTGTACCTATTGCACTGAGAGTGATTAAAATCCCTAGATTATGAACCACCACCACCACTCCATGTCAAAGGATAAGATCCTCCTTGATACTCCTATTTCTTATTGCCTCTAGAAGAAGGAGGCTTCTTATTACTACTCATTCCCTAGTTTTGTGTGCCCTTGGACCCAGATAGTGCATGTCAACGAGAAAGTACACCCACAAAACCAAGATGTCTTGAAGTGACATTTTTATCAAGTATAGCCTAATGAACCACATCCTTAAGGTACTTAGGCTATAAAACCTTCACACCCCCAATGAAATAGTTGTTCAAACCCCGAATGAAGCATTGTACCATCAATGGTGAACTATCACTAATTCCTACATATGGAATGAGCTCATAAAACTTGTGTTTGTACTCCACCACTATCATTGTATATTTCCTCAGATTGTGAAACTCATCTGCTCTTTGTTGGTGTCATTATTTTGGTAGGAAGTAATCAAAAAAATTTCAAGGAATAACTCCCAAGTAATAGTATTCATGTTCACACCTAGCTTCTTCTCCTCAATATTCCACCATGTGGCTACAAAGATAACTAATTATGTGATGGCATATTTTTCTTTGAAATTAGATTCAAATCTTGGATTGTGGAGCATATATCCAAGGCAATCAACCATTTCTTCGCATCATAACCAATACCTTGCCTAGTGAAGGATTTTATCTTGGCTTGTTGTAGGTCTCTCATTTGAATGGCCTTGGCCAATCTTTATCTATCACCATGAAGATCTCCCCAAGGACTCCTAGATCTTCACCTCTCCTCATTTTTGGCATGATGTGGTTCCTCCTAATCAACACCCTTTGGAGGTGCTAGGAACTCTAAGATAATCCTCATCATCTACCTCATATTAACCTCTTTTGAATCAAAATGTTGCTCTCCATTGTTCTCCTCTATGTTCTCTTCCTAAATAGCACTCTCTCTATGAGTCGGAGGAGGGCTATCATTTCCATCTCTCCCACAACCTCTATCTCAACCTACACTACAACCCTAATAGTTAATCTAGTCTTAGACAAAATCCAAACAAGAACAAAAAAAATTCCCACAAAGTCAATAAATGCATACTACCTTAAAGTACAATCATAAGAAAACATATTTTGAAAACCAACTAAGAGTAATTCAAGTCTACATTTTTTGTATGTTTAAGTATTTGAGTCTAAATTTCAAGTTGTGATAGATAAATATAGTTTCTTAAGTTTTGTTAGATTTGACTAGTTTTCATCTAGTAGTCATCTTGGTTTTAACATTTCCTTTCCTTGTAGTCTCGCAGCATTAAACCTTAACCATAGTAATAACCTTCTGATGATACAAATAAGGCATTTTGCATGATCACCACCCTAACCCTAGGCTAGTCTTAACCATACATGACAATCCAAAACATTATATTTGACCACGAATATTTAGCCTTCACAACTTTGAAAATTGAAACCAATAGCTCATATAATTGTATTTCAATGGAGTGATTTCAATTGAATCTATCTGCTTTATTTGACAAACAACTCCTTTGAAACTAATCATATCAACAACCTCATAGAATTGCAGCAATGCAATGAAGAGAACTCAAAAGTGCCTAGCCCACCATGACACATGTCCACTTGTTTCTCACTGACAACCTAAAACTGGATTTTAGCATTTAACCTTGTTAAAGTGCAAAGAATGGCTTTTGCAACTTCATAGCCTTGATCTTAGGTTTAACCTTAATCCCATGCAAAGATGTAAAATATTGAATATTGACTATTGTAGTTAGCCCTTCACACTATCACCACATTAAATGAACAAAAGACTGCTCATTCAATGAGAAACTCATTTGATGTACAACTATTCCAATGCACAAAATTGCATGTTCAGTTTTGTGCACCTATTTTTTGCCCAAAACTGTAGAAATTGCATAATTGAATGCCCAAAAACCACATAACTTATCAAATGGAAGATGTTTCTAATTGGTTATCTACGATGGGATAAATGCTGACAAAAAGTTAACAGTCACTAAGTTTGCTAAAAAAAATATTTAAAGATTAATAAAATAAGAGATAACATAGCAGAAGCAATAACTCACATATATACATAAAAAATACAATAATAGTTACATCTCTTAAGGGTCTCATGACATTGAATCACATACATAAGTTTTATTAAGATTAAATTTGATAAATAAACAAAGTCCACATCATAGAATAACCATAAGTATGAAATCACATGAAACAATATACAAGTACATAAGATGTCACATGGCATAACTAGAATGCATACTCATCCTCTATACATGTCGTAGGGTATGAAATGCTAGAAGGAATATATATCATGAAAATATACACCATACCAATGGATCTCAAATAGCCAATATACAATATACCAGAATATGACCATAGAACATAATCACAAGACAAGAAGAGTAGAACAACCACACAAGGTACATCCAGCATTGGCATCTAGTTATCATATTTCACTAGTATAAGAAACACTACCACCCAACCTTGTGGAACCTAAATGGCCCACTCCCACCATGTTGAGGAGATAATGGAAAGTCACAAACAAATAACAATCCAAAAGTTATAACAATAATCTAGGTCAAAGAATCTTGATAGTAATCTATCTCAAGGGTACTAAGTACACAAGTAACATATAATCCCAAAGGCAAAAAAGACATATAGGAGACCTAACATGGATGTAGCAAAGTTTCATCACATGAGGTAACTCTAAGGTTACTCTAGAAATATCTTAGGTCTCTGACCCCCTAGTGACTATACAGATCAGTATCCTTTCTTATAAACAAGGGATATTAACAAGGCAAGGTCACAACCAAGCATTCTCTCTAGTCCTATCCTTTTTTATACTAGCACTTGAGGCATGGACGAGGCATCACACTAACTCTTGTTAATTTATTTTGAACCCTTTAATGAAATACTATCATTATTAATACAACTTACAATGTGTTACCCAAGAAGCCTCTTTAGGGCTCTGGCCTCCATTGCACACTAGTAAATTACTCAATTTTTTATAAATATTGGTCACAATTTCGATACAAGTTGGTCAAAATTTTGACCAAGCAATTTGTGGTAAATTTTCTCATCAAAATTTTGACCAACCAATGTTTGGTCAAAATTTTGACCAATACATTCATCAAAAAAAATTAATTTTTGCTACCTCTAATTTGTCAGTGTTGATTGAAATTTCCATCAATGTTTGGTCAAAAAAAAATTGAATTAGTGGAAATTTTGACCAAATCTTGGTAGAAAACTACCAAGATTTGGTCAAGATTTCCACCAATGTTTGGTCAAAAAAAATTATAATTGGTGGAAATTTTGACCAAGTCTTGGTAGAAAACTATCAAGAATTGGTCAAAATTTTCACCAATGTTTGGTCAAAAAAAAATTATAATTGGTGGAATTTTCAACCAAGTCTTGGTAGAAAACTATCAATAATTGGTCAAAATTTTCATCAATGTTTGGTCAAAAAATAATTTATGCCGTATGAAGCAATTATTTCTTATCCAAGCCATTTAATTTGCAACCTTTCAAATCTCTACAAAGATAAAGTTGGAGCAGGAGAATTTTTCTTCTCAAAGGTGTCCTCTAATTGTAAAGTGTCCATTCCATTATCTATTGAACTAGATATTTCTTGTTTGTTGAAAAAATAATGGAATGGATGCTTTATGATCAAAGGACACCTTTGAGAAGAAAAATTCTCCTGCTCCAACTTTATCTTTGCAGTGATTTGAAAGGTTGCAAATTAAATGGGTTGGATAAGAAATAATTTCTTGATACATGATGGAAAAAATGGACGTTTATGCATAGGGCACCATCAATTATGTGAGTGATGTAGCTGAATTTTTTGGGGTCAAAGCCACCAATTAATATAATGTTTCTAATCTCTACGAGGTCAAAATTGTGGTTGTAAGGGACTTGGAGAGGGCACTTCTTCATTGTCTACTTCATCACTGATTAACTTGCACCATAGATCGATGGTCTTCATCTTTGTTATGGGCTCTTATCCCCTATGTGAGTTGAAAAATTAAACAATCTTCATCTTTATTGTGGGCTCTTACCCCCTATGTGAGTCTTCATCTTTGTTATGGGCATGAATTAGTATTTTAGAACTGTTAGAAATTTTGAATGTATATTAAACAACATAAAGTTTTAAAGACCAAAGAGAGTAAGCATAAAGATGCATACATTAATTTATTCATGTAAAACCTTTATGGGTAACAAACCATAGCATACAAGAGCTTTTTATTAACCAAAATGAAAAAAGGGTACCACTAACCCAAAATACAAATGCAAGCACCAATCCAAATGCAGAACTTAATACCACTTTTTAGAACATTCTCATCATTTTAGATAACACCCCTTTTTTTGCAACAATAATAGAAAAATGAATGTTGCACTACAAATATCATCTTCAATGACAACATCTCAACTACAATGAAATGCACAACATCAAATAATATCTATCACACAGCTCATTCATTTCTCCTTTAATGTATATTTTCACCTCTTAGTTTACAATAAACTTCTTATCTCTGTATCTCTGCTCTTACTACATCATATGCTTGACTCAACTCATTCACAGGAATAAAATAGCAGCTATATTCTCCAAGAGCTAGATATATAGAAGACTTGTACCCAAATGGATACTCACTCAGTACACACATGATAAGAAGAATCATAGTTAGCCAAATCTTGATCTCCTCATGCATGCTCCAAGAACTAATACGACTCTCTTTATATAATAGTGAGGTATTCACCCTTGACTAAATAGTGCATGGCCCATGATAGCAAAAATAAAGAATAATATTTTTGGAATTTGTAGCTATGTATATTCCCACCAATACACTTTTTTTTTCCTTCATTAAACTTTATCACAACCCATTCTAAAAATAAGAAATATTCAACACAGAAGCCCAGACAAGGTCAATGTTGTCTCAAATACATCCTTTATACATGACACTCCATTTTTAATACAAAGCATTCTCATATGCACCAAACAGTAAGCTCTGACTATCAAGAATAAAGACAAATCAAACTATTGCCAATAAGTAAATGATTTTACTTCAAAAAAAAAGATTATTAAATAATCAATTCTAAATCCATTCAAGAGTATAATATATGCAATGGAATTTTGAAACACCTAGCATTAGGAAGATAATCCTTTATGAAAATCAATTTGAATAAAGATGGGTCCCACAATATTTATTATATCAATAGTGACATGGCAACAGCACATAAAACATCTCAAGGTAAAATTGAAAATGAAAATGAGTACAAGCATATGATTGACTTACCTCAGAAAAGCTTCACCCTTAGATCAATTGAATAGCATGTGAACCAGAAATGCAGAAGTTGTGGGATGAGAAAAAGATTTTAAATATTGTAAGCAAACTTAGCAACTATGCATAGCAAGTAATATGAAAGGTAAACTCGGCAACTATGCACGGCAAGTTATATGAAAGGTTTATAAGGTTTATATAGCTGATATTTGTTTGATCTAGATAACATCTACCAATGGTAAATGGTTAGCCTCTCATATGGAAGTCTTTGGCTTGAGTCTCCTTGAACTTAACACATAATAATAATTAATTTCAATAAATGATAAAATAATGAATAAACTAGACTTCAGCCCATTACCTATAAAATTATTGAATATCTTGTAGTCTACTTGGCCTTTAGGGGGTAGTATTGTATAAAGCAAGATAGAACTAGATAATATCCAATAGATCTACAGATTTGCTTTTATATTTATTGGTAAAAAAGAGATACATCTACATGAAATAACAGTACTATTGGTTACATGGAATCGTGATGCAACAAAGGCATCTTTTTCTTGTTTCACATGAATCTACTGGTCAATTAATGATAAGTACAAATTTAATTATAGGTAACAAAATAGCTCAAGAATTAAAGAGATGTGGCAATACGGGCATTTTAGAATCATGCATATAGATCTAGATTTCCTATCTCACTTTCTATGATAGTATATTTGTTACCCAATACACTTTAGTCAGTGGCTATAAAGGTAGATACTTCCTTGGTCCTCAGGCTTTAAATCCATTCTTAGGATTTGATTTATAAATCCAATAATACATCTTAGGCAATTATAATTTATATCACATTGGAAATAGTAGATCGATATATGCCTAATATACTCAATAATAAGGGTTATAGTAGTTTATATTTTTAAGTCTGCCAAAAATCATACTATGGACCTACCATAATTATTATGCTAAGAATTTAATGATTGGTTTTGTAGGATGATGTTTACTATGCATATCAAGTTCTTACAAAGGGGGGACTAAAGAGGAGAATATTGTGGTGTTCATGTACGATGACATAGCAAATAATATTATTAATCTTCAATTGGGGATTATCATCAACCATATTGAAGCTCAAGATGTTTATGTAGGTGACCCTAAGGTGATCTACTTTTACAAGTTTACTTTATTGTTCACTTTCATAAGACTATCTCATAAGTCTACCTGTGTGACTTCATAATATAATTGCTCTATTCCTAATGAGACTATCTTCCAAGGTTTATCCATGTGATTTACTATTTAAGACTACCTTCTCTAATTCTTTCCTTTCATTTTATTCAAAAATATAGAGGAAGGGATGTGAGTGTAGAGAACTTGTTTTTTGTTATCCTTGGAGATAAGGACTATGTAAAAGGTGGAAGTGGGAAGCTCATTTATAGTGGCCCTAATGACCATATCTTCATTTGACAAAGCATCTTCAATGGATGCTAAAGGTAATCCATAATCTCTTCTTAAAACCTAAAAAACCATAATTCATCAATTAACTTCAAAGCGAGAACCATCAATGAGATTAGAATAAGAGCTAGAGCATCCGATAGAGAACATCTCTCTGTGGTATCTAAATCTCAAAGGCCTACAAGAAATCATTAAAACCTTAAATTTTTATCCAAACTAACCTTTTATTCTTTGCAAGATGCTTTATAAGAATTTCTTTTGCATTTTCTAATTATGTAGACTCTAGCGTTGATAATTTTTGTAAAGTGTCAGACAAAATTGCATACAAGATACAACCTCAAACTTGTTTGCAATCATTAGGACTTTCAAAAGTGTAGTTCTGGTGTATGCTTTGAATGTTTCACAATAAATAAATTTTAGTAAATCCATAAATGCCACTTTCTCTACAATCATTAAAAGCAACTTGGTATATTAGTTATTGCCAAATGCAAAATAGTATTTTTTAAATTGAAAATCGAAAGAAAACATCAAATGAAGTTGTGTATGTCCAAAATGCCACTGCCACTTCTTCTCCAAATAACAAGAGGAACTTTACATATGTCAATAACAAAATAGCATGCTAAAAATTCAAAAAATTATCAATCAACAAAATATACATGTACTTGGAATGTAAAACAAATCACTTTTGTTCAGCCTAAACTTCACCAAAATAGATGTCTCTGATAGAATAGTTCTGCATGGTAAATATGGACTCAAAAGCCATAAATTAATTCCTCCCTAAGTACAGTTTACTGCTACCCCTATCTAGTCAATTCTTCCCTATATATTTAATTAATCTACTCTAATAGTTCCAACTATAAACTCCTCAAGTCTTCTATGATATCATTCTCCATCTGTTCTGGCATTGATACTTCAAAATTGGATAAATTGTCTACAGCTTCTTCTGGTTCTCTCAACACATTCTTGTTGGAAATATTCAAGACTATGCTAGGTTACTGAGAGGGGAGGGGTGGATTAGTAATCTTAAAAACTTTTAACAAATTTAGATCCAATAATTATTTAATTTAACTCAGATTAACTACATGCATGAGAAACTAAAAACATAAACATTCATGACACATGAACACAATGATTTGGTGACCCAGAAACCTTCCAAATAGAAAGTAAAATTGGGGTGGGGATGATACCCACAAAACTTCAATACTATAGCATAAAGTTGGCCTATTAAGGCTTACAATGGTCACTTTTGATGATTTTCCCTATTAGGAGCAATTAGAACTGCTAGATCCACCTTGTTAGAGGATTTACAAACATACAATGAAGTATGTATTCGGTAAAGAGATTTGACAAAAGATTGTTAAGTCTACCTTATTTGAGGATTTTGGAGCTGATTCACCTATTAGGATGAAATAGTAGATCTCTGACTTACAACTAATTTTTTGATAGAGATTCTTTGAAGTATTGATCACCTTTATGTGATAGATATAACTTTCTTGCTCCTGATATTGCCTTATAATACACTTTTCTCTGTTGCTGATTCACATTCTCATGCATACATTTCATTCACATATCTCATCGATCCATACTACTACATTGAATATGATACAATACATTACATATATATACATATATATACGTGTGTGTGTGTGTGTGTGTGTGTGTGTATCAATCCAATTTACAAAATTACAAATTCGACCAATATATAAGTTAACACCAATATTACAAAGTTGGCTCAAATGAAGACACTCGAGTTCTCAAGACTAACTTGGTGAAGTTTTGGTACACAACGTCCACTATCATTACTCAGCATCATCATGCATTTAGTAGAAGTGGAAGCTCAGTCCATACTAAACATCTCAGTGTAGTCTCAAACTCGGTCTACACTGCCAACTTGGTAGATACTGTGCAACTTGGTCGAAACTAAATTCCATGTTTACCATACCTAAACTCGATAAACACTAATCATCTCATCACTTGATTAACACTAACTTCATTTCACATGAACTGATGGTTCAGTAGAAATTACGAAGCTTGATAACCACTAAACTACTCAGTAGGAACTATAAGACTTCACACTGCCTAAATTTACTTAGTAACCACTAGAATGCCCGGTAGGAACTATGAAGCTTGGTGGCTACTGAATTACATGGCAAACACTATAGATTTTTCAATGAGCTCAGTAACCATTCAGAATCTGTATAAGTGTTGTCACTAATAATAAACTTGACTTAATGTCAACAATCTCCCCCTTTGCCATTAGTGACAAAAACACTTATTAGCCAAAATTTATATACATTACAGTGTGATATTGGATCGGTACTGGAATACTATTTTTTTTCAGATTTTTTAGAATTTTTCTTTGTAAGTATGTAGTTTCCTTTTCTTTGCATGATTCTCCCCCATACAATATACATACTATGTGTTTCTCCTCATATATACATATAGACTCACATAGATATATTATCTTTCTCCCCATTTTTTAAAATAATGCCAAAGATTTACTCAAAACTTATTTACATAGATACACCAATTAAGAAAAAAACTCAAAATGTACCTTAAGTATGAGAGCTAAAGTCTTATCCTAGTTTTCTTGCAAAACTTTGCATGTTTGTAGAGCAACTTGGACTTCTGTAGAGAGCTCGATCATGTGATCTACAATTGAGAAATTATTGTCATGGATCAGTGTTTTGGAATAGGCAGTGTGCTTTTGCATTGTATCCATGATGGGAAGGATCATATTTTGAATATCTATCAGTGAATACCGGATCCTTGCTTCCTCTCTCAACAATTTTTCCTGCATATCTGACAAGAATCTAATTTTCATATCATGTGCAGAGCTTGAACTAGGGTCAACTTGCAACTGTTGTGCACTAGCCTTCAGATCTTCATCAATTTTATTCAATTTACTATTTATTTCCTTAGTATGCTTGATGATATCACATAAATTTGCAAAAAATGATTTAACATTTGTGCAAGAATTTTCAAGATTGGCCAAAATTGAGGAAAGCTCCACTTACTAAATAGCAATTTGTTGAGCAATGTGCTCAAGCACTTTGTTATCAAATTTCTTCTATGCTTTCTCAATCAATTTCTCTTGACCACTACAATCCTCATTAAACTTCTAGACTGCTTATTCCAATTGAAATAAAATGTGTTGAGAAGTATCAACTTCAACACCTATTACCTCAATCAAAATATCCTTAGCACTCTCTATGATTTCATATTCTTTGTCTCTTTCTTCTCTAAATTTCTTCTGCTTGGCTTTCTTTTGGAGGAGCTAACTAGCTAATTGCATTTGATTTATAGTGGCATTATCAAAATCCCATTTTGGAATTTCAATTTCCTCAACTAAATCAATATCTTCCTCTATCTCCTTTCCACTCAAAAGTCTTGTACAAGGTTGAGCCTTAAGTTCAACTACCTTAGTACAAACTGCCTTAGAATCTGAAATGGAAACAATAGTAGAGATAGCAAGACTAGCAATAAAAATTGATATAACACTAAAAGATGGAATAGTGACTGAATGCTTACTGAATCCAAAACTGATATACTTATAGAAGTATCCAAAGCTATAGAAAACAAAACTATAGAATCAAAAATTGTAGAACTTGAAACTATATTTACTGCTAAAGAACACAAAATTGTAGAACATGCTATACATAGTATTGAAGAACCTAACTCAGGAATTGAAGAAGAGGGAGGCTAAAGCTTGATAGATGAAGTGTTAGACACTTCCACCAGTGATACACTGAGCTAAGAGGGAGCAAAGTGTGATTGGACATTTGATGTTTCTACTATGGTCACAATAAAACTTGCCGAAGCTGACTCTAAATTTGATGTAGCTCCTGATTTGCTTGGAGAATGAGGAAGTGAGGCAATGATTATTGTAGCTATCTTCACAAGATTAGTCTCCTCATTATCTTCTTTGACTTCCTCAATAGCTTCTTCCTCTTTATCTTCTTCAACTCCTTCATTGTCAAACTGAATTTCTTCAAAATCTATTTCTTCTTCCTCATCATCACTTTCATCATCCTTGACTTCTACTAAAGATTTACTTAATTTTTTCAAGTGATAGATATTCTTCCACATTCCTATGGCATTCTTGACTACATGTTCTATATTCTTTGACAAAATTAAACAAGTATTGAATCTAAGAGTCATCATGTCTTCATATTTCTTCATAGACTCTTTAACCTCAGTATCTGTAATGCTCAGTAACAACTACCTCAGGTTTTGTTCATAGATATCTCTTGTTGTTTGCATGGCTGAGTCCCATCTTAACTTCAATCTCTCTAATAGATCTTTTGAAATCTGATAAGCTATCTAATTAGGGGAATACTTCCATTTACCCATCTTGGTTAGCACCAATTCCTCAATCTACTTCTCCTTAGCCTCTTTCTTGGTCTCATACTTGAATAATTTGATGTTGGTTATGCCTACACCTTCTTCCATTTGTTTTATTCTTTCTTGAAAGGTGAGAGGAGGCTTGCTAAACACAACTTCACTACCTTTCTTCTTGGATCTTCTGGTAAACACTGCAGTGGATGGCTTTGATGGCTTGGTGATGATCACCTTGCCTTTCTTCTTCACTGACTCTTCTTCCTTCTCTAACTCATCTTCATCCTCTACATCATCATCATCATCTTCTCCTTTTCCTTTGGTCAACAAAAGAGGTGTGCTGGTTTTGATTTTTGCTATTCTCCTCTTGTCTTTATTAACTGCCCATGGAAGCTTAATTTCAAGCTCTATTATTTCCTTGGCCTCATCATAGGTTCCAAAGTGTGGTGCCTTTGGATCAATAGGTTTGTTTAATAAGGCTTCAATTATGTCTTTTGCTTCATCAATGTTCACCTCATAGAGAAGAGGTTTTACCCATACAACTCTTGGAATCACTGCCTAAATGTAGACATTTCCATTGTCTACAATGAAACAAACATCATCTTTGTAATCTTCAACCAATTTCATGGGATTCCTAAATTTTTTATTCATTTTCTCTTTGAAAACATTGTAGTTATCCTTTATGTTGTCAAAATTTTCACCCATTTTTGTAATGTACTTGTTAATTTGATACAAAACTGGCACATCCTTTCTCCATATGACTGTACCTTTTGAAGGGAAAAACTTTTGAACATAGAAAAATAGACATGTCAATAGTGAACTAAATTTACAAGGATTGTTCTTGGATGTCCTTATACTTTCCATGTTTTTATTGAATTATTTCAACAATAAGTCTATAAGATCATATGACATATTATTTTTCATGACTTTGAATGCCAAGTCTATTGCTTCACATGACACACTATTGAGACGACTCAAACTATAAATCTTGTGTGCTTATCACATGTATGCCAAATTTTAATTTTGCATCAGTTACACTACTGATCTTAATGCCTCAACCATCCCACTCAGCTAGGGTTTTCTTTTCTAACTCCACCCGACCTAGGGTTTTAGTAGCTTTGGCTTTGGAGAGCATGGGAAGGTTGGTAATACAATGAATCATCTTCTTAGTAATCAAAACTAGTTGCTCAAGCCATAACTAACCACTGTGAACTCAGCTTAGGATGTATCTGATCCATTTGATTTGGAAACTTTAGGGTAGGTGGGGAATGTGGGTTAAACCCTTATCTTCCAAGTGCTTATGCTCAAGTTTAAGAACACCATTTACACATAATTCACCTAGGGATTATCCATCTCTAGGGTTCCAATTTCTTGAATTGCACACTTAAAATGAGTTTGAATATCATTAATGAGAAGTACCTTAGGAGGGATTTGCGATTGTGCTCCATTTGGATCGAGGGTTTCCACAATTGCTGGTACAAGTTTGAAATCTAGAAGTTTCCATTTGACTCCTCAAACCAACATTTCTAACTCTTTCTTTGCCTTTTTGTTGCTACTTGATGCTAGGATACAAAAATTTTCAAAAAAAATTACTGCAAATTCTACTCAAAATCACTTGATCACTCTGCAATTCGCTTGATCTCAATAAAACTTTAAGATTTTCATGAAAAATTATTTCAATTTCCTACCCTTTTGATAACATTTTTCCATTAATGTTGGTACAAAAGTAGCTATGATGACATCATTATGCACAATAGGCTATCATCCACTAACTATTCAGATTGCTTGGTGAATACTTCATAACTCGATAACCAAACATGTGTGACTAGTTACTCCTGACCTTGCTCGATAAAGTCCATGACCTAACCTTACTCAGTGATTACTGATACTAATCTTTTTGTGATCCCCCTGTATCTTGAATACTGATTTGGATCTTTGCTTCCTTTTTAATTCTAGAACTATTTTAGATGTGACCATGATAACGCAATTCCAATTCTTACTTAAGAACTTAGTTGGAAATGGTGGAGTCATCCACTTCTTAAGTGACATGACCAGCATTTCTAGGACTAGCTTCCTTGATGGATTTAGGAATCCATTGTTGCCTCATTTTCTTTTTGATGTTATCTACTTTTTCCTTCTTTTCATCTTCAATTCTACTTGTATTCATGCAATTTTTGGCTAGCTGACCAAGTTCTATACAAGTGTGACATCTTATCATGGTATCTCTCTTCCTTATGTGATGTTTAACACATTTCATGCCAATGTGTCCATTTTCTCCACAGTAATGACATCTACACCAGGTGTTATAGTCCCAACCAAATAATGCTTTTACAATTTACTTTGCTGGATTGAATGACCTGGTTCTATAGTTTGATGCCTTGTAACTTGTTTCTTGCATTTGTGACATTTTCCTTCAAATTTTGGTTTATCTTTGCATTTATTAGCCTTGTGACCATGCAGATTATAATTGTAACATTTACCATTGAATTTTTCTTTTTCACTACTCCAACATTTATTTGATGTATGACCTATCTTACCACAGTGATTGCAAGTAGATCTTTGATTCCTTTAAGCACCTTGTTTGGAGGTTTCACCTTCTTCTTTGTATCCAAGTCCTACCTTCTACTCACTTTGTTGATTCAATTGATCCATGTCTACTTGGGATTTCATTGAGTTGCTTTTCATAATTTAGATCAATTTTCATCCTTTCATTGATTTTCCTTTCAGTTTTTAAATCATTCCTTAACCTTTCCTTTTCAGATCTTAGACTCATGATTTCTTCATTTGCATTGGAGAGTTGATCAATAAGATTTCCTTGCTAAAGGGATTGATTTTGAATTTCATTGTTCCTTGCATCCAAGTCTTATTTTGCCTTACTTCTTTGTTCTGAGATTTCACACAATCTTTTTGACTAAATTTCTTGTTCTCTTTTCAAATTTCTTACTTCTTCTTCCAGGGAATGATTCTTTTCTAGGAGTTCTTTGATTGCATTATTTGCTTCATCTGAACCTCTTGAAGGGAAAAAATCCTCAATCTTTTCTTCAATGTACTGATTATCATTCATCTAATTTGCAAGTTCCTTCCTTCTTTTCAAGGATTGGGAAAGTTTCTCCTCAGCTTTCTTGACTTGTGCAATGGCCATTTCTAGATCTAACTTTTCATTGTCAATTGCTTTATCAAGTCTGAAAATTTCCATTGTCCTTGATCTTGCTCAAGCTGTCAAGCTTTATCTTGAGAACCATAAAGCTTTGATACCAATTGTTGGAAATATTCAAGACTATGCTAGGTTACTGAGAGGGGAGGGGTGAATTAGTAATCTTAAAAACTTTTAACAAATTTAGACCCAATAATCATTTAATTCATTAACTCAAGTCTAACTGCATGCATGAGAAATTGAAAACATAAACATTCATGACACATGTACACAATGATTTGGTGACCCAAAAACCTTCCAAATAGAAAGTAAAATTGGGGTGGGGATGATACGCACAAAAATTCAATACTACAACATAAAATTGGCCTGTTAAGGCTTACAATTATCAGTTCTGATGATTTTCCCGATTAGGAGCAATTAGGACTACTAGATCCACCTTGTTAGAGGATTTACAAACATACAATGAAGTATACACTCGGTAAAGAGATTTGACAAAAGATTGTTAAGTCTACCTTGTTAGAGGATTTTGGAGCTGATTCACCTATTAGGATGAAATAGTAGATCTCTAACTTACAACTAATTTGCTGATAGAGATTCTTTGAAGTACTAATCACCTCTATGTAATAGATATAACTCTGCTACTCCTGATATGGCCTTGCAATACACTTTGCTCTACTACTAATTCACATTTGCATGCATACATTTGATTCACATATCTCATTGATCCATACTACTACATTGAATATGATATAATACATATATATATATATATATATATATATATATATCAATCCAATTTACAAAATTACAAAGTCAACCAATAATGTTAACACCAATATTACAAAGTCAGCTCGAATGAAGACACTCGAGTTCTGAAGACTAACTTGGTGAAGTTCTGATACACGGCATCCACTATCATTACTCAACATCATCATGTATTTGGTAGAAGTGGAAGCTCAGTCCACACTAAACATCTCTGAGTAGTCTCGAACTCAATCTACACTAGAAACTTGGTAGATATTGTGCAACTTGGTAGAAACTAAATTCCACATTTACCATACCTAAACTCAGTAAACACTAATCATCTCATCACTTGGTTAACACTAACTTCATTTCACATGAACTGATGGCTCAATAGAAACTACGAAGCTTGGTAACCACTGAACTACTCGATAGGAACTGTAGGACTTCATACTACCTAAATTTACTTGGTAACCAGTGGAATGCTTGGTAGGAACTGTGAAGCTTGGTGGCTATTGAATTACATGGAAAACACTATGGACTGTTTAATGAGCTTGGTAACCATACATAATCTAAATAAGTATTGTCACTAATAACAAACTTGACTTAATGTCAACAATTATATACGTTAAGTCCTCAAAGGCTTTTAACATCATATTAATCCTTTTGATCTGCTTATTCAAGTACCAAGTTTCAAATCTCCTTTAATGATACCATTAACTATAATTTGCGAATTACTTTCTAAATGTAGTTTCTTAATCCCCAATCTCAATGCCATTTACATAGCTAAAAGAGAAAGCATGATCTCAACTTCATTATTTGTTCCAACTGGAAGCCATTTTGCTCCAATCATTAGGATATTCCTAGCATCATCCCTAGTCATATATCCAGCCCCGAAAAAACCCAAATTCTCCTTAGAAGTGTTGTCAAAATTACCTTTGGTCCATCCACTGTCTAGGGGTCTCCACAACTCATTTAACCTCCCATCAGATCAAGATTGAACCCTCAAAGGCCCATTGATAGGTTGCATTCATCTAATTTTTAATCCTTAACTAGAAGTTCCAATGGTGCAGAAGCACCTATAGGTCAAATAAGGCCTATGAAGTCTTTAGTGTCTAGAAAGGAAATCAAGAATGTAGCAACACCTTTTAGACCATTTTGTTTTTTATTGTAATTATTTGAAGTCATTCTATAAGGCAAACATTTGTAAATCTGGTCTTGAACCTTCAAAGCAGCATAATGCAAAGCAAAATGATCCTATTTTTGTTGTATCCAACTCTTACAGATGCCTTGATAGCTTTGCTTCCTTCACTTCTTTGCTTCAACCTTGATTCTCTTCAATGCAGCATGATTTTTCCTCTTGCTGCAATCTGTGGCCTCATTAATTAATTTCTCACCATACTTAGATGTGGGATTCCCCATATTCTTGCCACTTTCCTTTTGCATGAAAATTATTTCAAAATTTTAACTAAAAACTAAGTAAATAGTCATTTTTTGACCCATCCAACATATCCCATTTATAGGTGCCTAGCTTCCACTCTAGCTTAAACCAGTAGTTGTTTAAAAGAATAAGTGAGAGTTGACCAAGGAAATTACTCTCTTTCTAACTTGTTGTGTGTTTTTCATAAGAAAAATTAAAAATTAAATATTACAACCTAAATATAATTAGTCCTAAGGTATCTCATGTGTTGAGAGAACCAAAAGAAGTTGCAGACAGTTTATCCAATTTTGAAGTGTCAATTACAGAATAGATGGAGAATAATATACATGTACAATTGAAATTTGACCTCCCTATAATAATGTATCCAAACTTATCAATTCAAACAAGCAAGCCATTTTTTGAGCGTAAGTCTTTTTTCCATAGAGCCCAACTTCATCACTCTATTAAACACCTGTATATTGAGGTGATCTTTTAGGTAGTAGCACACTCAATAGTCAACCAAAATATACAAGATTCCCATTGTAGGAAGAATATTTTATCACTAAACCATCTATACTTTTTGAATTTCCATCCACAAAATTTTGATCAAGCTCGGGAAGTAACACACCCTTGCCAATCCACTTAAGATTCAAAACCCCCAAGTATTTCTAGGTATGAAATAAATGGGTCTTTAGACTAATCATGTTTAACCAAAAATCTTCATGAAATAGGAAAACTTATCAATTATAATTGCTATAAATATAATAGAATAATTTTCAAGAAATTATATTTGCATAAATAATAAAACTAAAAGCCTAACTTAAACTTTGATAGTTCTGAAAGGCTACAAAACATTTTTTCTTAAAAAATGCTATACAGCTTGTGCTATAGTTATTGTGCTTGAGTTGTAGAAAAGTCAAAAGTGTTCTCTATAGAATGTTGATTTGTTGCCAAAAAGCTATGGTGGCATCCCATCTTAGATCCATTGATTTTTGTCTTCATTGAAATTGCATTCTAAAATACATGCAGTGGAGATTCATTTTAAGTTTACTTTCACTGTATAACATTCTCACTGTGATTTTAAATTGATTTTAATTAAGAAATGCTCCAACATATAAATTGAGATCACATCTAGGTGATAACAAGTACAAAAATTACTTCTAAAAACATGTTACTTTGCTACTATTTATGTCAAAGATGAAAAGACCATTTTAAGGTAAAAGTTATGTGTGTTTGCAGGCTTTATCTAATCTGAATGAAGAAAGCTCAAGATAAGTGCACCTATGAGCTTCTTAATACCATAGTTAACTTTAAAGACCAAATTTTGTGTTCATTGAGGTTGGCATTTGAGATTATCTTTTGGATATTAAGGGTGTCAAAGATTTGGGCTCAAGTTTAGGTAGGCTATCTATGCAATTCTGCCTCATAAGAAAAACTCATTGCTTCCACAATTCTATCAAAGATAAGTGCACCTAAAAGATTTTTATTACTAGAGTCCACTTTAAAGACCAAATTTTATGTTCATAGTGGTTAGTGTTTGAGATGATCTATTGGATACCAAGGGTGTCAAAGAGTTAGCCTCAAGTTTAGGTAGGCTATGTATGCAATTTTGTATCATAAGAAAAAATTTATTGCTTCCACAATTCTATCAGAAGATAAGATCATTTGCCATCAAAATCAGAGACCAAAAACTTTGTTTTAGATTCCTGTCAACTTTGTTGCCTTCATTCTTTGTGTTTTTACAGTTTTACACATACATATCTTTAGTTAATTTGAACAAGCCCTAAGGAAAGCTCTTAAAAGTTGAAACCATTAATGGCTAGAAGTAATTATCTAATGACATTTTATAGAGACATACGTTGGAACTACATTACATTTTCACTAAATGGCATTTTCAAGAGAGGCAATAGTTGGTGAATGGAAAGAAATTCATTATTACTTACACCACAAAATGAATCATCTAGGCCTATGGAATATATCTTACTTTCATGTGCAATGATAAGGTGGCTTGAGAACATGTCCTTGTCCCCTTACATTAATTTATCTTGCAGCATCACATTAGTCTATTTCTTCAACTTTTTTGATGATATGGAAGCCTAGAGGAAAACATTTCTTCAAAAGGGGCTTGTAATTTGGAAAATTAAATATGACAAATAACATTCAATGGCACTCTCTGTTAATTATGTAAATTTTTTGCAGTGTAGTATGGGAGTTATGCTTGACTTTTCAAGGAGATCAGTTATCCTACCAGAGTTGGGGTGATGGGTACAGTAGCATTTTGACTTTAATATAATTTTCTATTTAGGGAATGGAGTTAAATTTTAACTATTGTGGAATTTGAGAGATGTTTAGTTATTAGAAGAGTCTCCCTTTTTGCTGTTAGTTTTCTACACTGGTGTTCTATAGCTAATTTGAGAAAAAAATCCCTTGAATTTGAAACCAGAGGATGAAACCCTTTTCGCTCCCTTTGGCAGTCTCATCAAGAGCTATAGTTGTACTTAAGCTATTATCTTTCTTCATTCTTGGTGGACTACCATAGATGTATGCAAGACACAATTTTTGGGAATATTAAAGAATTATCATCTCTTTATGGACATAATAGCTATTTGTGAGTTTGTTTTCAAGTTTTTTAGGACTCATGAACATTTATTATGATTTTTTAGGATTCATTTTTAGACTAGAATGGGAGAGGCTATTAGAAATATTCTATAACTAGGAGATCTACCATGTAAAGGTGATGACTATGATTGAACATTATAAAGAAAAGAAGCCTCTTATTCTATGTGAAAATTATTCTTGCTTCTATATGCTCTTCCAAAATTCTGAAATTAATTACATGGAATCAGAGTGGATAAGGGGAAAAAAAAATTTCATGCATTAGGATTAGGAAAAGTTTGATGTACCAACTACATTGCAACTATTGGGTACAGAATTTCCATATAATGAAGGATTCAAAGTCACCTTTATGACTAGTTAAAATCAAAATTTTGGTGGCTTGAAGATGAGATTTTTTGGTCTAGTAATCTATCCTTGGTAGTGTCCTTAAATCCATCTTCAATATGCTCTATCAGTGGTTTTGAAACACAACTAAGTATTGGCAATATGATGCAACTATTTTCAAAGGGCTAAGTACTTTTTGAATAGGAAGCTCAAGCTAGAAGCATTGATTGCATTTCAAGACATTGAAGAATGTGACACTGATGAAGGTGGTGATGATGTTTCTCAAACATTTCGTGAGGAATTTTCATTTTAAAATGTTATTGTTGGGAGTGAATGTTTCTCATTCACTCCTAACAATAACACAGTATAGCTATACATCTCTTCCACTAATAGCTATGCATCCTTTCCACAAACAAGTCTCTAATGTCCATAACTTGCATTCAACATTTTTATATACCCATAGCGATGTAATAAACAGAAGCGCTAACAAATTAATTTGTTAAAAAATTAAATTATTATTCTCCAAATGCAGCAATGAAGAGGTCTAATTCTTGCAACATAAAAAAAATTAAGCTTGTAATTCTTGCAAACTTAAAGGTTTGTTGGAGAGGTGGGACTAACTCCAATTTGAAGATATGAAGGGGAGAACTTTGAGTTTGAGGACATCAACTCATAAATTCATTTTTCAAGTATCAAGTGACAAAATTAGTCAGCAACAAATAAAATTAGACATTCATTGAAGACACAGTTCATAAAAAGTGTCAAATCAGCAATAATCTAGAAAATACATCAAGTTGTCTATTTTGAAAAAAGGTAGTGCCTTGCAAATAGGAGGGACAAAATCCCTTCTGAGTCCACAAGAATTGGAAGGGAAAAAGATAAAAACCCTTTCATGCTCTTATCAAGTTTGGATGGAAACCCAAATCTTGTTCAAGGACAAAAACCCTCGGTATTGTCACTGTTGATTTAAGGGAAAAACCCCCTAATTCAGTAGATTTACAAGTATTTCCATAGAATTTACAATATGATTTACTTTGGGTATTGTATTATGGTTTATTGGTCTAACTATATTCATAAATTATTAAATCATTGATAAATCTATTATCGATAAGTAGGAGATAATTTCCACAGCAATTCAAATTGTGATATTGCTATCAGGATTTAACTGTGTGATTTTAAGTCAAACTTATTGACCCATGCTTCATGAGTAGTGATTCAACATGAATCCATCTCTCTTGAGAATAAATCGAACACTTCCCACCCCTTAGAAAATCTCCTAAACAAAAAAACACATTTTCTAATTCACATTCATACTGAAGCACATTATTCCTTAAGCATCTCAGTCATAGCCTAAACCACATTAATCCTAAAATTAATCTCACTAAAATTCTTTTAGATGTTCTATTGTTTCACTTTTTATAAAAAAACTAAAAGGTATATGTGTTTATAAAAAGCTCACACCTATGTTAAACAAAAGCTCTTAGCTACGTTAAATAATAATGTTAGGTATAATACAAATGACATCCTGAAGCATATTCTCACTATTTTAAGCCAAAATTCTTTTCCATTAAGAAAGATATATAATAAAATTCATTGCTTCACTCTAGCATCAATTCACAACTAAGGAAACTGATACAAAATAAACTTCAATATTATATGTATAATAACTCATAATAGCTTACTTTGGAATAACACAAGCTTGCCAAGTACTATAAGAACTTAGAAGTCAAAAGTGGACTAGTATCTGGGAAGAAGGTTTCAATCCAATGCAACTTTTCATGCTTATGAAGGTCCTCTTTTGTAGTCCACAAAATAGGCTTTTTTGTTAGAGAAATTTGAGTATTATCTAATTACAAGTAGAATTCCTCTTCTGACACATCCTAGTAGCCAAGAAAATGGTTGACTCTCATTGTTTACATCACCCCTCCATTTAAAATTTGAGAGCTAAGCTTCCCACCTTGATTTCCATTCTTCTTTCATAAGTTCTTCCTTGAATTCAATAACTAAACTCAGTATGGAATGGTAAAATAGTAAACATTACTATTATAGAGCACAAAGCACATATTTATCACGCACAGAATAGTAGAACATGATTCTGGAAGAAATAAAATATTTAATGCAAGAACCCCTAACAACTAAGAGGTACATGAATCCTATCAAACAAGCTAGGATCAATAATGTCATTATCGTTACTTAGCATATGTAGTCCTTGAATATGGTAAGAGGAATTGGTACTTCAAAGCTCAAATGTATTTACTTTTAATCAAGAAAGTTCTAGTTCTCATTGCATGCAAACATCATTAGTATAATTATATATTATATATTTTGAGGTCCATCAGGAAAAGTGGTATTAACTACTAGCAAAGTGATATGACCTAGACTCAGAGGGTTAAAAGCTTGAATAAGAGTACACTTTGCAAGTTGCTAAAATTTTGGTAAAGAGTTGATTTGACTGGTTTCACTAAAGAGGTCATCTAAGGAGTATTAATTTGGAAAAAAATTCAATTAAAAATAAATTGAGATATATTACCATAGTTAATGGCTGAAAAATTATAGAAAGATCTTATTCAACAACAAGATGATGAGTTGATAAAGTGAGAAGTAAAGCAGACTAAGATGTAGAACCGAAAACTTCAACAATTGGAAGAACCAATTTTTATTATTGCAAATTTAGATGTAAAAAGGCATAACCACAAAATCAACCTTCACCCACCATCAACCATTAAAGCATGGGAAAAATATTACAAGTTGTTTATACTAAAATAAAATGTCGAAAGTTATAGAGAAAGCCAAAACATATTATATATGTTGGATATTTAAGCAGAGAAAGCCACAGAGCCAAATCTCCAAAGATAAATAATGGTAGAAGTATGATTCAACAATTTGTTAATGGAGAGTTGGATATCAAAATAGAAATTGAAATTTAAAAAGATGGTCACCTTGAACAACTAGATTAAATTTTTCCTTGTGATAATATGTTGGATTACCAAATAACAATTGAAGCAAAATAGACACAGTTCCTAAATTTTCAACTCCCAAAACTTGATAAATTTACTAATTTTAATACAAGTTTAGTTACAATTGAACTTTTGATATTAGAACATGCACACAGGATAGAGGAATTTTATTATGATTCAATCAAAGAAGGGCGCAAATCCAAATTTACTAATGAAAAAAATATAAATATATGAAAACAAAGATTGAGTTGTTTTACTATAGTGGATATTTAGGGGGATAAACAGACACTTTGCTAAGGCATTGTCAGAAAGACTAGGCAACTAAAGATTAAACCACAAGAACTTTAAAAATAAATCAGCTTATCTAATCAAAGTTGGAAAACAAAAATAGAATTTAAAAAATCAAAAACAAAAACAAAAAAGTACAAATCCCCAACCATCAAATTTAGATACCATAAAAGCATAAAACATTTATGGGAAAATACAAACTACATATCATGAGCAACCAAAATTTGATTTTTTTCATTGCATTAGATATACATTCAAAGTTCTCAAACCTTCAACCATAAGAAAAGAAAAACATTTTATAGGGTTAGTTGAAAGAAATTAGATGCCCAAATAAACTTTGCAAATCGGACAAATAGAAGAGATGGGCAAAATCTTCCACACCATAACTTGAAATATAAAACTTTCCATCCCCAGACACCTATGGACTACACAAATCTAAAGCATTATTTCTCGATCACTCATTGCAAGTAGGTATCAAGTTGATTTATAAACTCAGAGCTTCAAATATCAAATAATCAAACACCAACACAAGTTAGCTCCTTTGACATAGTTATGGTTGGAGATCCAAAAAAAAAATCAATTTTGATTACTTAACCAAACAAAGCATAGAACAACACAGATCTTGACCCCCAAAACATGCATTCTTTTACAAATTTGAACCCTAAATCTCAATTCCAAGCATAAGCAAACCTTCACAAAGTTGAAATCTTAATAACCAAAAATTGCAACTTCAATGCATCAAATGGTAATAACCTTGTCATAATCAACTCATCTCATATATATTTTAAAGCAAATAAACAATCAAGAAATCATCAGCTTTGATTGAGTGGATCCAAACGATCAAAAAGACAAAATCTATTTTCACTCTTGTGACCACTCTAGAGAGAGAGTTTTTATTGAATCTTCTTGATTGAAATTTTATGAGTTAAAATTAGCAAAAGAGAATCAATATTCATTGAATCTACTTGAATGATAATTTAGGTGTCTAAAGTAACCAAAACTAGTAAGTACATTGAATTTTCTTGAAATATGCAATCAAGATTGATAGATAATTGTCACACAAAACCAGTAGGAACATAAGGGTAAAAGTAATAAACTAGTCAATTGGCTCTACTTGAATGGATTTTTAAACCAAAAATACGAATATGTCTTTAGCTTAAGCAATTTTTAAAAGTGAAAAAGTCATCAAATAAAACAAAATTCATTTTCTCAATGCCCTTACCTCTTGTGGAAACTATAGATCACAAAAATTGAAACATAAAAATGCTAATGCACTTATACCCATTAAATATATAGCAACACATCACAAAGTTGGACTACTAGACATAAAAATAATGGATCTCTTATGTTACACATCTCTTTTTAAAACTTTTATGTTAACAATACACACAATCTAATCTAGAAATTGCAAATAAAAATGATAACTTGCATATATCCATTAAATATTTATCAACACATCACAAGACCATGAATTTTAGCCACATAACACAAAAATCCAAACATGAAAAGTTCTACTTTACATATATACTCATTGAATATATATATATATATATATATATATATATATTAACACATCACAAAACCAAAATTTGAATTATAAAACCCACAAATTGAGGCATAAAACTAATTTGCAAACACTCATTGAATCAGAATGTTAACTGTAGCCTGTAATACAACATTTTAGGCATAAAAATGCCACTTTGCATATATATCAATGCATCACTAAGCCATAAAGTAAGCTAGTGTTCCTATACTCATTGAATATACACCAACACATCAAAAACTAGAATGTTACCCATAGATCACACAAATTCAGACATACCGATTGAATATACATCAACACATACCATAGAAATGCTCCAACAGTAGCATGAAGGTTTTAAAAATGAAAAAGTCATCAAACAAAAAAAAATTTGTTTGCTCAATGCCCTTACCTCTTGTGGGAATTCTCCAAGGAAATTTTTTTTTAAAATGTGTGTGTTTCTAGAAGCTCTAGAGGCAAACCCCATTGCAAGATGACTATCATATAAATTCTTCCTCCAAGGAATAGAGAGAATCTCATAAGCCTCTTGCACTTCAATAAACCCTCTCATTACTCCTTTGCATGCTCAGGAGGACACACTTTAGGATAATACTTTCTAGCCAATTGTCGATATGCCTGCTTGATATCATCTAACCCCACATTGCTAGATATACCAAGCAATTCATAAAAGCTCTGAGATGATTGTTGCTTCATAGAGCCCATCATTTCTCTAGTAGAGGGACTCAAGGGATACCTCATTGAATTAGTAGCAGGACCACCTATAGGAATCATTTGTTTGTTACCTGTGAAGCCCCAATACCTACAAATTTCCATGATACCCTTATACACAGGAATGAAATAATGATATGGCAATAATATGGCATGAATAAAGATTAAATTTTAACATACTTTTTGACCAACTTGAGAATACTTAGGAAATTTTTGACCAATATGGGGATGGAAATAAAAAAATTAAGGAAATCATGCCTTTGGTTGAAAAATAAGTGCAAATGTACTAGTGGCAAGACACTTCCCAACATAAATATAGATAACCTCCCCAAATCTCAAAAAGTTAAATCTCATAAATCACAATAAGCACATTAGACCTATACAAGCAACTAGAAAGCACCAATAGATAACCAATCAATTGGTAAGTTTGAATGTGATCTCAAGAAATGTTGGAATGATTACCATTGAGATATTGTGATAGGGCATGGTCTTCTTGATGATTTAGGGAAGTCAATTTCCAGTACTTGCAATCTACACAAAATCTAAACATGTACAAATGCATATATATCTAAACTAAAAAGGTAATGGTAGGGAGTGGTACATTGTGTAGATTCTGACTAGTAGGTGACTATGACTCCCTCTTTTAACCACACAAATATTTTAATCATAAAGTAAAACATACATGTATGTCATACACATGCAAGTATGGGGTAAATAACCATAAAACCATATATAAATTCATCCATATAACTATAATTACGAAAGTAATTGAAATCACTATATGAAATATAGAAAGGATCATTAGCGAAGGAATAACCATGAACACATGAAATAATCGAGTATCAAGTAGCTCATTAAATATATAATCTAAGTATGAAATAGCATCAATAAAATTAGGTAACCAAGTACCACTAAATTATAATACATAACTAAAAATTTAGCCTAAAATATTTTGTCAATATAATATGAAAAGTAAACTAGGGCTAGGCACAACATACTTGGAGAAGATGAGTGAATTGGACCAAGTAAATTACCACAAGGAGAAAGAAGATATGAACCTCTCTTCAAAAAATATGTAAGAATACACCATGCACTAGATCAAATCATCAAAGACAAAGATTCAATAGTTGTGACAAGAAACAAATTAAAGAATGATGCATGTTTATTATGTGAGTTTGAACCAAGAATAGTTAAGGATGCACTAGATAATGAATATTGGAATAAAGAAAGAATAAGGAAATTGATCAAACTAAGAAGAAAAATACATGGACATTGGTACTAAGGCCAAAGTATAATAATATGATTGGAATAAAGTGGGTATTCATAAACAAGCTAAATATTAAAGGTGAATTCATAAGGAACAAAGAAAGATTAGTTTCTGAGGGATATACACAAGAAGAAGGAATTGATAATAGAGAAAATTTTGCCCCAGTTACAAGGTTAGGAGTAAGAAAATTGATTGCATATGCTTCTTACAAAGGTTTCAAATTATATCAAATGGGTGTTAATCTGAATTTTTGAATGGAATCTTGGAAGAAGAAGTCTATATTGAATATCCTAGAGGATTGTTGAATCTAGCAAGAGGAACATGGTATTTAAATTGTACAAAGAGGTATATAGTTTGAAACAAGCCCCTAGAGCATGGTATGAAATGTTACACACATATTGGGTGAAAAATAATTTTACAAGAACTAATGATAATAGAAATTTATACTTGAAGAGTGAATCTGAGAATAAGATATTGCTAGCTAGATTTTTTGTTGATGATATCATATTTGGAGGATATGATTTATTATGCAAACCATTTTCTAATGAGATGAAGAAATAATTTGAGATGTCAATGTTTGGAGAGATCAAATTCTTTTTTTTTTTTTTGCAAGTTTATCAAATGAAAGGAGGTATATACATTACATAATCAAATTATATCAAGGTGATATTGAAGGCCTTTAGAATGGAAGATTCAAGACTAGCTAGAACACTTATGGCTAATGAACATAAACTTCCAAAGAATGATGATTTTGCTAAATTTAGTCAAACATTGTATATGTTAATGATAGGAAATTTATACTATGTTTTTCATAGTAGACCTAGAAGAAAATTTATATTTCCCAATTCATAATAGAGGTTGAATATGTTGCAATGGCATTAAATTATTCTAACATCATGTAGATATAAAAATTGTTAGAAGGTATGACAGAAGAGATTATTGAACCTGTAGTGATATATTATGATATCACCAATGCTATATATTAACATGAATGTTGATGGTATTCCTTTGGGGGAGTATCCTAAGTATTGGACATATGGATAGCATGATTGATGTGTTGCATCCATGACTATGTTTGTCATTAATGTCAACATAGTATTGTTTCTATGAAGATTGGCAGAGTAGTAGATAGAGAATGAGGTTGTATAGACTATGTATTGATAATTTGGTCAAATGTACTTGAGGTTCTGTTCTACATTGTATCCTAATGAAGTGGCAAAGTGCACATACAAGGAATTGAAGGCATGAAAATTTTATTCAAGAATTATAAGAGATAGTAAGCAAATGGAGTACCTAATAAGTGCTTTTTGATGTTTGGATTTTATCTCCTAACAGGGATAGAATCAAGATGAGAACAATTAGATAGTAATAATAGACATCTTCATGATTATGCCAACAAGTGCACAAGGTTAGAGGTCACACGTGTGAGAAGTTGTGATGTCAATGAGCTGACAATATTGTGTAATTATAAAATAATTATAATATCTTAATGAGGTCCTATTATAATTAATTAGTAAATCCTCAAGGCCAACTCAAGGAATAATTTTGAGGATATGGTATAAAGGAATGTTATTTTTCCTTGTTATGAGGTGTGTGATTTATGTGTGAAGTGTGAATTGTACAATTAATATGCAAAGTTGGTAAATATAGTAAGTGATCTAAGGGATTATAGGATGTGAGTTGGAAGATATGGTATTAAGTTTAGAAGATGATTGGTTAGGTCAAGAGAACATAGGAGTTAATGATTATTCAATTCTATTATTTTGCAAGAAATAATATAGAGATTAGTTGGACAGTGATTTTGGTGATCTTACCCTTGAAGTTGTTGCGATAGTAGGTCCAACTGCCTTCTACAACTCCTAACAGGTTTGGAATCTCCTAATAGGAATTCAAAGTCTCCTAACAAGAACTGATATGTATTGAATGTATTTCATTGATGCTTAACAAATTCCATCCTCTTACAAGAAACTTTTATTTTTAGTACATCATTTTGTGGGTACCATCCCTGCTGAGGGTTTCCCTCTAATCAAGGGTTCCCCCAGTTAACATGCCTAGTATTTTTATGTATGTGTTCTTGGAAATATAAGAGTAACTAAGAGTGGAGGGTTGAATCAATTACTATTAAAATAAATCTCAAATCCCTTAGATGTCAATATAGAACACAAACTTCACTAAAAATACTAATGCTTGGTAAACACACAAGCACTGAGTTTACTCTAGTAAATATTGTAACTTGATAAGCACTAAAATATAAATCTTATGATAATTAATTGTGATTAACCTTACCAAACTTAGTTTCATACACATAAAATAAATAGAATGAACACAAGTGACACCAAGATTTAATGTGGAAACCCAATTTGGAAAAACCACCAATTGCAACTAGTTACTAATTTTCACTCTTCTGAAGTGAGCCATGTTAGGTGCCAACCCTATTAAAGGTTACAAAACACACTATTAGGTGTGAACCTATTAGAGGATTCAATCATTCTATTAGGAGTGGCCTTGTTAGAGGTCTTTAGACACTTCAATCTAGAAATGCCACCTTTTTAGAGGATTTACAAATAGTTGTTACGCTAACTCTATTAAGAGATTTAGACCACTGCCACAATGGTTAGAGAGTAAAAATGAGATGACTTGATATTTGATGCAACTAAATTTCTAATTATAGATCTCAATTCTAGCTTGTATACTTGATCCTTTCTAATTGAATGTATCTTTGCAACTCCTCAATGATATTCATATTATCCTTCTAATTCACTTCCTCTAAGCATCTTCAATTCTTCTATTCACTTGCACACATTCAATCCTAAACTTGACCTTATGTTTATATCATACACATTGTCAAGATGGCTTGAATACAACTTAGAGTAATTAATATTCATCTCCTTAGTTGACTAGACCCAAAAAACAAATCTATTGAGCTCAATATGCCAAAAAAGAAAATCCTTTGTTAGTTGACCTTACTCGGTAGACACTAACTTAGAAATGATTTTCTTGTGTTAACCAAGTGAACTTAGTTAAAACTACATATTCACAAATTTCCTTTGGTAATTGAGTGAACTTGGTTAACATTGGTTCTATCCAACTTTTTAGTCATTAATCGAGTGAGCTCAATTAACACTCAATCTTCTACAAACTTCTCTTTGTCACCTGAGTGAACTTGGTAGGCATTTTCTTCTGAACTTGGAAAACTCTAGAATGCTTGGTAGACATAAGAAATTTTCTTCATCACCTGAGTGAGCTTGGCACATATTGACTAACAAAGATATGATATTTTGTGTAACATCAAAGATAATACACAATTAACCAGTTGTTTTCAATAATCTCCCTCTTTGGCATTAATGGAAACACAACATGTCATAATAAAATGAAATTTTAGAGCAAGAATAAATTAAGGAACATATCCTTAGTTTCATTATGATTCTCATCCATAAGAACTCCCTCTATTAGTGTAAACTCCCTCTGCCTTCAATTTCTCCCTATGTCAGCAAACTATGTCTTCAATATCTTCTTCTAGTAGAAAATTTTATCTCTTTGATATTAGATCAAGTTCATTCTCTCTTTTCTTTATAAAATTTCTATGAAATGATAGAAAAATCTCCCTCTTTGACATATCATGCCAAAGAAAATATTCAAAGAATATCAGTGTACCCCATGTATTGATTCATATGCAATATTCCTTTTTCAATACTACATCAACTGACTGATCTTCAACATGCTCTAGTTGATGCATCACTAAAATTCATTTAGTGAGCTTTATATAGGAGAATGAAGCCTAAATTACCTCTTAGATACAAAAATACATCCTTAGGTAATGGCTTAGTGAATATGTCTACAATTTTTTATTTGGTATTCACATATTCCAATCTTACCTATTTATCTTGCACCAATTCTCTTAGAAAATGATATTTTATTTCAATGTGCTTGGTCTTTGTATTCATCATAGGGTTATTTTATATATTAATTGCACTAGTGTTATCACAAAAGATAACCACTAGATCCTTGATTTCTATCTTCATACCTGCCAACAGTTGCTTGAACCAAATAATATTGGAACAATTAACTACTACTACCACATACTCTTCCTCTACTATAGATTGAGAAATACAATCATGCTTCTTAGTTTTCCAAGACACTAATATTTTACCAAGAAATTATGCTCCACCACTTGTTCTCTTCCTATCATCAATACTTCCTACCCAATTAGCATCTGTAAAGGCTTTCAAATCTAGATTGCCTTCTTTCTTGTACCATATCCATAGTTTAGTACCCTTCAAATATCTCATGAGTCTCTTGATTTCCATCATGTAATTTTCTTTAGGATTTGTTGAGAATCTTGCCACCATATCAACTGCTAATGCAATATCAAGCCTTGTATGCACTACATATTGTAATTTTCCAAACATTGATTTGTATGTGGTTTTATCTACCCCTTTGGGATCATCATTCTTGGAAATTATATGTTCAGTAGACATAGGTGTTTTAACTAGTCTTGAATCTTCCATTCTAAATTTATTTAGTATCTCCTTGATATATTTGGATTCAGTAATGTAGATACCATCTTTCTTCTATTGAATCTGTAATCCAACAAAAAAAGTTATTTCTACAAATATGGACATCTCTAGTTCTTTACTCATTTCTTCTAAAAAAACTTTGCATAAGTCATCATTTCCTATGAACAATGTGTCATCTACAAATATTTCAGCCAATACAATCTTCTTTTCTAGTCTTTCTTTGATGTACAAGTTCTTGTTATCATTGGTCCTTTGAAAACCAATCTTTATCAAGTAGTTATGAAGTCTTTCATACCAAGCTCTAAGAGCTTTCTTGAGACCATACAGTGCCTTGTGCAGTTTACAAACTATATCCTTTTTTCTAGAATCTAAAAAACCATTTGGTTGTTCAATGTAAACTTCCTCTTCAAGAATGTAGATTTTAGATCCATTTGATAAATTTTAAATCATTTATGTGTAGTGTAAGCAAGTAAAGTTCTAACACCTTCTAATCTTTCAATAGGAGAAAAAGTTTCACCATAATCAATACCTTCTTCTTGAGAATAGCCTTTACATACTAACCTTGCTTTGTTTCTAGAAGCTTCTTCATCTTCATTCATCTTATTTCTAAAAACCCAATTAGTGTCAATTAAATTTTTATCCTTGGGTCTAGGGACAAGAGTCTAGGTCTTATTCCTCTCTATTTTTTTTATCTCTTCATTCACATCTTCAATCCAGCTTTCATTATCCAAAGCATCTTTAACTAATCAAGGTTCAAATTCAACAAGAAAATATGTACCTTTTAATTTTTTTTTGTCATTTTTCCATATGAATTATCTCCAATGATCTGATTAGGTGCATTGTGCCTTCTGACATGTCTTGCTAAGATAGGTACTTTGGATTTAGAACTTGTTCCACCAACCTCACCATGATCTTTTGTATCCATTTTGGCTTGGGTCCTTCAAACTCACTTTGCTCTTATAATAGTTTAGTAACTTCTAACTATGACATGGGTCCTTTAGACTATGACTTGGGTTGTACTAGTTGTAACTTGATAGTGTTTGCAAATTTTTGGGACTCGAGAGGTGAAGTATGCTAACTTCCAATTGGATTTGGCAATGTATCAAGTTCATAGTAGATAAACTTTCTGTAATCCTTAGGTTCTTTGCTACTCTCTTCTTTACTCTTTTCTACAAACTCATCAATTCTTACATGTGTACTTTTTATGATCTTATGAGTTAATAAATTCAAACATTTAGATGCTTTACTTCTACAAGATGATCCTACGAATATGCCTTCATCACCTTTGACATAAAATTTACCTTCGTTTCCTTCAACATATGATATTTACTACCAAATACTTTCAAGTAAATCACATTAGCTTTATAGCATACCATAGTTCATAAGGAATTTGATTTGAGTCTTTCTTTAGCTATACTCTATTCAAGGTATGCAATATAGTACTAATTATTTCCTTCTAGTATTTTATTGCAACATTCTTTTCTATCATCAAAGTTCTTGCAAAATCCATGATGGATCTATTCCTTCTTTCAGCCATACCATTCTGTTGTGGTGTACTAGGGGCTGATACTTGTCTTTTAATATCCTTTTTCAATGAAAAATTTGTTGAATTCAGTAGAAATGAATTCACCAACTTTGTCTAACCTCAAAAATTTCAGCTTATTTCTAGTTTCTTTCTCTACTCTTTCCAGATATCACTTAAAATTTTGAAATACTTCAGACTTATCTTTCAGATACATTATAGTCATCATTCTAGAATAATCATCAACAAATAAAATAAAATACTTCTCTCCACTATAAATTTTTATTCCAATAGGTCCACATGGGTGTATATGAACCAACTCCAAGACTTTTTCTAATTTATAGTTATTGCTTTTGAAATTTGTCTTGCCCATCTTACCAATTTCACAATTTTTGCATAGGCCCATACCAAGTTTCCTCAGATTAGGAATACCTCTCACTCTTTTTTTTTTTGCTTATCTTGACCATATTATTAAAGTTCACATGAAATAGCATTTTATGCCATCACCAGCTTTCTTCTACTCGAGCAATGAAACATGAAATTTCATTGAGGTCTAGGTATAATAGATTACCTTTTGTTTGATTATTAGACCTGACTAGATTTCCTTTTCCATCTAGCAACTTGGCCTTCACATTCATGAATTCTACCTTGAATCTAATGTTATTCAACTATGACACACTCAATAGATTATGCTTTAGTCCTTAAACCCAATAAGCATTATCACATCTAAGTTCATTGGTTACTGAGATACAGCCTTTTCCCTTTATGCAACATGGTTCATTGTTTCCATATCTCACACTTCCACTATCATAATGTTCCATATGTTCAAACACTTTTTTTCACTAGTCACATGATGTGAGCAACCACTATCAATAATCCATGTATCATTTTTTCTAACATGAGAGCTAAGTGTCATTTTATCTCAGTCATCATCATATTCATCTTTTATAGCAATATAGATCAGTTCATCATCTTCACTACTATCTAAATATTTAGCCATAAAACAATATTTCTTACCTTTGTCCTTATAGTACTTGAAGTTCTTGAAATCCTTCTTTTCCTTGTACTTTTTATGCTTCTTTTCATCTTTATCTTCTCTATTTGGACATCTTGCAGCAATGTGTCCAACTTCTTCACAAGAGAAAAAGATCAAAGGAATTTTACCTTTGTACTTTCTTTTGCCTTTGGGATATCTTCTTGCAAGTAATGCCTCAATAGTTTCAAAATCACTATCAAAACTATATTCCTCTTCACTTTTAGATTTTTTGGCTTTTAACATTTTAGCTTTCTTGTTGAGTGACAACTTGGCTTCAAATGTAAACTCAAGATTGCTAGAACTAGGAACATAATTATCATAGTTATCTAGCTCAAATATTGTCAATCTTCCAACTACTCCATCCAACGATATATCATTCTTTGGATTGCATCTCATTTCTTGAATTTATGATAGTTTGATTACATATATAGGAAGAAGTATTTTGAGAAGCTTACTTACCATTGTTTCATCTTCAATCTTTCTTCTAGACTTTGATTCTATCACTATATTTTTCAATATTCTCATCTTCTCTCATCTTTATTTGATCAAACTATCCTTTGAGACTTTCATCTTTAGCTCTTCTTACATTATCATCTCCTCCATAGATGGTTTTTAGCTTGATCCTCATTTTATGAGAAGTTCCACAGTCTTTGAGTTCGTCAAATTCAGCATAGTTGACAAATGAAGCAATATCAATCATCATAATGTTATAACTCTTCTTTTTCTACAATTTCCTCAACAATCATAGTTCCAGAAAGTGTCATGTATTTGGTGTCTAGATACTTTAGCCTTGAATCTCCAATGGTTTCCAAGTGTAGCCTCATGAGTTCCTAACATGCCTTGAAGTTATCTATGTTTAGCATGAGGATCTCCCTTCTATAAGACATCCTAATCTTTAGCTTAGGTCCTTGAAACCTTCTCAACAAGCATCAAGAAGCTCTAATACCAATTGTTCAAAATATAAGAGGAGTAACTAAGAGGGGAGGGGTGAATCATTTATCACTAAAATAAATCCCATATCCCTTAGACATCAACAAAGAACACAAACTTCACTAAAAATGTTGATGCTTGATAAACACAAGCACTCAGTTTACACTAGTGAATGATGTAATTGTTGAGTTGTCATTTTGCATGATTCTTAACAGTAGGAATCCTTTCAAACTCCTCTCTTGAAAATCTAATCTGAGGATAAACTCCAAGGTTCCAGGTGATCTTGTGACCTACTAGAATATGCCCAATTCAAGATAAATGTGAATGTTCATGAGGAGGCCTTTGCTCATTCTAAAATGATTTCGATAAGATATAGAATCTACTTGCAATCAAAAAGAATAACCACACAAAAAGGATTTTTTTTGTATTTTCCTATTTTTATGATGAATTCAATCTAAGAATGCAACTATATGAGTTCCTAATTTAACCAAATTGGTTAGTAAAAAAAATAACAAGGACAAGGAAACAAGAAATTTCAGCAAATAACATGGAAAGTAAGTCCTAATGGACATAAGCTATGAAAACAACACATCTATGAGTTAAGCTTTTGAAAAGATTAGTAGGTAACCAATGAAAATAGGATGATGTAGGAGCATCCTAGGTTTCTTTGTAGTCCTACACTCTTGTTCATTTTCTAATTGCTACCAAGTATGTAGTTGTTGCCAAGTTTCTAGTTACCAATGTGTGCCAAGTTCCAGTGTGTGCCAAGTTGTCTAGTGTGTATCGAGTTATCCAGTATGTGCTGAGTTACCCTTCATGTGTCGAGTTACCCAGTGTGTGCTAAGTGACCCTTCATGTGCCAAGTTACCCAGTGTATGTTGAGTGACCCTACATGTGCCAAGTTACCCAGTGTATGCTAAGTGACCCTTCATGTGCCGAGTTACCTAGTGTATGTCGAATGTCAGCATTTGGACATGACTTATGTGATCCAACTTGTAGGATTTATTTTGATCTTGATATTTATGTTAAGATCTTTTCTTGGGATTTTTCCTAACTATTGTTGGGTCGGCATTCCTATTTTGTATATTCTAGAATGTTCTGCAAGCCATTTTGGCAAGTATAAATAAGGGTTTTATTGAGTCTTTTAGTAGTGAAGTTTTTGGGGAAGAAGTAGATGCAAATTTTGAAGAGCTATAGCTACAGCTTAGGAACTAGAGGCTCTCTTGGTTGACCTATAGGTACAAGTGTGGATTCTTCTTGGTGTTCTTATCCAGTTGTGTATCTGGACTAGCTAGGATTGGGTTTATCTTGCATTATTCTTGCTTCTCATTGTTGGGTTTCCACTACATGGTTATATTACTAGGGGCTAGGACATATCCTTTTGGGATTCTCCTACCTTGTACTATGTCAAGTGGTATCAGAGTGAAGGTTGTTCTTAAGTGTGTAGATAGATCACCAAAGCTGAGGTAGTTTGTACCAAGACTTGGGTTGACAAAGGTTGATCTTGCAGTTGATTGATCTTTTGGTTGGTGGATTTGTTGCTTAGGGTTTGCTAAAATTTTGGATGATGCCTCTAAAAAGATTGGACCCTAGGGCAATTGCTGATCTTACTGATATTGTAGAAGAATAGATCTCAGAGAAGATGAGAGCAGAATTCAGACTTGAGATTGCATTGATGAAGAGTGGCATGATTGCTGAAATTGTAAATGCTTTAGGTGGTGTACCTTGACATATGGGTATTGAAGATGGTTATGAGGAAGCTACTAAAGACTTTGAATTTTTTGAATCAAGTGGTTAGCCTAGAACTAATCATATGGAGAGACCTATGGGAAATAGGGTTGGTTAGTTTTCTAGACCTGGATCTTAGTTGAAGCTAAAGTACAAGATGGAGGTTTCTAATTTATTAGGTAATTTGAATCTTGCAGACTTGATTGATTAGATTGGTGAATTGGAAGACTACTTTGAGCTTGAGGATATTAAGGATCCACTTAGAGTAAGGTTGGCACAAATGAAGTTGAAGGGGCATGCTGCTCTTTGGTGGAAGGAACTACAAAGAGACAGAGAAGAGGAAGGTAAAATGAAGATCACTATATGGAAATTGATGGTGACTAAGTTGAAGGCTAAGTTCATTCCTATTGATTATGAACTTGAGCTATTTAAGAGGTTACAAAATCTGAAACAAAAGGATATGAATATGAAAGATTATACAAAGGATTTCTACAAATTAACTATTTGGTTTGGGCATGGAGAATCATAAAAAGAGAAGGTAGCACGATATATTAATGGTTTGAGATTCAATATTCAGAATGAGGCTGGTATGCTAAATATTTCTTCAATTGAGGATGCTTATTAGTATGCTTTGAGAGTAGAGGAGAAGCTAAAGAGGAAGAATCAAGGTAATTCTTGAGGGAAGGAGAAGCGAGATAGTTTAGCATAAGCTAAACCGAAAGTAGAAGGTGAACCAAAACCTATTGAATATAAAAGAAGGGCAGGTGGAGGTGGGTTCAGAGGTAATTGTTTCAAGTATGGTCAAGAAGGGCATAGATTTTTTGAATGTCAAATTGGTAGGATGGTTGTTGTTGTAAATGAGGTTGAAGTCTAGGATAGTCAACCTAAGCAAGGAGAAAGTTTGTTGGCTCAATGAGTATTGGTTTGTGAGAGAGCATTAGATCCTTGTCAAAGGACTAGTTTGTTCAGGTTTTGTTGTAAGTCAGGTGGTAAAGTCTGCAAGGTGATTGTGGATGGTGGTACTACTAATAACCTTTTTGCTAAGGAAATGGTTCAAAAACTTGGTTTGAAGAGAGTAAGACATCCTTATCCTTATAGGATTGGTTGGTTGCAAGCTAAACATGCTTTGGTAGTGAGGGAGCAATGTCTTATTGATTTCTAGATTGGGCAGTATAAGGATTAAGTGATGTGTGATATTATGGACATGAATAGTTGTCATGTGTTGCTTCGTAGACCTTGGAAATATGATTGCAGTACCTTGCATGATTGTGTCAAGAATGTGTTTGCTATTGGGAAAGGTGGCAGGAAGTTTTCCCTGATTCCTTTATAGAATGAAGAGCTTAGTAGGAGGAACTTGAGTATTGGTAGTCAAGTTGATTTGGCTCATCTTGAGAAGGTTGGAGATCAGTATGGAAAGAAAACCTATAGCACACCTTAGATGGATGTGAAGAAGCAGAAGAAGAACAAGGGAAAGAGTGTACAAGTTGAAGATTTGGAGGATATGTATGTGAAGAACTAGTTTGGGATTTATGTGTTGAATCCTAGAAGATGTTCTTCCAACTATTAGAACATCTTTGTGAACCTAGGGTGTCTAATGTAGGAGCATCCTAGGCTTCCTTGTAGTCTTGCACTCTTGTTCAGTTTCTAGTTGCTGTTGAGTTTCCAATTACTGCCAAGTTTTAGTTTCCAGTTGTTATTGAGTGTTAGTTTCCAGTTGTTGCTGAGTGTCAGTTTCTAGTTATTGTCGAGTGGTAGTTTCTAGTGTGTGCTAAGTTCTAGTGTGTGCTAAGTTGTCCAGTGTGTGCTGAGTTATCCAGTATGTGCTAAGGTACCCTTCATGTGTCAAGTTACCCAGTGTATGCTAAGTGACCCTTCATGTGTCGAGTTACCCAGTGTATGCCAAGTGACCCTTCATGTGTTGAGTTATGCAGTGTATGCCTAGTGACCCTTCATGTGCTAAGTTACCTAGTGTATGCTGAGTGTTAGCATTTGGATGTGACTTATGTGAGCCAACTTGTAGGATTTATTCTTATCTTGATATTTACATTAAGATCTTTTCTTGGGATGTGTCCTAATTGTTGTTAGGTTGGCCTTCCTATTTTGTATGTTCTAGAATGTTCTGTAAGCCATTTTGGAAAGTATAAATAAGGGTCTTATTGAGTCTTTTAGTAGTGAATTTTTTGGAGAAGAAATAGATGCAAATTTTAAACAGCTAGACCTATAGATTAGGTGTGGATTTTTCTTGGTGTTCTTATCCAGTTGTGTATTTGGACTAGCTGGGATTGTGTTTATCTTACATTATTCTTGCTTCTCATTGTTGTGTTTCTGTTGTGTGGTTATATTACTAGGGGCTAGGACATCTCGTTTGGGGATTCTCCTACCTTGTACTGCATCATAGGAGCAATGCTTGGATTCTCTATATCTATAGAGTCCATAGTCCCTACCTCAGTTTCTTGGGAAGTTTGTTGAGACTGTTCACTTATCTTCCCTTCCTTTGACACTTCCTTGATGGATGCTTATCATGGTTCTTCCTATTGTACCTATTCTCCTACATTATTTGGAGCAAGAGGAGTAACTGATCCCTTATCTACACAAAATGTGACTTACACTAGGGATGATGGAGCTACCTCAAGTCCTTATGGTTTAAGTGGCAGTTGATTCCAATCCTCCTATTGAGGTTGATTGGTTGGAGTGTCCCTTATCTTATCCCCAACTAGTTTATTATTGATGGGAATGAAATGAACATCTAACATCTTAAAGATGTCAGTGCCTTTCACATCCTGCTCATCTATACATTGTTGCATTTCATCTTCTGATGTTGTAGTCTAAATGGGTTGCTCATGAATAGATGGAGGTGTGATGGTGGAACTTCTCCTTTTTGACTTCGTAGCTCTTGTGAGATAGATACTCTGGTTCAAAGGAAATTTATCCTCTTCATTGTCTTCATCCTCATCATCCTCTTCTTATGCTTCTTTTGAGATAGGTTTAGGGACTGATTGGAAAGGAATCACTCTCTTGATAACCTTTTCTCTTCTTTTGATTGGAGTCTTGATCTTTCTTTTCTTAGGAGTAAAAGGGGAGGCTTGTACCTATTATGAAGGCACTTCTTGTACATTGATTTCCACTTCTCCTTGGGCTTGTTTAGCTGGCAGCACTTGGGGATTTTCTTGAGCTTGTGTAGCTTTGACATTCTTTGATCCTTGCACATCTTCTTCTCCTATCTATTGAGGTGCTTGGGTTGCTTGCTCTTCTTGCTCAGCTTGTTTAGGAGAATTCCTCTTCCTCTTTCCTTTACCTTTTCCTTTTTGATCCCTATAATATCCAAGTATCCTATCAAGTTGGTGCACCATTTCTAGTCTCACTGGTGACTAGACTGTAAATGTAGGCATTGTGATCTTAGCTCCTCGATCTTTAGCTAGGTGGGCTTGAGCATGAAAGATTACTATTGGAGGAATTAGATCAAGTTTGAAAGGTCTCTTGATCTAATCCTTTGTTAATTTGATGACATGTCTTGCTCTATGATTGATGTCTATATTTTCTTCTTTATCAACTTTAGCATTCTTGATAGATCAGTCACCAATCTTGTCCCTATTAAACAATGGATCAAGAACATCCTCTATATCCTCTTGTACAATCTTCAATGGGACCTTCATCTTTAAATATCTTTTTGCTAGATATAGAGTCAACCTACAATAATCCATTATGTGGATATCGTAGTCATCTATTATGTTCATCTAGTGCTCCTCAATTGCATCTTTGTGCTAAAATGTTTTACCAGCTAGATGTTGCACCCTTCTAATATTATCAAAGTAGGGTCAAGGAGAATTATACTCTTCTAAGGGATATTGATACCATTCACACTCAAAATATGGAATGTCTTGTCTCTGATCCACAGTGAATGGTCCTATTATAATAGGCCATGCCCATGTTACTTTATGTTGTCTCCTTACTCTGTCATATGCAGATAAGAGTTGTTGAGTGATTCCCAAGAGTATAAGCCTATCACTTGGGTATCTTGGGAGCTTCTTTAGATTGATTGTTGTACCTGCTACCCTCAAATATGTGAATGTTTGGTACTGGATGTAGTAGGCTCCAACCTTTGAAATCTTAGTTGCTACCTCTTCTAACATCCTCTTCACATAATCCCCTTCAATGAACCAGATTATTGTGAATATGAAAGCATCATTTACAATCCTAAACTCATTGCTTTGCTCTAAAAGCCTCTTCTTTACTAGCTGAGGATACACAATGTAAAGCCATGCGTTTGCATCTTGCATGCTACCCCTCTTATAGAACCCTAGGTAATCCATTGCCCTTGTGACTAATAAGTATACCAAGTATGATGTCATGTAAAAAAATTGTTATTCTTCACTACCACTAGCTGCTCACCCAAGTTCTCACTAGGAATACTAGAAGACCAATCAATTGGCATCTTTGTTGTCTTGATTATCTCAATAAAATTCACCATAAAAATGTTCAAGTGTCTAGCTACTGGAAAACCCATAACTCTACTCAAGAGAATAGTTGAATATCCAATATTGTCCTTCATATACCCTCTTTTCATATCCACTTTTCCTGCATTCCACCCTAGAGGAGTATTCTTGATGAGGTATGAAGATTGGGTGATCTTGGAAGCTTCATCAATATGTTCAATGTACCATGTCTTTGCTTGTTGATAGGTTAATCTAATAAATTGATCGACCCTAGGGAGATGGAACACCTTCTCAATGTTCTTGGATCGAAGATTAAGGATGATCTCTCCAATAATGCTCTTGACTACCCTTTCTTTAGGAATGTATTTCTCTGCTAATGTCATGATTAATTATGAAGATTACATTGACACTAGATGTGATGCTATTGTGACAAGCCCTAATCAAATCAATGCGAAAATCATTAGAAACCTTTCTATTGGTTTGTTGCATAGTGTCAAGAATGCTCCCAAATCAATCTGACCTAATTCAATATCTTAGATCTCTAAATGATCATCTTGGAGTCATGACTTTGTAGGAATGCCTTGAAACTTGAATACCATGGGCTTTGGGGCTATCTTTTTTGCAAGGAAGGATGATGAAGAAGCCATTGATTATATACAAAAAAATGTCCATTATTTTGAAGTTGAAGAAATCTCAATTAATTCAAGTCCTAGTACAGACACAGACAAGACCCAGAAACCTAATCTGCCCAAAAAAAAAAAAAAACCTAACTTATACTCCTGAAATGCAAAAAAAAATGGTACACCTACACTTGGTGCACCCTTTTTATTAGCGAATTTCATCACATGGTGTGTACATCAATGCACCTCATGGGGTGTGCTAATACATACCTCATATTGAGAGTTGGGAGAATTTTTTTATTTTATAAGTGTGTACAATAGCGCACCTAATTAGATGCCCTATTGTGCACCTTATTACAAATTTTTGGACTATTTTTTAAAGTTTTGAAGTTTTGAAAGGAAGAATAAGGTAGGAACAAACGTGCACAGTAGAACACCTAATTAGGTGCACTACTGCACACCTTTATTTTTTGTTCTAACATTATTTTTTGTGTTTATTTTTAGGAGTGAAGGAGGTGGAGACATAGAGTAGTGCACCTGTTGAGGTGCAATGGTGCAATGTAGAAGCTTAGAGTGAGGAAAATAAAAAGAAAACATAAGTGGTGGGGGTCCTCGAGATATATAGCCTAGGGTCCTAGCGCATCACTAAGTGGTGATGCATTCTTCTAAACATTTTGGCACACTAGCGCACCTAGGTAGGTGTGTTGGTGTACCTTTTTACTTTGTAATACTAACTTTTCCCTCTGATTAATGTTTTTGAGATCTAGATTTCCAAACTAGGACCCTAATCTAATTAAGGACACTAGGAAAAAATTTGAGAAAAGACTCAAACCATGGACTAAGGACACGAAAAGCCAAAAAAGTAAGTAGAGGGTCCCCATTTCTAGTCAAAATGGGGCGTACATTGTGAAACCACAACAATAACTTAGTAAGCACTAAAATGAAAATCTTATGATAATTAACTATGATTAACCTTACCAAACTTAGTTTCATACACATAAAATAAATGACATGAACACAAGTGACACCAAGATTTAACATGGAAACCCAATTTGAGAAAAACCACCAATTGTAACTAGTTACTAATTTTAACTCTTCTGAAGTGAGCCCTGATAAAAGCCAACCCTATTAAAGTTTACAAAACACATTGTTAGGTGTGACCTTGCTAGAGGATTTAATCACCCTATTATGAGTGTCCTTGTTAGAGGTCTTTAGAAACTTCAATCTACAAATTCCACCTTATTAGAGGATTTACAAATAGTTGTTAAGCCAACTCCATTAAGATATTTAGATCACTGTTATAATGGTTAGAGAGTTAATATGAGATTACCTAAATTATGATGCAACTAAATTGATAATTACATATCTCAATTCTAGCTTGTATACTTGATCCTTTCTTATCAAATGTATCTTTGTAGCTCCACAGGGATATTCTTCTTATCCTTATAATTTATTTCCTATAAGCATCTTCAATTCTTCTATTTACTTGCATAAATTCAATCCTCAACTTGGCCTTATATTTATATCATACACATTGTCAATTTGTCTTGTATACAACTTAGAATAATTAATATTCATCTCCTTAGTCAACTAGAACCAACAAATAAATCTATTGAACTCAATATGCCAAAACAAGAAAATCTTTCGTTAGCTGGCCCTGCTCGGTAGGCACTAACTTAGAAATGATTTTCCTATGTTAACCAAGTGAACTCAATTAACACTACATATTCATAAAGTTCCTTTAGTAACCAATTGAACTTGATTAACACTGGTTTCATCCAAATGGTCCTTCATTAACCGAGTGAGCCTTGTTAACACTCAATCTTCTACAAACTTCTCTTTATCACTCAAGTGAACTTGGTAGACACTGTTTTCTAAACTTGGAAAACTTTGGAATGTTTGGTAGACACAGGAAACTATCTTCATAACTTGAGTGAGCTTGACATATACTAACTAGAAAAGATATGACATTTTTTAACATCAAAGACAATACACAATTAACCAATTATTTTCAATGTATCTTCTTTGGTTGCTGATTATATTGCTCATATGGTTAAGGATTAATAAGATTATTAAATATTTTTATAGTTGGATAAATGATTCACCCCACCCTCCTAGTTATCTTGGTGGACTTTACTTTCTAACAATTGGTATCAAAACATCAGGTCCTTCAAGAAAAATCTTAATAGCTTAAGGAGATCAATGGCAGGTCAATTTTAAAAAGAAAGTCCTAAATTTGATGGAGTTAACTATGATAGCTAGAAGGATAAGATGAAGACTCATTTTCTATGTATGATTCCATGGTATTGGTTAATGACAAAGAATAGAAAGAATATTTTGGAAGAAAGAAAACTTGAGGATTGTAGCAAAGTTAAAAGAGATCTATTCATGTGCAACGTGCTTGCTAGAGAATCATTGTTTTCATCTCTTCCTGAAAAAGAATACAGTCATGTAAAATCCTTTGATACATCTCATGGAATTTGGAAATCTTTAGAAACTACATTTGAAGGTGATGTGCATGCTAAAAGAATAAAATTAAAGAATTGGATATATTTATTTCAAGATGCTAAGATGATGGAAGATGAATCTATAAGAAGCTATATTGGTAGGATTTCAAAAACTATTGTAGGAATTATGTCTCGTAAAGGATCTAAAGATGATGATGAGATTGTATGGAATATTTTGAGAACCTTGACATCGCCATTCAAGAAAATAGTGTAGATGATTGAACTAGTGATACCCTGGACTAAGAAGTTTACCAGAGAGACTCTACTTGAAAGATTGGAAGGAGAAGAAGAGTCAAGCTTGAAGCAATCTGGAGATTTACCCAGAGTGGAAATAGCTTTCACTACATTAAGTGTTTGTCCTTCTTCATCAAGAAGTGCAAGCACCATTGGAGACTATGCTAGAAGAAATAGATCTAGATATGAGAAGGATAGAATAATTAAAGAAGGATTTCTCCTAATTGTAAGAAGAGAGCCAGGTGGTAAGAGAATTTTTAAATGTTGGACTTGCAATGAATTTGATCATTATGTTTCTAAGTGTACTAAAAGAGAGAAAATGTATAAGAAGAATTTCAAGTCTAGAAGACCTAGAGATTTTTTGTATGTACATGAAGATGATGAGTTTGTAGAAAGATTTCACAGTGAATATAATGATGAACTAGGATTCGTAGCTATAAAAGAAGAAAATCTTGAAAAAGAAGTCAGGCAAGAGAAAGCCCTAGTTTTGAAAGTTGAAAATAGGACTGATTGGATTATAGATAGTAGTTGTTCACATCATATGAATAGAGATATGAATAAGATTATTAATTTTAGTAATCATGATGGAGGAATTTTTAGAGTTATTAACAACATAGCTTGTCATATCAAGGGAATAGGATCTATTACTTTTGATGGAAAGACTAGCACTAATGATATCTATTTTGTTGATGGATTAAAGCATAACCTATTGATTATTGGACAGTTGGTTGATAAATGTTATTGGTTGCAATTCATAGAGAAGACATGCATTATTAAGGATAAAGATGATAAGTTTATTGGAATTGGTACAAGATCTAGAGGTAATGTATTTTAATTGAAACCTACAAAGATTACTTGTTTGGTTGAAAAGGTGGATAACAATTGGTTTTGGCATAGAATATTTTTTCATACAAACTTTGATAACATTTTGAAGGCTAGTAGTAGATTTTTTGTTAGAGATTTTTCTAGAATTGTGAAGCCTACTAATGTTGTGTGCAAAGAATGTGCTATGGCTAAGCAGAAGAAAATTTCCTTTCCTAGAAAGAAGTTCACTGCCACAAAAAAATTGGAGATTGTTCATATAGATCTAAGTGGTCCTACTAGAACAAGAGGATCTATGGTGAAAGGTACTTTATGATTTTTGTTGATGATTTCACTAGAATGATGTGGGTGGCATTTCTTATAGAAAATTTTGAGGCATTTGAAAAGTTTAAGCTGTTTAAAAATACAGTTGACAGTGAATCTAGACTAAAGATAAAATGTTTGAGATTCAATAGAGGCAGATATTTTACCTCACGAGAGTTAAACATCTTTTGTGAAGTGAGTTCCATCAAGAGACAATTATCAACACCTAACACTCATAAGAAAAATGGGATTGTTGGAAGAAGAAATAGGTCTATAATAGAAGTAGCCAAAGCCCTAATGTTTAAGAATGATGTATCCAAGAAATTTTGGGGAGAAGTAGTCAATACAATTGTATACACAATGAACGGAGTGCATATCAAAAAAATTACAAACAAGACCCTATGAACTATGGTTTGGGCATGCACCCTCAGTGAAATATTTTAGAATCTTTGGAAGTAAGTGTTATATAAAGAGAGATTATGATATTGGTAAGTTTTATGCAAGAAGTGATGAAGGTATGTCTCTTGATTATTCACTAAAAAGAAAATTGTATAGATGCTTTAATCAAAGAAATAAGACTATTTTTAAGTGTGCAAATGTGAAAGTGGATGAAAAGTTTGAAGTTAAAGAGAGAATGTTGAACTATAATTTTGATGAAGAAGAAGATAATCCTAAACCTATTATAGGAAATGTTGAAGTTCTCTTTGAGACTAACTATGATTTGAAAAATGATGTTCAAATTATTGAACAAAGAGAAGAACCAAGATCTAAACCTAGAGAATAAATCAAAGCTAAAACACTAATGCTTACACAAAATAGTAGTTTGACAAAGAATCATCCTACTGATCAGATCATTGGAAGCAAAGAAAAAGGAGCTATGACAAGAAATAGAGTACATGAAGGATTGTGTTTTATTTCTCAAGTTGAACCAAAAAGTGAAGATGAGGCATACAAGGATGATCATTAGATTCTAGCAATAAAGGAAGAACTAGATCAAATTTTTAAGAATGAAATATGGGAATTAGTTCCTAGACCTAAAGACAAGAATGTTATAGGTACTAAATGGGTTTTCAAAATTAATATGAATGAATAAGGTGAGGTTTTGAAGAATAAAGAAAGATTGGTATCCAAAGGATATTCATAGCAAGAAGTCCTAGATTATGAAGAGACATTTTTCCTTGTTTCTAGAAGTTTCTAGGAGCAAACTTTGAAGGTCTCGTAGATGAGGCTTGGTAAACTAGGAGATTACTTGGTGGGATTGCAACCACAAGTTGAGATTTCCTTGGGGTTTTCTACCAAAGTGTAGATTTTTACTAGCTAGGATTAGGACTGTGAGTTGGATCTTATGGGATCTTGAAGAACTATTTTTTAATTATTTTTTTATTTGGACCCAACCCAGAAGGCCTTACAGTTGGGCATATTGCATGTAAATAGTTATATTTATGGACAACGTGTTGTGATTTGGTATTAGATTTTTGTGATTTGGTATCGGATCTTTCTTCTTTGTTGTGTGGTTATTTACAAGGATTCAGATTACCTCTCATAGGAGTACCTTCAAATTCTCACTACATCAGGTGGTATCAGAGCTTAGTTGTTCCTAAGTGTGTAGACCGAGCAATGAAGTTGAGGCAGTTTACATCAGGACTTGGGTGAAGGCTAGAAGAGAAGATTGATCTTTTGGAGCTAATTAATCTTCTAGATTTGTGGATTTATTGCTTTGGGTTTGCAAAGGATCTTTGAAGATGCCTCCAAGAAGATTGGACTCAAGGGAAATTCATAATCTTAGCGATGCTATAGAGGAAAGGATCCCAGGGAATATTAAATCATAATTCAGATTTGAGAGAGCATTGATGAAGAGTGATAGGATTATTGAAATTGTGAGTGTTATAGGTGGTGTACCTCAAAATGTGGGTATTGAAGATGGTTATGAGGAATTTGTTGAAGACTTAAAAGTTGTGGGATCAAGTGGTGAGGATAGAATTGATCGTGTGGAGAGACCTATTTGAACTAGGGTTGGTCATTTTGCTAGACTTGGATCTCAGTTGAAGTTGAAGCATAAGATGGAGGTTTCTAATTTCTTAGGCACTTTGACTCATACAGACCTGATTGAAGGATTTTTGAATTGGAAGACTAATTTAAATTTGAGGATATTTAGGATCTACTCAGAGTAAGGTTGGTACAAACTAAGTTGAAAGGACATGTTGCTCTTTGGTGGAAAGAACTACAAAGAGATAGAGAGGAGGAAGGTGAAATGAATATCACTAGATGGAGGTTGATGGTAATTTAGTTGAAGGCTAAATTCATTCCTACTAATTATGAACTTGATTTTTTCAAAAGGTTGCAGAATTTGAAACTGAAAGATGTGATTGTGAAATATTATACTGAGGAGTTCTGTAAGTTGAATATTTAGTCTAGGCATAGACAATTGTCAAAGGAGAAGGTAGATCAGTACATTAATGGTTTGAGATTAAATATCCAAGATGTGGTTGGCATGTTAAAGATTGATTTGGTTGATGATGCTTATCAGTGTTCCCTAAACACAAAAGATAAATTGAAAAGGAAAAGTCAAGGTAATTCTAGAGGGAAGGAGAAGCAAGATAGCTCAATGAAAGATAAATAGAATGATGAAGATGAAACAAAACCTATTGATTAGAAGAGAAGGACAAGTAGAGGTGAGCTTAAGGGTACTTGCTACAAATGTGGAGAAGTGGAACATAGCTTTCATGACTTTCCTAGGGCTAGTGATAAAAGAGATGTTGTTGTGAATGAGGTTGAAAACCCTACCAGTCAACCTAAGAAAGGAGAGATTTTACTAGGTCAGTGAGTAATAATTGGTTAGAGGATATTGGAATCTTGTCAAAGGACAAATTGTTCAGGACTTGTTGTAAGTCCACAATGTGATTGTGGATGGTGGTAGTGTTGATAACCTTTTTATTAAGGAGATGGTTCAAAAACTTGATTTTAGAAGAGTAAGACATCCTTATCCTTGTAGGATTGGCTAGTTCCAAGGTGAGCATGCTTTGGAAGCAAGGGAGCAATGCCTTATTGATTTCTAGATTGGGCAATATAAGGATCAAGTGTTGTGTGATATTGTGGACATGAACAATTGTCATATCTTTCTTGGTAGACCTTGGCATATGATTGTAGAGTTGTGCATGATTGTGTCAAGAATGTGTTTGCAATTATGAAAGCTGGAAAGAAGCATTCCCTAATTCCTTTGTATAATGAAGAGCTCAATAGGAGAAACCTGAGTATTGTTAGTCAAGTTGAGTTGAAGGATTCTAAGAGGGTTAGAGATCAGCATGGAAAGTATACCTATATCATAGTGAGAATGGATATGAATAAGCAGAACAAGAACAAGGGAAAAAGTGTAAAAGTTGAGGACTTCAAGCATATGTATGTGAAGAACTAATTCAGATTTATGTGTTAAATCTTAGAAGATGTTCTTCCAACTATTAAGACATTTTTTCAAACCTGGGGTGTTTGATACAAGCATCCTTGTTTGGCTAGTGATCCTACATGTTGGTTTGAGTTGGAGCACTCAGCATGGTTTTCTCTAACACTTAGTTTGGTCTTCGTTCCTATGGTGCTCAAGTTGTTAATGAGTTGAGTTTTGGAATTTAATTTATGTATGGGTATTTAATTTGTGTTGTTGTTGACTTGTGGCTTGCATACGAATTTAATGTAAGGGTTTATTTTAATTTGTAATAGGATAGGCTAACTTTTGGCTTAGTTGGATATAAGTAGGGGTATTTTATGGAGTCTTAAGGAAAGGAGATTATTGTCATCAATCTTAGAGAAGAGGATGAAGTATAGGAGCAAACTTTGAAGGGCTAGTAGTTGAGACTTGGTAAACTAGGATATTTCTTGGTGGGATTGTGAGTACAAGTTTGTGACTTTCTTGGGGTTTTCTACCAGAGTGTGGATCTAGACTAGCTGGGATTAAGATCTTGAGTTGGATCTTGTGGGATCTTTTAGAACTATTTTGTAATTTTTTTTGTATTGAGCCCTAATCTAGAAGGCCTTATAGCAAGGCATATTGCAAGTAAATAGTTATATTTATGAATAAAGTGTTGTGATTTGGTATCAGATCTTGATTTGTTGTTGTGCTTCTGATGTGTGGTTATTCATAGCGATCTAGATTACCTCTAGTAGGGGTACCTTTATATTCTCATAGCATCATTTTTTTCCAGATCAAGGAAGTTGTAAATGCTATTAGAGGAGTTAGAGGAATCATATCTAATGATATTGTTATAAGTAAGGCATTGAAGACTTTACTTCATATCTATGCAATTAAAGCATCTACAATTAAAGAACCAAGATGTATTCACTAGAATTGTGCACTCCTCTAAACTATTCTATCCAAGTTATCCCATAGATTGGAAAGCTTGGATGGAAGCTTAGAGCTCCCTAGTCATGAAGTGAAAAGGCATACAAACAAGAATGAAAATAACTCTCAGCTAAGCATTAGAAATGTAGCCCTTGCTACTAAATCATCAAAGGGGATATTCTTAGACAAAAGAAAGAGTTCTAGTGTCAAAGAGCTTCCAAAATGATACAATGCAAGATGATACTATGCTAATAACATGAGAGTATTAAAAAACCATTTTTATTAAGCTAAGTGAGCTATTCTATTACATAACAAAACTAAGCTAATGCAAATAGAAATACAGTAGTATGATGATGCGAGAATGAATATGAGAGAAGATGGAAGATCTCCACAAATACTCCAAGAAAACCTATAAGTAAACTTGCAGCATAATCATAGCTCAAACTGGGATCCATAGATGAGGAGAGATCTCTTTCTTTTAAAGATGTATAGATGGTTGAGATCAAGAACAAGAGATGAATGATCAAGGGTGAGGTTTGACTTTTAGCATGATACATGTACATGATCATTTCCACCAATGAGAAAGAGTTGACTTTTGCATCTTCGTGTGAGATAAAAATTCTTTTTTTTAATTTTTAATTTGGGGGAAATGCTTTATGTGTGCAACTTGGGATAAGGGGGTAAAAGGGGCTTTTTATTTAATTAAAGGGGGACATGTTCCTTTTAATTAAATATGAATTTAGGACATTATATTCAAGCTATAGGTTAAAATCAAATAAATTAATTCCAGGAAAATAATTAAATAATTTAGCCAAAATTTTGAGAAGGGGGCTAATAGTCTAAGTGACCATTTTTAGGTGATTAGAAGTTGTACACTTGGTAAATATATGACCTTGGATATTTTTTTGGTACACTCACTGCATTTAAATTGTCAAATTTTGATAACTATGCACCTTCTAGTATTGAATGTGCTTTCAAGTCTCAACTAACCCTTGATGGATCTAAAATAAAGAAGAAGAGTAAGCATGTGGATAGTGATAGTGAATCAAATGATTACCTTGATGAGTTAGATGGACTATCGGAAAGAAGGCCACTAAGAGGAAAAGGAAAATACAAAGGTAAACTACATATTACATGTAACAAAGTTGGTCATATTACTACAAGATATACCAACAGAGATGAGAAGGAAAAAATGAAAGACAAAAAACACCAAGGAGAGATAACTAAGACAACCTAGGTAACAAAGACTATAAAGAAAAAGTTAATAAATCTTGTTACATTGTTGAAGAAGATGGTTCTTATAGTGATTCTGATGAAAATGATGAATTTTTTTATGTTAAAATGTAAGATGATTCTGATAAAGATGAGAAAAATGCTTTAATTTCACATATGAATAAGAATGATAGATGGATAATTGATAGTGGTTGTTCACATCATATGACTAGTGATACAAGTAATTTTGAAAAATTAGAACATTATAATGGAAGTAATGTTAAGTTTGAAAATGATGCATCATGTTATGTGAAAGGTAAAGGATCAATTATAATAATAAATGATAAGATCATATGTGACAATGCATATTGAGAAGATGGTTTCAAGTATAACTTTATGAGTGTGACATATTTGATCAATTCAGGCTATTGAGTTGAATTCCAAAATAGAAAGGAAAAGATTTATGATGCTACTATTGAACTAATTTGAAGTTGTGATCAAACAAGAGGTAACATGTTCTACCTAGATCTATCTGAAGATACTTGTCTATTTGCACATTTTCAAGACATTTGGTTGTAGTATAAGAGGCTATTTCTTGTGAAATTTGATAGTTTGGTAAGAATTAGTAAGATGAAAAGAGTAAGATGGTTACCAATACTGAGAAAAACTAATAAAGTGATGTGAGAACAATGTCAAAAGGGAAAAATGACAAAGTCTAGTTTCAAGAGAAAGAATTGTTGTTCTAATGATATTTCAGAATTGGTTCATAATTATTTATGTGGTCCAATTAGATTGAAAATATATTATGGTGACAAATACTTTATTATATTTGTTGATGATTTCTCTAGAATGATGAATGTGATGTTTCTTAAAGAAAAATTTAATGCATTTCAAATGTTTAAGTGGTATTTGGCTAGAGTTGAAAATGAAACAAGCAAGAGTCTGAAGCACTTGAGATCAAATAGAGAAGGTGAATTCATATTAGATGAGTTCAACATATTTTTTAATTGAAAAGGAATCAAGAGACAAATGAGTGCACCAAAGACTACACCACAAAATGGAATAGCTAAAAGAAGGAACAGATCAATCATGGAATGTGTAGGGACACTAATGATGGAGAATAATGTTTCAAAATAATATTTGAGAGAATCTATAAGTACTAATGTATATGATCTAAATTGGTTTCATGTCAAGAAAGGTACAAACAAAACCCCTTTTGAACTTTGGTATGGCTATGCACCTAATGTGAATTATTTCAAACATTTTAGAAGCAAGTGTTACATATTTGAAGATGAAAGGAAAGAAAAACTTGATGCAAAGAGTGATGAAGGTATATTTTTAGGATATTCTAGTAAAATAAAGGTGTATAAGTGTTTGAATTATAAAATTATAAAATATTTGGAAAGGGAAAATCTCAAAGATGATGAATTTGAAGAGAAGAATCGAAATGAATGCAAAAAGAACCAGAAGACTACATAAATTTTGTCTACATCTATGAAGGAGAACCTAAAACCTTACCTAAACTACAGAAAAATACTACCAAGAATCAATAGTCAGGCACTGTCAATGTTCAACATAAAAAAAATTCAAGCATCGGGTTGTAGGATTTGAGTCACAGAATGAAGAAGACAAACATAAAAGAGAGGAAGTTGAATATCATACATACAATGTCGAGTTGTAGCTAGAGTTACTTGATGAAGATGAACATGCAAAATTGAGTGAATTACCACAAGAAGAAAGGAGACATGAAATTGTCTTAGAAAAATATGTAAGGAGAAACCATACACCTTACCAAATCATTGGGAGAAAATATTCACGTGTCATAACAAAATGTAAGTTGAAGAATTACACATATTTTTATGTGAGGTGGAACCTACATCTACTAAAGATGCTTTAGAGAATGAAGATTGGATAAAGTCAATGAATGATGAAATTGATCAAATAAAGAAGAACAAGATATAGAAATTGGTACCCCAGATGAAAGGACAAGAATGTGGTTGGAACTATGTGGGTATTCATAAATAAGCTAAATGAGAAAGGTGAAGTCACAAGGAATAAAGAAAGACTAGTTTGTAATAGATATGCACAAGAGGAAGGAATTGACTATGGAGAGGCATTTTCCCCAATTGCAAGGTTGGAAGGAGTGAGAAATTTTCTTGCATATTCTACTTACAAAGGATTCAAGTATACCAAATGGATGTCAAATCTATGTTTCTGAATAGAATCTTAGAAGAAGAAGTTTATATTGAACAACCTAAATGATATGTTGATTCTAGCAAGAATAATATGGTATGCAAGTTTAAAAAATCATTATATGGTTTAAAACAAGCCCCTAGGGAATGGTATGAAAGGTTACATACTTATTTGGTGAAAATTAGTTGTACAAGAAATAATGGTAATAACAATTTGTATTTGAAAAGTGAAAATGAGATATATGAAAGGAACATAAGACTATGGATTATGTTACAAGAAAAGTGATTATTTTGAGCTAAATTTTTATAGGCAAGAGATTGATTTCATGGATAAGAACAAAGAAAAAATATAGTTCTCAATCCACAATAGAGGTTGAGTATGTTGTTGTAGCAGTCAATTGTTCTAATATTATATGGATCAAGCAATTGTTGAAAGGTATGAAGGAAGAGATTATAGAACCTATTGTGATATATTGTGATAACACAAGTGCTATAAACATATCCAAGAATCATGTGATGCACACAAAGATCGAACACATTGCTATAAAGTATCATTACTTGAGAGAGTGAGTAAAAGACAAAGAGGTGAGGTTGGAGTATGTGAATGCAGAGGAATAGATAGATGATATATTCACTAAGGCCTTACCTAAGGATTATTTTGAGTATCTAAGAGGTAATCTGGAGGTCAGTCCTCTATCTGAAGCAAGTTAAGAAGTGATGTAGCATTGCATCAAATGTTATGATTAGAATATCTTACACATTGATGTAGGGGTCACACTTCAAAAGATGTGTAAATATTATGAAAAGATGGACATAAGCATGAGAAGATGAGACTATAAGGAGTCAAGTCAAAGATGATAGAAGAAGTGATTTTGTAATTAGATAGTGAAAGAAGATGATATGTATGATTAAATCAAAGAAAGAGTATGGATGATGTCTTTGGGATTATTATCAAAGAGGGAGAATATGTATTGTTACCATTCCTATCTAGAGCTAGAATATGTACTGAGATATAAGAGGGAGATATGATAGTTACCATCTATCATGTGAAAAAGCAATAAGTTGAACTACAAGAAGAGATGTGATAGTGAGATCCAATACAATTGGTATAAATTAATTGAAGTCTTTTGCAATTTTCATGGTAACTAGAGATGTTTCCATCAATGCCAAAGAGGGGTATTATTAGAAACTACAATTGGAATAATTATTATTTTTTCATTAATTTTGAACCTACTGGAGAGACATTTACTAAGAGTGTAGAGTGCCATATTAGTTAATTGATGAAGAGAATTTGAAAAGAGAGATAACTAAATGAACTAGTGAAGTTATTGAGTAAAGAGGAGCAAGTATGTTGAAATTACAATGGGAACTTGATTAATTAGTCTTTGAAAAGATAATGTGTTATTTAAATCATTATATGAATTGAAGTAGACAATTGAGTTTATGTTTAGAAGGGAAGACAAGAAGTTGAGTAAAATACTAAGTTTAGTTAAGTGATAGAATTATTTGGCCAATGAAGCAGAAGATTAAGGAACATAAAGATATCCAAGTAAATAATATCAACCAAGTGATAGTTATGGATGAGAAATTTGAAGAATGAAAATATAGTAGTGACCAAGAAAAATATTGAAAGCTAAGAGAAATAGAATAGAGAAACTGAGCTACACAGTGTTGACCAAGAAGAAGAATACAATGATGATCGAGTGTTAGGAAAACAATAGTTTGTGAAATAAGCAAGTTTGAGGCCAACAAAGTTGAATTTTTGGATTGTTTACAATACATGGATGATCAGGATTGATGAGCTAACATATTTAATGCATGAATTGATTTTTGCATACATTCATATGCAAAGATTTGAAGAGGAGTATTAATAAAGGAGTAGAAGGGAAAAAAAAAATTGATAGATTCGATGTATTTAATCAAATCCTAAGATCTACAATTATGTTTAAGAAGAAAAATATCAAAGATACCTATTTATGAAGGCATAAGAGATGTTTTCTAAGGTTGGTTCATTGTTGATTGGAAATTATATGGAGAACATATGAAGAAAAGAGTGGCAGAGGAAAAGTGAGAAGATTGGTAAAGTGTGATTGCTAAAAGGGTTACCATGAAGATCAGAAATGGAGATCATAATGAAGTCTAGTCAATGAACCAACAAATGAGCTAAGTGGAAATCTAAAATTGCAAAGTGGGTTGTATCTTAATAGATCAAACTTGTTGTTACTTTTTAACCATTATAGAAGTCAAAATCCTTTAATTGAGGTTGACCTAATAGTTATTTTGTAAATCCTTTAATCAAGGTGACATTCTAATGGAATTATTTAAACTCCTCTAACCAAACCACTCCTAAGTGGAGACAAAGGAGAATACCTATATAATAGAGTTGTATAGGGAAGTGTAGTGAAAGGGGGAGAATCTATAAGAAGATTGAACATGTTAAGAAGAAGACAAAAGATAGAAGTAGAAACATTTTCTAGTCATTGTTGTTGAATAGTTTTGTGGATGAAGTCAAGAAGAATCTCACATGTGTCATCATCAATTCCAAAGGGATAGATTATTGGCATAAATTATGATGTGATGATGATAAGAAGAGTGATGATTTAATTGCATGATGATCAATTATTGTGTTGTAATTGATGTTGACTATTGAACTAGTGTTCTTAGTATGTTTCCAAGCATAATTAAGTGTTGTAGTATGAATCAGTTGTGTATGATCATCAAGAGATCATTAGGGCTATCTCTTGAGATGGATATGTTGATTATTTTTGGTGAAGACAAGAGTAAGCTAATTGGTGAAGTAAACATGCAATTACTAGAATAGATAGTGACATATGATAGGTGATATTATTGGTTTATCAAAGCTATGGTGAATGAAGTGAAGTGATCGTAGGCTACTAAGCAGGATTATGTTAACTAAAAATGAAATTGATATAGTTACAATAGAAATTCATTATCATGATAGGTAAATCATTTCTAGGATGGAAAGGTGATAGGTAGAGAAATTTTAGGTTAGAAAGGTGACTAGTGAAGCTATGAGAGATAGGTTAAAGAAGAAACAAATAGGTTAATAAAGAATGTGTTCTTGAGTGATGATTAGTTAACTAGAATCGGTGATAGATGATAAGGTTGCAATGACTATGGGTGAGTCAATTTAATAAAGTTACATGGATGTACATGTAAAGGTGATGATCTAGAATCACAACAAAAAAGATTGATTATATGGAAAATATTCTAGAGGAAACTCATGATAGGTCAAAAACTATTGATCTCTAGCATATAATACTATGAGATCATGACTATGATAATTTTCATAACTTATGATTTTGTATAATTTGTACCAAAACCTTGTCTAACTTTTATCTTTCTAAGTAAAAATATGATTTTTTGTTCCTTAGAGTTGTATAGGGTGTCATGATTGAAGAATAAGGGGTAGATGAATCAGTATTCTAGCTCTTTCTGTAGTGCTTGCCCCTAGGATGCATTTTTGTCAAACTCTTTTAAGGCTAGTTTTATGTTGATGGTTAGTAGCATTGTTTGAGACTTTCAGATATTATGTTATGGATTCAGTTAATATGTGATGAGATTTCTTAGACTCTACATTTCAAGTATATGTGATGATTATTTAAGTGATTTCAGTTATTGAAGATGATTAGTTAGATGGTTTATTATTATGTGTTTTCTTATGGATACTTACCCCATACTTGCATGTGTATGGTGTGCATGTTTGCTCTTATGTATGGCGTGTCTGATGTGGTTAAGGAAGGGAGTCGTAGTCACCTGCTAGTCGGGATCTACATGATGCACCACTTCCTGCCATTGCCTGTTTAGCTTAGCATATATATATATATATATATATATATATATATATATATATATATATATATATATATATATATATATATATATATATATATATATATATATATATATATATATATATATATATATATATATTGTATGTTCATGCATGGTTTTTATGTAGGTTGCAGGTACCGAGTATCGACTTCCCTGAATTGCCAAGATGAGCGTACCCTATCACATTATCTCAATGGTAAGTGAGGGGAGACAAATTCTCAAGTCCAAATCCCAACCCTTTAAGCCATTTGTCCTAATTGGAAATTAGGACAAGTATCTAAGTTGAGTACCCTCCGAATGCGTCAGATAATGTAATTCATGATATTAACCCTTGGTTTGATTTTGTATGTATTTTGGCTATGATGGGTTTTCCTATTTTTGCCTTACGAGTCTTTGATTTTTTTTTTGTTAATTAAGCCTAATTAAAAGATTTAATTAATGGTTTAACTTAATGGAAAATTAATATGATATTTTAATATTTATTTTATTTAATTAATTAAATAAAATAATTAAATTTGAAAATAAAAGTTATAATTTTAAATTTGAAACGTGATAATATTTATTTAATAGTAATATATTTAGAGTTCATTTTTAAATAAATTATTAAATAATATTATTATTAAAGTTAATAAATATTTTAGCAATTAAGTCTCAAAAATAAATGCAAAAGTGGAAAATATATTAAAATTATTAAAAGATTCTAGATTTCATGTGATTAAAATATAAATATATTAAGATAAGAACAAGTGGAGATATAAAAGTTAGTGCATGAGATTTAAAATTTAATAAAATAATAAATAAATGAGTAAAGTAAATATTATATTAATTAAGGTGCGTTATTTTAATATTTTCTCACATAGGAGTTTGCAAATTTTTGAGAGTTGTCATGTAGACAACACAGGAGTTTGCACTCTAAGTATGCACAAGTTGTCTACACTTAGGAGTTAGCGTATTATTTGAGCACATGGTGTCTACAACCTTATGACTCATCTAGAAGGTTGAAGAAGACTCATGCTTAGTTGTCATGCTTATCTTCTAATTCTTTCTAGACACATTCTAGATGCATCTTAGAGGCCTTTAAATAGAGGCTCTCCTAGTGTGTTTGGACAAGATTCAAAGCTTACATGCATTTGAGAAGCCCATATGCTTCTACATGCTCATATGTTTCTACATGCTCTTATGCTTCTTTAAGCACTTCTAGTCACGTGGGAATTTTGGTTGGCTCGGATCTTGGAGGAATTGCGAATGTTAGAGAAAGAAGGGATTTTTCTATGGACTTCTAAGGCATGGAAAATTAGCATCAGTGTCCATGTGCACTCGTGATTTTTAATTATTCTATTTGCACTCTTTCTCTTCCTATCTTCATCGTGTCTATTATATGTGTATGAATACACTCCATGAATGAATCCTTAATCTTGAAATTGGAATCTAGATATGTATTTACTGGGTTGCAAAGAAAACAATAGAAAACCCTAGTTTCAAATGAGAAAGAATTAGATCTAAATTGGGTTTGGGTTCGAATTAGAATCAAATTGATAAATAGATTTGAAAAGGGTTTCTAAATCTACAGTCAAACCTATTAGAGAAATTAATGGATAAATTTAGAGAACAATTACCATCCTTAATTCATCGAAATGAAAATCCCTTCTTGTGTAAAAGTAAATATATGTTCTCTTTGAAAATACTAATTTGCATAAATATATATATATATATATATATATATATATATATATATATATACATACACACATACACACACACACACACACACACACACACACACACACACACACACACACACACGTGTGTGTGTGTGTGTGTGTGTGTGTGTGTGAATGTTTATAGTTCTATATGTTATCCTCCAGTCTCCACTAGACTTCCTGTCGTGATGCGATTCTAGATTTATAGTTCTATATGCTATCCTCCTGTCGCCACTAGACTTCCTGTCGTGATGTGATTTTGGATTTATAGTTCTGTATGCTATCCTCCTATTGCCACTAGACTTCCTATCATGATGAAATTCTGGATTTATAATTATGTATGCTATGCTCTTGTCGCCACTAGACTTCTTGTCGCGATGCGATTCTGGATTTATAGTTCTATATGCTCTCCTCCTGTCGCCACTAGACTTCCTATCGCGATGCAATTCTGGATTTATAGTTATGTATGCTATCCTCCTGTCGCCACTAGACTTCCTATTGTGATGCAATTCTGGATTTATAGTTCTGTATGCGATCTTCCTATAGCCACTAGACTTCTTGTCGCATAAGCTCTCTATTCTGCCACTGCAGCAGGTTTGAATATAATCTTATTACTATGCATTAGATTTCTATGATTTATTAACTAATATAATTTAATTTAATTTTAATTAAGATTAGTTAATAGTAGAAGAAGTGTAATTGATTATTAGTCAATTTAAGTAAATAGATTTTTTAATGAGGTCGATTTAAAAGAAAAAAGATATTAATATTGATTAAATTTAATAGATGATGATTAAAGATTAGTATATAATTGTTAATTAACTTAATTAAATATATTTTAATTAAGATTAATTAATGGGGTTGCATTATTATTAATGAAATTGATAGAGTTGACGGTTATCTTATTAAATCTATAAAGATGATTATCCTAGAATGTTTTAAGGAAATTGATTTCAGGAAAAAACTATTATAGGGGAAATTCCTTATATGAATAAGTTTTTAAGAATTAATGAGATCATTATTTAATGGATAAGATTATTAATGAATGATCCAATAGTGGCATGTTGTGATGGTTAAGTTGTTGCATTGTTATCCTTGCCATCAAGGTTCAAATCTCATGGGGATGAGGTCCCCCATTTGTGGCCTCATTGGTTCATAGCTCCAGGTCAAAGTGTTTACCCCTCTTTTAAAAAAAAAAGATTATTAATGAATGATGGTATAAATAGTTTTAACGAGACTAATTGATCGAGATAGAGGAAACAAAATTCATTCTATTATGATAATGATTAAATCAGAATCATCTCTTGAGAGAACATTAATTATAATGATTCAAACATTTACCCTTAGTTGAGTTAGAAAGGTTGATTTCAAAACATTACGAGGATTATACTATTTAAACGGGATAACTATAGCGTTAAAGGAAGTCTTCTTACTTGATAATAATCATTGAGTTATCAGTTCAATTAATTAATTAAGTTACGCAATGGATTGATTAATTGAAAATTGATAAGTATTATTTTGATAGTTTAAAATAATCAATTACTACGAGTAATTGCACCTATCATTTAAATATAAAAATGGGTGGAATCAAGAATCTCTTCTACCTAGAATATACTTTAAATTTGAAAATAGTAGTTGACTTATAACTTACAAATTATAGTTAGTTATTAATCAACTGATATTCTTTGCGTCGTTGATATGGTTATGTAATTATTAATTAAATCAATTAATTAGAGTTAATTAGATTTAATTAATAATTAAGTTATGTAATAGAGTTTTTAATTGATATGATTCTTACATCAAAGTTGATAAGTCTTATTCTAATGACTTGAATAATGACCTTGGATATTTTAATGGTTGTTAGTGATGATTTAATCAAGAGACTTAAGTTTTAGTGATATTGAAGTTTAATTAAGAACTATTAGAATGATAAAAGTCATGGAATTGTGTACCTATGTTAATTGATCATTTTAATAAAGTTATAATCTTCTTATTCAAAGATTGATAACTAGCTTTCTTATAGTTTAACGAATAATGATTCTTTGATTATGTTGAGAAGTTGAAGTAACATTAAGGAAGAGTTATTCAATTAGTAACATGGATCTTAGCAAATGAAGCGAATGATTTAATTTAGTCAAAGAAGATTAGTTTAATAAGTAAATATTTACCCTTAAGTTATTCTTAGAATATTATTTTAAATAATGAAAGGATAATGTTATCGAACGAATAAACGGGTTGACATGTAGGTCAAATGAAGAACCTTGCACATTTGAAATAGAAACTGAGAACTCCACATTTAATTCAACTATGTAAACCAAAACATGTGCTTGCATTGTGTTTTCTCTATGCTTCTTGTTTTGGGTTTATGGGTTGACTAGTGTTGACCAATTTTAGGTTGTTACCAGACACTCAAGGGTCTATGAGATGTGATGGCATGTTGATCTTATTTGGTCTCGATCTTTCTAAACCCAACCATGGTTATGTGATGGTATGTTCTATGAGATGCTTTTATTTACTGATTGTATTGCTTATCAGTCTTCTTGAGTGAAGCTGAGTTATATGTATCTAAGACACTTGACTTAACCATTTTTGAGTCATCGATCAGTTATCCTTGGGTTACTTTACAGTCACCATGATGGGACTAAAATGTTGATTTATGATGTCATGTTGTGACTTGTTTGACTCAACCATTTTGGAGTCTTCGATTAGTATTACTTTGAGATACCTTTTGGTTTCTTGTTAAGAACCAATGGATAGTGTGATTCATATTGGAGATTACATTTATGAGTTTTATTTTGTGGAGCTTTTATGTGTTCTTGGATGGGAGAACCATCTTATTATCAGGTTGCCTATTAAGGAACCGAGTTTGATCTTTATGAGTGTTGTGGTATGGGACACAATTGTGGATTTATGTGCTTAGGAGAGGTTGTCTAGGTACATGACTATGGGAGTGGCTTGCTTAGGGGTCTGGGGCCCAAAGTGGTCAGTGTTAGGGTAACCTAATGCAAGTTATGTAATAAATGATAATCTAGTAATTAAAATTTATGGAGGGAAACACACTAAAAAGATAAGTTAGAGATATTTGATCCACCCATTCCTTGAGTGCTTGTATTGACTAAGGATGGGAATGGGATGAGTGCCTTGTCTTCTTGAGAGGGCTTCTTGGTTTTCACATGTGCCACGTTGAGGGTCCAAGGTTCAGAGTAACTAGTCCAGGGTAACTCAACACTTGAGGGTCCAAGGTCTAATGAGAGACCAATCCAAGGTAACTCAAGAAGCCATGTGATGACACTCCCTAGTATGTAGCCTGAGTCTCTTCTATAGATTTTGTGTACCTCTGGTGGTGTACTTATTGTTGTGCCTTTGGGATTAGATGTCAGTTTTGTGTTGGAACCTTTGAGTTAGTATACTTTTAGGATTCCTGGACTTAAAGAGTATTGTGCTTTGTGATTTTGATATCCTATTTGGGACTTGAGATTATCTCCTCAGCATGGTGGGAGTGGACCGTTTAGGTTCCACGCGGTCAAGTGGTAGTGTTTTTCCACTCTTATCATTTGAGATCCATCTGAGACATCATGGCTAATGTGTCCTTTATGATGGTGGATATGTATCCTTTCATTGATGATTTGCATATGTTAGATGATGTCATCTTATGCTTATATTTGCATGTTTGATTACTTTCTGGATATGATGTAGTATGTATAGGTGTGACATTCCTACTATGTTAATACTGATGATCTCTTCGATGATTTGGGATGTTACGCACAGAGGGATGGCTAGGATCCACTATGGTCTAATGATGCTATTTACGGTTGGGAGGAATCGTGCACTTAGTTAATTATGTTGTGATATATGGTTATCTTTTATGATGGATGTTTATATCTTTATGATGATGATGTATCATGTATGACATGTGGTTTCATTTACTTTAATTGCATCATGGATTAATATTGGATGATGATTTACTTTATTTACATGGATGTTTATTCTTTCAAGCCTTTCATACCCTGTGAAATGTATAGAGGATGATTGAGCAATCTAAAATGTAATTACTAAAAGGACACTTGTATAATGTTTAAGAACATTGGATGTATCATTGTTAAGGATGTGTTGTTAGATGAATAGTTAATTTAGATGTGATACAACATTAAGGGATTCATAAAGAATGTAACCTGTTAAGTAAATTAAGTTTACTTAAGTTAATGCTAATGCTTCCATTACTATGTATAAGTTGTGAATGGTTTATCTTTCATGTTTAAAAAAAAAATTGTTTGGCAAACTTAGTGAAATTTTTAGGTTAATTCTTTGGATCCCTTGGCGGGGCATTACACTTTCATTGACCTTAAATATATTTCACAAATACCATATAAAGAAAATAAAAAGAAAAATGAAACGTGACATAAAAGAAATCCATGAACTCATAACACCATATTTTTGTGTTGAAAACTTTTTAACAAAAACTACGGTGGGAATTTGATGGGGACACAACCCAACAACAGAATGGACACAATAGAAAAGGGGAATTATATTAACTGAGAAAATAAGCTAGTACAAACAGTGCAGAGAAAATAAACTTCAAAACATGCCCTACGGGCTTACAATAGCATAACTCTGGAGAATATTTCTCCTTTTAGCACCTCCTCTCAAGCTCCAATCCGAACTGCCTTTTACAATGCCAAAATCTCCTTAAATAGACCCCGAAGGGTTAAGGACTAGGAGTACATTCTAGAAAGTGCTAGTAGGCATCCACCGACAAAATAGAAGGTTCCAGAAGCCGCGTTAGAAGTCGGTGCAAATCTAGAAGAATCCAGAAATGGTAGCCGAACTTCCGGGAGGCATAACTTTTGAACCGTAGCTCCGATTGACGAACCGTTTACATTTTTTGGAAAGCTCTCGAAGCGCTCTATAGCCCTATGGACAAGCTTTTCTCGTCCCCCATTTTTTGACCCTTTTTGAGGTCATTTAATGCCCCAAACCTGACTTTGAAGCATTCTTAGGAGGTCTCCAAAACTCAAAAAACTGTAATAACTTTCAAACCGTGGGGCCTTTTGACCTGATTCTTTTTTTGGAATGCTCTAAATCTCAATTACATTCATCTGGCCAAGTCACACCTTCTAGGTCACCAAAATGATGGTCAAATTGCATGCTCCTATTTTTTTGGGATTTTCAAATGCACTGATAGTTGAACTATGAGAGTTGGAACCTTTATTTGAGCCAAATGGGTATCCAAAAATGTAAAGACATAAAATAGAAACTAAGTCTAAGTACATTTTTTTTGGGTGACACAGGATTGCCCTTATACCTCTGGATGCTCCTACATCAGACACCCAGGGTAGATTGAAAAGTGACCCTGTCACTTTATGGATGGTAGAGGAAATCCCAAATGGGAAACCTCAGCTGCTGAAATCCAAGTTGAGTCTTCGATCGGTCATCCTTTCCATTTGACCAAATACTCTTCATACTGCCTGTTTCTGGTACTCCTACCCACACAATGATCTAGAATGTCTTCTATCTCCTCCTTCTTAGAAGCAGGAATTGGGCATGGCTCTAAAACCAACATCAGAATTGTTACCCATGAAATTAATTTAAAGATGTAATTATCTTAGTTAAAGAATTCAGTACAATAATAAACCTTATTCAAGGTTTATGTAAATGCACACATTAGACACTTTCCTAGAGCACACTTCTCTATTACAATGTTTAGGGCTACAACCCAATTTGGTGTAAAAAAATATGGGCAATAACCCAATCATGAAATATAGAGTAGCATCTCTTATGCTAGATCAGTTCCAATGTATCTCTTCTCTATATATTGTCCTTCACATCAAAAAAAATCTTTGACCTTCACATAAATTAAATTATATATCATATCATCAATCATATATTACATCTTATTTTCATGGAAAATCTTGATAATATATGTGTGTGTGTATCCATTAAAAACATTTCTTATTTAGTTGGATGATGTCCTATTCTAAACATTCTTATAAACTCCACCTTTTTAGCACACTTCCCAACTCCTCCTTACCAAGCGCACACATCAGGGAGGCTTACCCTGCACATTTTTTGGGGTAAAGTACTACGCAGTGCAGTCTTGGAGGACTGTGCTAAGAACCTTGGGGTCTGCCCAAGCTCATTGGTTATGGCACAGAGTGGCCAAGTGGCCAAGTGGGAGGTTAGTTGGTAGGTGGTCTAGGTTAGTATAGGATGGTTTGGGTATTAGTCAAAATTATTGATATTTTAAAATTAGATTAGTATCAAATTAATAATTAGATCAGTAGTTATGTTTATGGCATTAGAAAGTAGTATTTTCTTTTATGTTAATGTAGATGTAGTAAATAGGATTTAGAATGTGGTTAGCTTGTTAATCTTATGTTAGTAGTTAGGTGTTAATTTAAGATAGTTTTAAAATTAGTAGTTTTTTTATTTAGTTATTATTTTTGTCATAGTTGTATATTTATTTTATATTATTCATTAGTTTTATATAATTGTAAGATTAGTTAGATTGATTTTAATATTGGCAACATTAATGTGAACTTAAATTTATAATAGTTATAAATAAAGTTTAGATTTACCTATAGATTTAATTGAAATTATTCTAGTCTTCAATTTTAATTATAAATGATAAATTAATAAATAAGATTGTTATAGTATGTTGAAGGAAATTATAAATTAAAATATAGATAGTATAACTGATAACAAAGTTGTCTCCATTGTATGTGTATATCTAAGGTTAGTTTAAATTTTGGATTAAAGTTTTTAAAATGTAGTTAAAATGGGATGAATAGTTAAATTTGACTGATCTTTTAGAGTTTTAAAAATTTTCAATTTTAAATGACTCAAATTGCAATGTCAATCAAGATATTAAGTTAATAGAAGGGATTAGTTAAATAGTTCATCATAAGGTTAGTGGTACATTGATCAAAATTAAATTGTAGCTAAAACAAGATTATGTAATTAAGAGATAGATGTCATTCAGTTAGCATGTTAGTTTAAATGTATTGTATAAGTGTTGTGATAATCTAGTGTCTTCCTTAGGAGGCAATAAATTAAAGGATCACTAAAACAATTGAAGGGTTTGGACTTTAGTACAATGGAATTGGTCATTTAAATTAAATAAATTGATTTACTAAGAAACATTAAGTTCACCCAAACTACCTATTTTACGAAATGTTCAAACCGAGTTGTAACCTTTTATATCGATGGTGAACTTGCATCTAGCTTCAAAGTACCTATGGTTATCTGAATTTTAAACTACTTGAACAATTAATTCCATTATAGTAAACATCTAAATCTTTTTCGACCACATTATCTTATTGAATCTTAGTTGTTAAAAAAAAAATGTGTGTTTTTTACCCATATATTTTGGGCATGACAGATAAGCCCCCAAAAAATGTGAGAAATAATACTCTTTACTCAAAAAAATTATCAATACATAATATGATAAACAAAAGATAAACTTTTCTTAGTCATCTCAAACAAAATTATAAACCATAACAATTCCTCTTACTAAAATTCAAGTGCAACCAATGAAATATTTTCATCTATGTCATGTTCATAACAAAATGTGTAACTTTGATACTCAAATATGAATATATCTTGAGTTCTAAGACTTGTGATCATAGAATTATATCCTTATAGTTTTCCAAATACTATATCTAGAATCACATTGCATAATTCTATTATATCTTCTCGTACCAATTCATTTATTGTATTTGTATACTATTAGCATGAATGCTAAGTGAATTCATTTTAGGAGTATGTTGGTGTGTTTGGAGATATTATTAAGTTCTTATGTGTTGCATTCATGACATGGCTTGTCATTGATGTCAACACATTAGATTTATGGATAGAACAGTTAAAGCTGCATAGAGAAAAAAAATTAGTACGGTTCATGGCTGTAGAGTTATGTTCATTGGGGTTAGAAAAATGTTTTGGAAATTTTGATGATATATCTAAGTGCATGGAACTAATTATGAGTATTTTATTTGGTTATAGAAAATTTACAAAAGATTGGTTGTAGGCCAATGTCAGGAAATAGTATCTTGATGTTTGAGTTTATCTTTTCAGTGAGGTTAAATATTGTTCAAAAAGATTGTATTTTATTCAAAGATATATTTTTGGCTATGTGCTCAAGGTATAAAAATTAGAAGATCATTCTGTGAAAGTCTCTGAAGTGTAATGTTTCATAGGTTCACAATTAAGTCGATTGTGTTATATAATTTATCTAATATGTATTATAGCATGTGGAACTTAATTATAATATCTTCTTATGGTCATTTATTATTCATTGTACATTCAAGAAGCCTCAAGGCCAACTCAATTAATTATTTTAGGACTTGGTATAAAGGAAAGAGATTTTCCTGTTTTATAAGTGTTATTGTGAGTTGTATGTGTTGCAATATATGATCATTATTGTATGTGATATTTGGATGTGAACTTGATGAGATCATATAAAATATTATGTTGATGATAAGTTTAGAACTTAAAATGAACTATATTGGCAAGATAAGTTGTTATTTTAGTAAGTTCACTCTTGGATATGATATCTCAAATTTTTTAGTGAGAATAATTCTAAAGAAATTTGGATAGTGGGTTCAATTGACTTCTTATCATCTCCTAACAAGGTTGAAGTAGCTCTTAATAGGGTTTTAATCTTCTATCAAGGGTTCAAAGTCTCCTAACAGGGACTATATGTACTAATTATATTTGATTGAATCATAATAGGGGCTTATACTTTCACAAGGAACTTTCTATATTAGTGCATCATCTTGTGGGCATCATTCCAATTGGGGTTTTCCCTCTTATCAAGGGTTTCCATGGTTAACATATCTCGTGTCATTGTGCATGGTTATCATCTTGTAGTTCTTTCATCTATTGATTGTATATTTTATGTTATGCCCAAAAATGGGGCCAAAACACACCAACATTTTTTTATTTCTTTTAAAGGTAATAAAACAATGTTTAAAGCACATACTAAATTGAATACATTAAAATAATTTGAAAATGATTGAAGTGAGTTTCAAATGTATTTCATAATGATGCAAAGTCAACATCTCAAATGTACTACAATATTACAAAACCTTAGGTTCTACTGATATAGGAGCACCTAGGTTAGGTTAAATGAATAAGTTAAATAACTATAGTTTCATGTTTGACAAAGTGTGATGTAATAATTGAGGAGCATCTGATTAGTAATATAAGTTACAATAGTTTGGTTTGATAAACTTTTTCATTTGTTTTATTATACTATACTTGATTATGGTGATCATCATAACCAATTTAGGACTAATTAAATCATTAATAATTCCTAATAAACTATTTATGACATTCATCTTATCTTCTAACATAACCCAATTTAGCTATTCAATTTTTCTAGTCAATTATGACTTGTAAAATTTCGATCATTATATGAGCATTCGTAGTCCTAATAACACTCTAAAATCATAACGTTAATATATTGAATTTTTAATCAATCAAATATTTAATTAAGATATTATAATATTTTAAAATAACTCATTATTATATATATACACCCATGCTTATGCATAGGGGACATAAGTTACTTCATTTCCCCTTTAACACCATTAGCCTTAATACTTTACCTAGAGACTTACTCAAGAAAACTTTAATACATTTACCAAATAAAATAAATAAATAAAATTAAAACTTCTAAAATCAACCTAAATGAAACAAATCTCTAATATTCCTCAACTATTTAAATTACTTCAATCTTTAAAATAAATTGACAAAGTAATACTAATCTACCCCTTTTAAACATTACTCACTTAACAACCCCTTAATAACTAAACCCTTTATTAACCTATCAAATATTTATTAATAGTAATGAACCGTATTATAATCTTATAAAAAACATTTAACCTCTACTAATTTTATCATCTCCTAACTAAACCTACTTACCCCCCCCCCCCCCCCAAAAAAAAGAAAAATCTAAATCCTTTGTAACCTATGGCCACTTGGCCACTAGTCCACCTCTCTCCATGTAAAAGTGTTCTCCCCAAGGTCCCATGTACATTTCCCAAGGACTACCATGTCAAGGAATCATCCCATGTCCTTTTTGAACACATGTTTCCTTTGTTTGAGTTAGGGAGAAGGGTGATTTCATTGGAGATTGGAAAAGACATAAAGGTAGGTGTGAATATGTCACATGGCCCCTGCTTTTTTATAAACATATATCTGCCCAAGTTGGATGATGACATGGGTGCATGGTAGGAGATGTAAAGTTTTTCAATATATCAAGGAAGGGATAGTGTGTTAGGAGAGAAAATACAAGTGGGAAGGGTAGGTGGGGACTTAGGAGGGTGGTTAGTTATGGGTAACGTAAAGTAGGTGAACTTAGGGAAATAAAAGCATTAGTATTTATTATATTATTTTATTTTGTACATATTATAATTTGTTGAATAAAGTCAAATGTGAAAAATGTGAAGGTATTTAGGAATATTCTATGTTACCTTTTTGAAATTTAAATGTTTCCCATGTATTTGATAGCATCCTATAGGTGCTCCTTTTTTTCAATGCATTTTTTTGAGAAATTCAGGAAATGGTTTAATGGGTAATGTTTCAACTTAGGTAGGTGATATTAGAGGCTTTATTAATGTGTCTAGAGTATTTTAATGGTGTGCTAGCTTAAGTTTTTTTTTATTTCACTATATTTTGATAAATCCAATATATCTATTTGACAAATTTGTTTGCAACTATAGAAACCATATCAATTGAACATCAAATTTGGTTTTAATAACTTAAGGAAATATATCCATAATCTAATTTGGATTTCTTCATGAATCAACATACCTATAATAAAATTAATTATCTTGTATTCATAATTTGAATCTAGGGTTACTAGAAGTTAAGTTGTGAAACAACTAGAGTTCTATATTCATACTATTCCAAGCAATTAAAAGAGATTTGCAATGAAATATATTTGTCATCTTCTCTTTTGTACTATACAATATATTCATAAGGATCATAATTATTCATATTACAATAACATCTACATCATGAAATTAAAATCCAATAGGTTTCAATAGAGATAGAAATTTCTTTTTATACAAAGGTAACAAGATACACTGAAAATTATCACAAGGAGAAGTCTCCAACAAGACTGAAGGAACACTACCAAGGCTCTAATTTCTAGGATGCTACATCATAAGGAACTATCCAAGAAATCTAAAATTTTACAAGAACAACCATGGAGAACTCACCTTCCATCCTAGGCCCCAAAAGGCCACCCACCGAGCTAGGAGAACTAGTAACCAACTAGGTGACATTCAAAATCCAAATGCAATGACATAACTCAACATACAATTCCCATCCAAGGTATGCAAAATAGGTTTCATATTGAACCTATGACTAGGGAGAAGGTGTATTTTTCAAATTAGGAGAAGTCAATGAAGAACACAAATCATATGCCTCTTCCAAGGCTACCAAATCACATAAACTTCCATTTCTTTCTCTCCTTATTTTCCCAAAACAAACTCAGTTTTGCATTGACAAGAAAGGGCCAATAAAACCTTGCTTCCTCCCTCTTCTCAACAAGAGAAGAGACTTTGCACTGACTTGGAGTCCAACTAAACCCTTCTTCCATACATGGCCACTTATGCCCTATCTGAGGGTGAGTAATGCCAACACTCCCTTCACAATTCTCCTAAAAAACAAAGAGAAGAAACATGAAATGAAGCAAGTAAAAACCCACAATAACAATCCCTCACGTGATACAAAACACAAACATGTTGCAATATTCAAGAAATTTACACATACAAGCAATGAACAAATGAACATAATCATGGCAATGGAGAGCCTACCTTCACAAAGGTTATAGAAAGAATGAGTTTTGAGGTGAGCTAAATCCTCTTCTTCTTTCAATTCCAAACTTGACTTCTCTAAATGTAGATAATGGATCAACAACCCTCAAATCTTCAAAATGGTCAATAAATAGCTTCTAAACTTTTCTACCCAAAATAGCAATAACTCCAATCTTGACTTTAATCCTCCTATGGTTTTCCCACTTGCCCCTTCCATCAAGATAACCCTTTTTCAAGAGTGTAAACTTGGATAATCTCATGGAGATGATCTATTTTCGCACAAAATGGAAATTGGGATATTTTAGAGGTAATAAATGTTGCTAGGAAGTTCTAGAAGGGTAGAAAAGGCTCCCAACCCATACACATTCCACTCAGGCACTTGAATTACATTAAATTTGGCTTCTAGGATAAATTTATGACCTATAAAAGTGGCTTGAAATATTTTATCTTCAAAAATCCTAAGGATGTAACCTTTCCACTAAACCCTAATTAAGGGAAAATAATTTAGGTTACTAACTAAATCAATCTTAGTTTAATGGATTATATTGCTAATCCTAATTGACATGTTAGTACACATATGCATATAGCGAGTGTCAAGTGACACCATAAGATTTACTTTAACATAATATTGGACACATCACAAAATACAAAATGATATGCATACATTTAGATTATGATACAAATTAAACACTTGATAGCGAGGTTCGAATCACTTTAATGGATTCAACCTTGGTCTCACAATTTGTATATAGGATCAATTACCAATTCACAAATTAATTCCAGGATTAATTATCCTACACACTCAATTCAAATATTAGTAGTTTGATAACATCACATTCATTTATTAAAACCAAATTTGCATAATCACATTGATCAAAAAATTAAAACTTTCATTTAGATAACCTTTCTGATTTCTCCACACATATTTAATCATCATTAATTGCATAATTAAAGTATTGACATATTCATAATTCTAAATCATTCATTGAAATACACCATCATAGTGCATGCGTACACATAAAACATCAAATAACATAATAAAGCATTTTAAAGAAAAGCATCACACAACATTAATAATATAGATAATGTCCAGTCCATCAAATAATATCTCAAACATATTGAATCATAATGTGTCAAAATACAATGTATCAAATGTGCTATGATGGAACGGGATGAGGCCTTACATTTTAGATCTAGTAAAGTTTATTTATTTATTTTAAGCACAATTTATTCACCACCCTCCACCCTCCACCCCACCCCTTTCAATTGTATTGTTGGACTTTAATTTATAACAATTGGTATCAGAGAAGGTCCTTGAAGGAAAAGTTTAATAGATTAAAGAGATCAATGCCTACATTGATGCAGGAGCATCCAGAGGTATAAGGGCAATCCTGTGTCACCCAAAAAAATGTACTTAGACTTAGTTTCTATTTTATGTCTTTACATTTTTGGATACCCATTTGACTCAAATAAAGGTTCCAACTCTCATAGTTCAACTATCAGTGCATTTGAAAATCCCAAAAAAATAGGAGCATGCAATTTGACCATCATTTTGGTGACCTAGAAGGTGCGACTTGGCTAGATGAATGTAATTGAGATTTAGAGCATTCCAGAAAAAGAATCAGGTCAAAAAGGCCCCACGGTTTGAAAGTTATTGCAGTTTTTTGGGTTTTTGAGACCTCCTAAGAATGCTTCAAAGTCAAGTTTGGGGCATTAAATGACCTCGAAAAGGGTCAAAAAATGGGGGATGAGTGAAGCTAGTCCATAGGGCTAAAGAGCGCTTCGAGAGCTTTTCGAAAATGTAAACGGTTTGTCAATCGGAGTTACGGTTCAAAAGTTATGCCTCCCAGAAGTTCGGCTACCGTTTCTGGATTCTTCTAGAATTGCACCGACTTCTAACGCAGCTTCCGGAACCTTCTATTTTGTCGGTGGATGCCTACTAGCACTTTCTAGAATGTACTCCTAGTCCTTAACCCTCTGGGGTCTATTTAAGGAGATTTTTGGCATTGTAAAAGGCAGTTCGGATTGGAGCTTGAGAGGAGGTGCTAAAAGGAGAAATATTCTCCAGATTTATGCTATTGTAAGCCCGTAGGGCATGTTTTGAGTTTATTTTCTCTGCACTGTTTGTACCAACTTATTTTCTCAATTAATATAATTTCCCCTTTCTATTGTGTCTATTCTGGTTGTTGGCTTGTGTCCCCATCAAGTGGTATCAGAGCCAGTTTTCCTGAGTGTGTAGACAGAGCGCCGACTGTGAGGCAGTTTGCACCAGGACTGTGTGGTTGTGGGTTCGAGTTAGAAGATGCCTCCATGAAGAGAGCGTGGTGGAAGGGCCAGAGCTGTTGATCCTGAGGAGGTTAGAGCCCTCCAAAGACAGGTACAAGCATTGCAAGAGGAGCTTCGTAGAGGAGCAAATATTGCTGCAGATGACAATAGTGAGGATGACAATGAAGAGGAAGTAATGGAAGTTGACGGGGAAGTTCTGAATCCTATAGAGGAAAGGCTTTTTAGGGCCATTTCTAGGTTTGGGAAAAGACCTACAATTGAAGTGGGTATATTTTTGAGAAATTTGAAACCAGATGAGTTGATCGATTGGATCAATGAACTGGATGAATACTTTGAATATGAGGATATAAGGGACCCAGATAGGGTTAAGTTTGCAAAGGCCAAACTAAAAGGCCATGCCAAAATCTGGTGGCAAGAGATTCAACTGGAAATACTTAGAAGAGGAAAGGAGAAGATCACAAGATGGGATCGCATGGTGGACAAATTGAAGAAGCAGTTCATTCCTGTGGACTACGAGCTTGATCTATTTAAGAAGATGCATGGGTTAAAGCAAGCAGGAAGATCAGTCCAAGAATATACAGAGGAGTTTTACCGACTCCTAATTAGAGCGGGGCATGCAGAAGCAAATAAGGAGAAGGTTGCTTGTTATATCAGTGGGTTACGACCTAGCATCCAGGAAGAACTAAGTCTGGTAAGAATGACCAGCGTTGAAGAAGCATACCAGTTTGCCCTACGAGTTGAAGAGAAGCTGAGTAAAAGGTTTGAAGGAAGACAAAGAGGGCGTGGTCAAGGAGGAAGGGGAAGCGGTAGATCCTCTGGAGGCCGCAATGAAACTCAAAAGAAAAATGAAGATGAGGGTACTAGCAGGAACCAGAAGAATGAGGGTTTCAACCGCTCCCGTGATCAAGACTTTGGAAATCAAAGAGGAAGAGGTAGAGGACACGGGAAAGGAAGAGGAGGCTTCCGTGGTACCTATTTCCATTGCAATGAAGAAGGTCATCGTGCTTTTGAATGCCCTCAACGACAAGGAAGGACAGATAGGAGAGCTGAGGGCCAAGCTAGGGTTGCTCATGTGGATGAGGATGCACAATCATCACATTCAGAGGATGCAGAAAGAGGAGAGACCTTGGTAAATGAAAGAGTCCTACTAAGTGGTGAAAATGAACCAGGACAATGGAGGAGCTTGTTCCGTACCAAATGCAAGTGTGAGGATAAATGTTGTGATGTGATCATTGATGGTGGTAGCACTGATAACTTGGTATCCGAAGAGATGGTCTCTAAGCTGAAGCTCAAGAGGGAGAAACATCCCCAGCCCTATCGGATTTCTTGGGTAAAAGATGATCATAAGGTCCTGGTAAGTGAACAATTTTTAGTAAAATTCAAAATTGGAAGTTACCATGATGAAGTTCTCTGTGATGTTATTTCGATGGATGTTTGCCATCTATTGTTGGGTAGACCATGGCAGTTTGATAGACATGCAATACATGATGGACATGCAAACACATACTCTCTGACAAAGGATGGAGTTCGCCACAAATTGAAGCCCATGAAAAAGGAAGGTGAAAAGGTATGTAGCAGTGCTAGGATTTGTCTTTTTGATGGAAGGAAGTTTTTAGATGGCATGAAACATCAGCGTATGTGCTATGCTTTGATTCCTAGGAAAGATAAAGAAGGTAGTAGTGAAATACCATTTGAAGTTTCAGATTTACTAGGGGAATTTGGAGATATTATCTCTGATAATGTTCCAGATGGATTGCCACCAGTAAGGCAAATCAGTCATCAGATAGATCTAATTCCAGGAGCTAGTTTGCCTAACAAGGCTGCTCACAGGATGACTCCTACTGAAACAGAGGAGCTAAATAGACAGGTTCAGGAGCTGTTGAGGAAGGGCCTGATTCGAGAGAGCCTGAGTCCATGTGCAGTACCTGCAGTACTTGCACCAAAGAAGGATGGAGAGTGGAGGATGTGTACAGATTCTCGAGCTATAAATAGGATAACCATCAAGTACCGATTTCCTTTACCAAGGATGGATGATCTTATGGACTGCTTGAGCGGAGCTCAGTACTTCACAAAGATAGATCTGAAGAGTGGCTATCATCAGATACAGATTCGAGAAGGAGATGAGTGGAAAACAGCCTTCAAGACCAAGGAGGGTCTTTATGAGTGGTTAGTCATGCCCTTTGGATTGACGAACGCCCCAAGCACCTTCATGCGGCTCATGAATGAGGTACTTAAGAAGTTCTTGGGAAAATTTGTTATTGTCTATTTGGATGATATTTTAATTTTCAGCAAGACTTTGGAAGAACATTTATTGCATATTCATAGTGTCTTTGAAAGGCTAAGGGAAGAGAAACTGTTAATTAATCTAAAGAAGTGTGTCTTTGCAAAAAGGGAGTTAGTGTATTTGGGATTTGTTATATCGCCTGAAGGTCTCAAAATGGATCCAGAGAAGATAAAAGCCATCTTGGAATGGCCTACTCCAAGGTCTGCTACTGAGGTAAGATCATTTCATGGTCTGGTTAGTTTTTACAGAAAGTTTATTAAGAATTTCAGTGGCATATGTGCACCTCTAACTGATACAATAAGAGGGGATAGAAAAGAGTTCAAATGGACTGCAGCAGCCGCGAGAAGTTTTGAATTGCTAAAGAAGAAGGTGACTGAACAGCCTGTGTTGGCACTTCCAGATTTTAGAAAAGTATTCCAAGTGGATTGTGATGCTAGTGGTAGCACTATTGGGGCTGTATTAAGCCAAGAAGGTAAGCCTATTGCATATTTTAGTGAAAAGTTGAATGATGCAAAGAAGAAGTATTCTGTTTATGATCAAGAGTTCTATGCGATAGTTCAGGCCTTAAAGAAATGGAGGCATTATTTATTGCCAAAGGAATTTGTTTTGTATACTGATCATCAGGCATTACAGTACCTAAATAGCCAAGGTAAATTGAATCAGAGGCATATGAAGTGGGTAGAATTCTTGCAGAGTTATACATTTGTGTTAAAGCATAGAAGTGGAAAATCTAACAGGGTTGTAGATGCATTAAGTAGGAGACAATTGTTGCTTACAACAATGCAGGTTGAAGTAGTTGGGTTTGATGAACTCAAGAATTTGTACCCTGAGGATCCTGATTTTGCTGAAGCATGGAAAGCTTGTAAAGAACCTGTGGCTGTAGATAGAACCAAGTGGTTAGACTATTTGATTCAGGATGGCATGTTGTTCAAAGGTAGTCAATTGTGCATTCCAAGGAGTTCCATGAGGGAAAATCTGATTAAGGAGAAACACAGTGGAGGGATGGCAGGACATTTTGGTCGGGATAAGACCATTGCCATTCTTAGAGAACATTATTTTTGGCCTCAAATTACACAGGATGTGAAGAATTTTGTACAGAGTTGCCAGGTTTGTCAAGTTGCCAAGGGGTTTAGTCAAAATACTGGCCTATATCAGCCATTGCCTGTTCCATCAAGGCCATGGGAGGACATAAGTATGGATTTTGTTCTTGGATTGCCAAGGACACAAAGGAGTAATGACTCAGTATTCGTGGTGGTTGATAGGTTCTCCAAAATGGCACATTTTATTCCATACCACAAAACTCATGATGCTGTCCATATTGCAGACTTGTTTTTCAAAGAGGTGGTAAGACTACATGGTCTTCCAAGGAGTATAGTTTCTGACCGAGATACTAAATTTGTGGGGTATTTCTGGAGGACATTGTGGAAGAAGTTGAGAACAGACTTGAAATTCAGTTCCACGCATCACCCACAGACTGATGGCCAAACAGAAGTGGTAAATAGAAGTTTGGGCAATTTGCTGAGATGTTTAGTTGGGGATAAGCCCAAGGGATGGGAATTGATTCTACCACAGGCAGAGTTTGCTTATAATAACTCTGTAAATAGGAGTACTGGAAAATCACCATTTCAAATTGTATATGGGAATAGCCCAAGGACTGCACCAGAATTGAGGAAGATAGAACAAGGGGAGAGAACAAGTGTTGAAGCTAAGGAATTTGCTGAACACATCAAGCGTCTACATGAGGAGGTTCAAGCACACATTATCAAGATGAATCAAGAGTATAAAGCTAGGGCTAATGCAAGAAGAAGACATAAGGAATTCCAAGTAGGGGATCTAGTCATGGTGCACTTACGAAAAGAAAGATTTCCAGTTGGTACTTACAACAAGCTGAAAATGAAGAAATTTGGCCCCTGCAAAATTTTGAAGAAACATAACTCAGGAAATGCATATGAGGTGGAGCTGCCAGATGGTATTCACATTTCTCCCATTTTCAACATTGCAGATTTGACAGAGTATCATGATGATGGTACTGATGAGGAGCTGGTTTTAGAGCCATGTCCAATTCCTGCTTCTAAGAAGGAGGAGATAGAAGACATTCTAGATCATCGTGTGGGTAGGAGTACCAGAAACAGGCAGTATGAAGAGTATTTGGTCAAATGGAAAGGATGACCGATTGAAGACTCAACTTGGATTTCAGCAGCTGAGGTTTCCCATTTGGGATTTCCTCTACCATCCATAAAGTGACAGGGTCACTTTTCAATCTACCCTGGGTGTCTGATGCAGGAGCATCCAAAGGTATAAGGGCAATCTTGTGTCACCCAAAAAAATGTACTTAGACTTAGTTTCTATTTTATGTCTTTACATTTTTGGATACCCATTTGACTCAAATAAAGGTTCCAACTCTCATAGTTCAACTATCAGTGCATTTGAAAATCCCAAAAAAATAGGAGCATGCAATTTGACCATCATTTTGGTGACCTAGAAGGTGTGACTTGGCCAGATGAATGTAATTGAGATTTAGAGCATTCCAGAAAAAGAATCAGGTCAAAAGGCCCCACGGTTTGAAAGTTATTGCAGTTTTTCGGGTTTTTGAGACCTCCTAAGAATGCTTCAAAGTCAAGTTTGGGGCATTAAATGACCTCGAAAAGGGTCAAAAAATGGGGGACGAGTGAAGCTAGTCCATAGGGCTAAAGAGCGCTTCGAGAGCTTTTCGAAAATGTAAACGGTTCGTCAATCGGAGTTACGGTTCAAAAGTTATGCCTCCCGAAAGTTCGGCTATCGTTTCTGGATTCTTCTAGAATTGCACCGACTTCTAACGCAGCTTCCAGAACCTTCTATTTTGTCAGTGGATGCCTACTAGAACTTTCTAGAATGTACTCCTAGTCCTTAACCCTCTGGGGTCTATTTAAGGAGATTTTTGGCATTGTAAAAGGCAGTTCGGATTGGAGCTTGAGAGGAGGTGCTAAAAGGAGAAATATTCTCCAGATTTATGCTATTGTAAGCCCGCAGGGCATGTTTTGAGTTTATTTTCTCTGCACTGTTTGTACCAGCTTATTTTCTCAGTTAATATAATTTCCCCTTTCTATTGTGTCTATTCTGGTTGTTGGCTTGTGTCCGCATCATACATTTAGGAAGGAAAGTTCAAAATTTGATGAAGAGAACTATGGCAATTGGAAGGAGAAAATGAAGACTCATTTTCTATGCATGAAAGTTGACTACTGGATGATTACAAGAAAAAATAAACTAGTAATATATGGAAAAAAAATCATGCATGCAAGAGGAGAAACATTTATTCAATTATAATATGTATGTTAAAGAAGCATTATTATCATCTCTTCTAGAATCAAAATATGTCGAGGTAAAGAATTTACAACTTGCACATGATATTTGGATTAAACTACAAGTTTTATTTAGAGAAGATAAATGTGCAAAGAAATCAAAACTTCAAAATTGGAAAGATATGTTTGATATTGGTAAGATGTAGGAAGATGAATCAGTTAGAGGATATTTTTATAGGATATATGAGATTGCTGTAAGAATAAAATGTTGTGATGGAATTTTCATTGAAGATGATGTTGTGTAGAAGATTCTAAGATATTTTCCACCTTCTTATAAGAATGAGGTATTAGTAGTTGAAGAAATTATTACATTTACACCTAACTTTACCAAAGAAACACTACTTGGGAAGTTGCAGGCATTTGAACAAAGAGAGGTTGAATCAATGAATAACCATAATAGAGACTACTTTCGATGTACAAAAAGATAAGGCTATATTAATCAAGAGTGTGAGCACAAGTGAAGATTATGCTACAAAATGGGAAGGTAAGCAAGAAGAATACAAGAATATTGATGAAGGACTTGCATGACTTGTGAAAAGGAAACTAAAAGTAATAATTTTTTTGCTTACTAGACTTGCAAGAAACTTGATAATTTTTCATCTCAATGTCATAAAAGAGAAAGGAAGATTAAACCTAAAAAGCCTTGTAAGTCAAAGATCACAAATGATTATTGCATTATTGATTAAGATAATCAATTTGATTTTAAGATGATAAACTTCTTATAAAGTGATGATGAGTATGATCAAATTGGATTTTTTTCTATTAAAGAAGAAACTCTTAAAAAGGAAGTAAAAGAAGTAAAAAAAGAGAAATCTTTAGTATCACATGTAGGAAAGAAAATGTTTGATTAGATTAAAAATAGTGGATGTTCTCATCATATGACTAGAGATATGAATAATCTTTTTGAATTAAATCGTTATGATGGAGTAGTTAGAGTTGGAAATAATGCACCTTGTCCTATTAAGGGAAAGGATCTATTACTCTTTATGGGAAAACTAACACCAAGGAAGTCTATTTTTTTCATGGATTGAAACATAATATTATGAGTGTTGGACAACTTGTTGATAAAGGTTACTAGTTGAAATTGATAAAGAAGACTTGTGTGATCAAAGACAAAGATGGTAAATTTATTGGAACAGGTGCAAGAACTAGAATATTTTTTTCAATTATATCCTATTGAGATGACATGTTTGGTTGCTAAAGTTGATGACAGTTGGTTATGGCATAAGAGATTTTATCACCTTAACTTTGATAGTGCTAGAGTAATAAGGTGTTTTCTTATTAACTCTATTTTACCTAAGCTAAACTTTAGACATATAATAATTAATTCTTTTATTAATTATTATCATGCAAACTAGGTTATTTTCCTATTAGGTTTTGGATCTCCTTTATAAGGATGGGTATTTCTTTGTAAATAAAATTTTTTGATTGAATAGGAATTTATGTTTTTCACATCAAGAACGTCTCCTCTCTTATGGATATATGAAGTCTAACCTCCATAGCTTTGTTCCTCTATTTCTGAGATAGGTGTTTGCATGTTATGATTCTTTGGACCTATGGGTTGAGGTTTTCTCAAATTCAACATGGTGTAAGAGCTCCAGAATATCATGCTCTTTTTCTCTATATGAGAGGTTTAGCCTTGTTTTTAAAATCTAGTTTTTGTAGAGAATCATTTATTAAAATCTGGGGGGTCTTCATTTCAAGTCACTTTGAGCCCAAACAAATATTACTATTGAGCTTGGTGAATACAAAAACCCCCATTTTGATATAAAAGAAGTTCCCATTTGGACATATTCACTTATGAGGCAAAAACAAATTGCACCTAGGTCATATGGCTTGGGCACCAAATCGAAAAGAGACATTATTAAAAATTATTGAAAATGTTTTTATGGAAAAATTACACACCATGATTTTAAAAAAGGGTACATGAGAAGGACATTTTATAATTTAAAAGACAATTTATTTTAATTTTGTTTTTTTAAAAAGAGGCAACATTTAAGAGACCCACAAGTGGCGGCCCCCTTTGTCTGTGTATACTATTAGAAATAGTTAGAATAACTAAGAGGGGAGGTGAATCAATTACTCAAGGTCCATAACTACCATTTGAACAATTAAACATAAAACATTCACTATTATGTTTATCCTTTTGTTGCTCAGCCTCTACTATTCTGATAAAAGTATTGTCCCAAACATAACATATTTTGTTGAATGTAAACTTAATCAAATGTAAAACTTATAAATCATTCAAAACAAATTTGACACTAGGATTTTTTGTGGAAACCCAATTTTAGAAAAAAACTACCAGCAACATGTCACCACTTTTTCACTCTTTCAAAGTGAACTTTGTTAAGAGCCAACCTCATTAAAGGTTTACAATACACACTATTAAATGTGACCTTGTTAGAGGATTTAATCACCCTATTAGGAGTGGCCTTATCAAAGGACTTTAATCATTCCATTTAGAATGTCACCTTGTTAAAGTATTTACACAAACTGTTAAGTATTTCAAATGACTATTAGGTCAACCTCTATTAAAAGGATTTCAATACAAACTATTTACAATGATTAGAAAGAAAATAATAGGTTTTGATTTATATGATTACAACTCACTTTGCAAGTTCATGTCACTATTCAGTTCATGTGTTGATTCACTGATAAGCTCCCCATTGTGATATTTGTTCTTGATTTTCTTGGCAACCCTTCAAGAAATCAAATCTTCTTCTTTCAACAAAACTTAAGCCATCTTCTCAAATTCACTTATCAATATCAGCAGCATCTATGCAAGCAATCTCTTTTAGCTTTGCATTCACTCTCACACACTTGTGTGACTCTAATCCACTTTTATTTGTATGCACCTCTATCACACATCTTAATTTTGGCTCTATAGCTCTTTAAATAGGTAATTCTTGCTTTTCCATTTTCCATGATCACCATAGATCTTAGGGTATACGATCAGGTTTAACATGATTCATTGTATCTATCCACCTTCTTGATCATCTTCTAGAAACTTCTCTAGAATCTATCTATTATGTCTTTACCTAATCCTCACCTTGAATTTAATGATCCAACTCATCAATCTTATCTTCAACATGATTTACATCTCCCAAGAAATCAATTAAGTCATCTAGAATTCATGATTTCCTCAAATTTATTCTCAACATTGTTACTCGGCAATCACTAAGTTTTGAAACTTGATCATTACTAAATTACTTAGTTGTTGTAAAACTTTTGGCTCAGGATCAACTATCTTGCTCAGTCATACTGATGCTTGGTCATCACTAGATTTTCTTAGCACTTACTATGGCTTGGTTGACACTAGCATCACTCAAAATTCCTTAACCTTTAACCCTATTGCTCTACTTAGCTTTACTTTCTTGATATAACCAATCACTTTGTCTTATCAAAGTCTATCTAATCAAATATCCATTGTAGCTTCCTTTCATAACTCAACCTTTCCTCTAGGTGCTTTTTTTTATTAAAATTTTCTCAAATCCTCTTCACCAATCAAATAGATATGACATTTAGATTAGGTATAAATATGTCTTATTAATAGATCTAACATCAATGTAAAAACAACAATTATTCCAATTGTAAGTTTCCAACAATATAGGAAGCCTTACTCTTGGAGTGTCCCCTTTTTTGGATCTCATGCCATATGAAATCCCATGTGGTAAGTCAAAGGTAGTTCCCTTTTTCAAAACCCTTTACCTATCAATGTAGGTAGGACTACCAATGGTGATGCACATTTTCAAAGCATCATCATCAAGTGCGGTCTATGCACCAAGTTGCCCTAAGTTCTCATATCAGTCACCAATGCTTTCAAGGGACCTATGCTTTTCCTTTTTTGGAAAATGCACCCAGTACTCCTTCCCAATATCCTTATCTCATTAGCATCCTTGGTTGATGCAAGGGAACATGTGGCATGATTAGAGGTGACCTTGGAATTTTTGCAGGAATGTGGCACCATTATTTTTAAGTGCTCCACCTTGGTTTAGATGCTTCATATTCTACCCCATTCTTTTTTTGCATCGTATGCTCTCCTCTTGGTCCTCATGCCATGGTATCTTCCTACACTCAATGATTTTTTTTAGAGACCTCCACCTTTTTTTGGGTCCCTTTTAAAGGGACAGCTCTAACTAATGAGATCTCATGTGGGCCCAGTTGCATTGAAGGAAATTTCTCAATTGTACCCTTTCGTTAATTTTTAATGGTTTTCCAAAATTTTCAAGGAGTTTTATGGGCACTCATTGCCAATTTTTTGGTATTGGTGATAGTTTTTCTATGATGTGTGGGATTTTTGTTGGCCTTTTATACTATTTGTCCTCTTCATGCACTGGCAATTTTGAAAATTCTAGTTGGTCAGTTCAAGATATTTTCTTAGCAATTCTGACTTGCCCCTTTTTCATGATGGTTTGAGCCTTGGGTGATTTTGATGTTCTTTTAGTGGTTTCATGCAAAAAGATGTATTTTTTCACATGGAGACACTCTTTTGGCCACCAATTTTTACAAGCATCAACTTTTTTTGGTGATCTCACTCTTTTTTATTTTGTTTCCTGTCAAGGGCATTTTTTCCTAGTAAGGGAGATTTTTCTCACATTTTTTGGCACAAAGGCCATTTGACCACCAAATCTAGGCTTGTCACTTGCTGATGTCAATGCTTGCATCATCACACATGTTTTCCCTACTGACTCTATTTTGACCTACTAGTGGTTTTTTTCTCATATTGCGGGCATCTAGACTCTATTTTTTGCAAACAAGATATCATCAAAAATTTGGTTCCAAGCTTGTCATGATGGTATAGTTATTTTTTAGCTTTGATGCCCTTTTTATGGCTTTTGTTTCTATCAAGGTTAGGAATTCATTTTTTTACTCCAACAGACATATCTTGAACATCTTATCTCAATTTGGGAATTCTATGTATCATTGGAAAGATCATTTTGTACTCTTCCCAATTATGTTGATTTTTTTTCTATATTTTTATTAAGGCATGTCCTTTTTTTTTTTTTGCATTTTTGCTTTTTAGGAGATATCTTGGTTGTTTTATGTCTAGGGATCAATTTCATTTCTTTAGATGATTCATCATGGGTTGTACTATATGGTGTATCAGCCTTATATCTCTTTTGGTCTTTGTAGACATCTATTTTATGTATTTTTGTAAATACACTAAGATAAAGTCTCATATTTTGTCTCTATTTTTATTTCAATTATTTTTCTTTTTTATTTGAGTAGTGTCATCTGAGGACACTCACAAAGATTATTGTATTCTTTGGATTCAACATATATTATGCCTCATTTTTGTTAGTTTGTGGTGACTAATGAGTGAAGTATTGTACATACTTCATAATTCTTTGGATTTTGGATTTTGGGCTGATATGTAATAATTAATTATAACCCTAAAGTGGAAAAAATACTTGTATAAAAAGAGCTTAGGGTTAGGGATTTTCATAAGGTGTTGGTGTAGAAGCACCCCATCAAAATTAAGTAGTCTTAAGGTCTTCTACACCTTCTCAATACTTGATTCTAGCATATTTTGGTTAAATAGGCTTTTTCTTGCATAGTGATCCTATTGTGTGAACCCTTGAACAACTTTTTGTATTTGTATAAACTAGTTGTTTCATGAGGTCACAAGGATCTAGTATTCTCCTAGGGTCATGTTAAAGGTCTTACAAAATGTTAGAGTATCTTAAAAGTTATGTTAGAATCACAAAATCAAAATAAGTTGCATAATCATGACAATAATGCAACATTTACCTTATATTAATACCTTTTGTTTGTAATAAGTTCCCTCCAATGGTCACAACCTTCACATTTTAGTTGGACCAGTTGGGGGAAGGTCTTCATAAGCCCTTACAAATGGGTGGAAGACATAGAATGTAATATCTTGCTTTTGAATCAATAAAAACTATTATTTTTCCTATAAAAATGTTGGTTTTTTTTCATTGTACAGACTATATGGATAGTGGTGACTACAGAGTTAGGTTTTATTAAATCTTAAGGAGTTACCTTTCTAATGAGCCTACTCTGAATTCTTGAATCGATTAGAGATTGGAGATATAGGAGTTTTTGTAAAAACTAGTCACAAAACATAACTGCCTAGGGTTTTGGAGAAAAATGTCAATATCTCCCATTTCCACCATTGGAAAAATATGATTTTTAGGGGAATGGGAGATTGTCAAGTGTGTTTTAGGATTTTGGAGGTTTCAAGGCAGGAGCAAATGGTGGCCATACAGTATAAGCAAGAATGAGTTGGCATCTTCCTGTGACAACTCTACTGCATACTAAGATTTGTTGAATTGCATGCCTTGGGGTTTGAGCCAATGCTTAAAACTTTGGAATCCCTCTTTTCTTGTCCTAACCTAACTATTTCATGCATTCATTTGGTCATACTCTATGAATGTTAGGTACTTTCTTTGTAAAAGTGACCTAATTGGGGCAATTAGGCCTGTTAGGCATTGCTATTTTAGGAGATTAAAAGGTGACATCAGAACATGCCTTTTTGGGAGTATGTCAAACATAATTAAGGGTGTTCAAAATGGTAATTTTTTCTTAGGTTCCTTTGGAGGATTTTACATTTATGGCACAAATTACCTTTGGAAGGGCTACTAGGCCTATTGCTACATTACTAGGACAGAATAGTGAAAGTTGGGGTTGGATTGCTGATTGGCAATGATTCATTGATCTCTTGCACATTTTTTCAACCCCAAATATGTTAATAGATCCAAAATGTGTGAATCCATCATTTGAGGGTAAGAAGTCAAGTCTTGTCAAACCATAGTTGCATGGGTTAAGGAGTGATTCTTTAAATCTTGTTTCATACAAAGGTGCAGAAGTTGGGTGTTTCTCTTGCCATGTTAGGTTGGCGATCAGCATATCCTAGGATTGTTGTTAATAACCCTTACCTCTACATCAATTGGTATCAGAGCCTTAAGATCTCTAAGGCTTGAAGCTTTTTGATCATGTCTAAAGAAGAAGGAGATGGATTGTCATCAAGGATGAAAAGTGCTAAGATTGTGAAGTATTTGAGGGAGAAAAAGCAAAAGGAGACTGAGAAAAGAAGTAGAGATGATCTCATAAATACTGAGATAATGTAGATGAGGGATGAGATTATCAAGCTTAAGGTAGAGCTTGGGAAGAGCAGTGAGAACTCTGGTGATTTTTAACAAGGGAGTGATGATGAACCCCTTTTGGAGGAAGAAGAAGAAGAATGTCCTCTAAATCAGAGGTTGCTTGTGAAGACTCTAAAGTCCATGGAAAGGAGATCCTTGGATGCTGAGTTTGATTTTCCCACTTATGATGTGAAAATGGATCCTGATGCCACTATAGATTGGGTGAATGCCCTACCTAGTTGCTTTGATTTTGAAACTATCCCTAAAAATCAAAAAGTTAAGATAGCCAAGTCAAGGCTAAGAGGGTCTACATTGGTATGGTGGAACTTTATTCAAGATGATAGGGTAAAGAAAGGAAAAAATTAGGTCTCCACATGGAATAAAATGATGGCCTTACTTTGAAAAGCCTATGTACCTATAGATTATGAAGTGAAACTCCATAAAAGGAGGATGGGATTGAGGCAAAAAGACATGGATGTCTCAACATATACTAAAGAATTCCACAATCTTGTGATGAAGTCTAGTATTGTAGAACCAGAGAACTTGAAACTTGCAAGATATTTGCAAGGACTCAAACTGTTAATTCAAGATGAATTGAGCCTAACCACCATAACTACTGTCCAACAATGTTTCATGTTGGCTTCCAAGGTACAAGAGAGATTCAAAAGGAGTAGTGAACAAGGTAGAGCAAGAAACAATTCTTGGAATAAGGGGAAGTTAGATAAATTAGACAAGTCTCTTGATCAAGAGACCAAAGAGCAAGGAGAATCTAGTTCAAGGGGATCTGCAAGAGGTAAAAGACCCTTTAGAAAGGGTAGAGGAAGATCAGATAGACCTCCAAAGTATTACAACTACAATCAAATAGGACATTTCTCCAACAAATGCCCAGAGAAAGTAAACAAAAATGAAGGTGAAAGGAGGGCTCAACTTGTCCATGAAGAAAGAGACCTTGAAGTATAAGAATGCATAGCATTGACGATGAGATAAGAATTTTTGCAAGTGCCACATACTCAAGAGCCTCCACAAAGGAAGAACTTGTTCAGAACCAGAGTCAAATGCCAAGGGAAGGTATGTAATTTGTTAATAGATTCTAGTTCAACTAAAAATCTAGTTTCTAAGGAAATGGTACAAAAGTTAGAATTAACTAAGACCCCCCATCCTTTCCCCTATCATGTTTCATGGCTCACTAAAGTTCAACAAACCCTTTTGACTAAACAAACCATGGTGGAATTCTCCTTGGGTGACTTTAAGGACACTGTCCTATGTGATGTAGTGGAGATGGATGCCTACCATCTACTACTTGGCAGACCTTGGCAATATGACATGGATGCAACATATAGTTGTAGGAAGAATACCTATACCATAATCAGGGATGGAAAAACTTACATCTTGAAACCTTTGCTTGATCAAAAACATGAAAAGGAGCCTTTGGTTGTTGTTGTGAATGAAAAGGAGATGTTTGAAACAATTAAAGAATCGAGTGAGGGGTATGTGCTAATTCATAAGCCTAGAGAGGAAGAAAAGTCTGAAAAAGTTGAGCCAATCCCCAAAGAGGTGTAGAAACTTCTTGAGGAGTATCAAGGGGTAGTAGCAACTAATTTACCTTCTTCCTTGCCACCCATTAGGGATGTAAGTCATCAAATAGACTTTATACCTCGTGCTTCTTTTCCCAATAAGGCCTCTTACAAAATGACACCTACACAAAATGTTGAGATTGCTAAACAAGTCAGTGAATTGCTAGGAAAAGGTCTGATACAAAAAAGTCTAAGTCCTTGTGTAGTGCCTACTATTTTGGATCCAAATAAAGATGGCAAATGGAGATTTTTTACTGACAATAGGGTAGTCAATAAGATAACTATTAAATACAGATTTCCAATTCCATGAATAGAGGATCTACTTGACCAACTAGGAGGTGCTTCCTACTTCTCTAAAATTGATTTAAAATTAGGATATCATCAGATTAGGATAAATCTAGGTGATGAATGGAAAATAGCATTCAAAAATAAAGGGTTTGTATGAATGGCTTGTTATGCCATTTGGATTAAGTAATGCACCTTCAACCTTCATGAGTTTAATGAATGAGATTTTTCAAGACTACAATGGAAAGTTTTTGGTTATCTATCTTGATGATATATTGATATTTAGTTGTAGTTTGGAAGAGCATCTTAAACACTTAAGTTTGGTATTCAAAAGGTTGCAAGAACACAAACTAATTATCAACCTTGAAAAGTGTACCTTCTTGCAAAAGTAACTAACATTCTTAGGAGTTGTGATCTCTCAAGGCACTTTGAAAATAGATCCTTCAAAGGTTGAAGAAATAGTTAACTAACCTCCTCCTAAAACAAAAAGTGATGTTAAAAGCTTCCATGGGTTAGCCACATTTTATAGGAAATTTGTGAAGAATTTTAGCCATGTGTTTGCTCCAATATTAGGTATCGTTAAAGGTGGAAGGAAGGTTAAGTTTGTATGGAAAAAACAAGCCAATGATTCCTTTGAATACCTTAAATCTAGAGTTGCACAATATCCTATACTAACCCTCCCTGATTTCAACAAGGTTTTCATAGTGGAAACAAATGCTAGCAACCTAGCTATTGGTGCAATCCTAAGTCAAGATGGAAAGCCAGTTGCATTTTTCTCTGAGAAACTAAATGATGCCAAAAAGAAATACTCTACCTATGACTTAGAGCTTTATGCTATGGTCCAAGCTATTAGAAAATGGAGACATTATCTCTTGCCTAAGGAATTTTTAGTTTTCACTGATAACAATGCATTGAGCTATCTAAATTCACAAGATAAATTGAATGTCAAACATCTTAAATGGATGGAACAATTGTAGGCATATTCTTTCAGCATTAAACATAAGAAGGGTCAAGCCAACAAGGTGGTTGATGCATTGAGCAAGAGGATCACTTTGGTGTAGAAAATTAAACTCTAAAGCATTGGGATAAATGCTCTCAAAGACCTTTATAAATATGACACTGATTTTGGCAACATTTATCAGGTATGCACTACATTAGTGGCTAGGTATAACACTGATTTCTCTTAATATCTCATTCAATATGGCTTACTTTTTAAAGGACATCAATTATGTATCCCTAGGTGTTCAATAAGGGATAACATTATTAAAGAAAAGCATTGTAGGGGAATGAGTGGTCATTTTGGTCTAGATAAAACATTAGAAGCAATTAGGAGGTATTACCATTGGCCAAAGATGCAAAATGATGTCAGAAAATTTGTAGAAACTTGTGTCATATGCCAACAAGCCAAGGGAACATCTACTAACCAAGGTCTTTACCAACCCCTTCCTATACCTTCTACACCATGGCAAGCTATTTCAATGGACTTTGTTATGAGACTTCCAATGACAAAACAAGGCTATGATAACATTTTTTTGGTAGTTGACCATTTTAGAAAAATAGCACACTTTATACCCTGCAAGAGTACTCATGATGCATCACATATTGCACAATTATTCTTCAAGGAAATTATTAGAATCCATGGGTTTCTTAAGTCTATTATGTCAGATAGGGATGCCAAATTTGAAGGTCACTTTTGGAGAACCTTGCATAAAAATTTGGGAACAAATTTGTAATATAGTTCTACTTATCATCCTCAAATGGATCAATAGACAAAGGTCATAAACAGGTCTCTTGGTAATCTACTTAGGTGCTTGACAAAAAAATACGCTCAAAGTTGGGATCTTTTGTTACCACAAGTTGAATTTTCCTTTAATGACTCCTTGAATAGATCCATAGGTAAAATGCCCTTCCAAATAGTCTATGGCATGCATCCTAAGGGACCTTTAGAATTGAGGGAACCACCTAATGATTTTAAAGTTAGTTCCAAAGGGGAAGAACTAGCAAAAATGATAAAGTAGGTGTAGGAATAGGTCAAGGATAGTTTGGAGCAATTAGCACAAAAGTACAAAGCAATGGAAAATAAGAAGAGACGGGAGGTTCATTTTAAGGTAGGTGACAAAGTGTGTGCTTACCTAAGAAAGGAGAGGCTTCCTAAGTATCAACACACCAAGATTCAAATGAAGAAAATAGGACCATGCACAATACTACATAAGTTTGGTGAAAATGCTTATGAAATCACTCTCCCACCATCCCTTTCCATTTCTCCTATTTTTAACATTACTGATCTAACTCATTTTAAAGGAAATGTAGATATGACAAGTACCAATGATGAGGAAGAGTCACATGTTGATTGGTTGCAAGAACTCCCTCCAAGCCAACCTCTTCAATTGGAGAAGATCCTTGACACTAAAATCTACAAGAAGACCAGGCATAAAACTTATTTGTAGTACCTTGTCAAGTATAAAGGTCTTCCTGACATTGATGCCACTTGGATGACAAAGCAACACATCAACAAACATGGCTACACCTTGGATCAATTAGCCTCAAGTGGGAACTTGAGTTTCAAACAGCCTGGGCAGCATAGTGTAGGAGCACCCCCATCAAAATTAAGTAGTCTTAAGGTCTTCTACACCTTCTCAATACTTGATTCTAGCATATTTTCGTTAAATAGGCTCTATCTTGCATAGTGATCTTATTGTGTGAACCCTTGAACAATTTTTGGTATTTTATAAACCAGTTGTTTCATGAGGTCATAGGGATCTAGTAGTCTCCTAGGGTCATGTTAAGGTCTTAGGAAATGTTAGAGTCTCTTAGAAGTTATGTTAGAATCACAAAATCAAAATAAGTTGCATAATCATGACAATGATGCAACATTTACCTTATATTAATACCTTTTGTTTGTAATAATTTCCCTCCAATGGTCACAACCTTCAAATTTTAGTTGGACTAGTTGGGGGAAGGTCTTCATAAGCCTTTACATGTGGGTGGAAGACATAGATTATAATATCTTTCTTTTGAATCAATAAAAACTACTATTTTTCCTACAAAAATGTTGGTTTTTTGTTCATTGTATGGACTATATGAATAGTGGTGACTGGAGAGTTAGGTTTTATTAAATCTTAAGGAGTTACCTTTCTAATGAGCCTACTCTGAGCTCTTGAATTGCCTAAAGATTGGAGATATAGGAGTTTTTGTAAAAATTGTTCACAAACCCTAACTACCTAAGGTTTTGGAGAAAAATGTCAATATCTCCCATTTCCACCATTGGAAAAATCTAATTTTTAGGGGAATGGGAGATTGTCAAGTGTTTTTTAGGATTTTGGAGGTTTCAAGGTAGGAGAAAATGGTGGCCGTATAGTATAAGCAAGAATGAGTTGGCATCTTCATGTGACAACTCTGTTGCATACTAAGATTTACTGAATTGCATGCCTTGGGGTTTTAGCTTGTGCATAGAACTTTGGAATCCCTCTTTTCTTGACCTAACCTAACTATTTCATGCATTATTTTGGTCATACTCCTTGAATTTTAGGTACTTTCTTTGTAAAAGTGACCTAATTAGGGCAATTAGGCCTGTTAGGCATTGTTGTTTTAGGAGGTTAAAAGGTGACATCAAAACCTGCCTTTTGGGGAGTGTGTCAAACTTAATTAAGGGTGTTCAGAATGGTAATTCTTTCTTAGGGTCCTTTGGAGAATTTTTCACTTATGGCACAAATTGCCTTTGGAAGGTCTACTAGGCCTATTGCTACATTACTAGAACAGAATAGTGAAAGTTGGGTTTGGATTGTTGATTGGTAGTGATTCCTTGATCTCTTGCATATTTTTTCAACCCGAAGTATGTTGATAGATCCAAAATGTGTGAATCCATCATTTGAGGGTAAGAAGTCAAGTCTTGTCAAACCATAGTTACATGGGTTAAGGATTGATCCTTTAAATCTTGTTTTATGCAAAGGTGTAGAAGTTGGGTGTTTCTCTTGCCATGTTAGGTTGGTGATCAGGATATCCTAGGATTTGTGTTGATAACCCTTACCTCTACATCAAGTGTGATCTACAAATTGCTTCTTGCGGCCGTATTGAGTTGTAAGGGATTATGAATTGTAATCAAGTTGTAATCATTAGATTGTAATAATATTGGACTTTCTATTTCATCGACGTAGCCTATGGTTTGGGTGAACCATGTTAAATCTTGGTGTCTTGCATTCTCTTCTGTGCAATTTATTATTTCTTGATATTATTTATATTTGCATGTAATTTTTATTTATGTTTGTGTTTAATCCTTACAAGTGGTATCAAAGTGAGGTTTTTCTTAGTTATCCTCCATAGAAAAGTCTCATGATTGAGTGGGAGTGATATAACATAAGCGTAAACTGAAGTTGACATGTTTAATAGGCAGAACTCTCAGTTATGCAAAATGCAAACAGAGCAATATTTTTATTAGAAGGATTTATAGAAGTTGTTGGAAGGAAAAACAAAGAAACAAGGAACTATGACAGATGAGGATAGGGAGATCTTAGATAGAAAGGAACTCGGAAGGATTTAATTATGCTTGGCACCATCGATGACATTTAACATTACAAAAGAAAAGACAATAGAAGAGTTGATGGAAACCCTAGTGAAATTGTAATAAAAACCCTCTACTTCAAATAAGATATTTATCATGAAGCATTTATTTAATATGAAGATGGCAGAAGGTGGATCTATTATGGATCATTTAAATGAATTCAATACTATTACTAGTAAATAATTTTGTATGGGTATTAATTTTGATGAATAAATTAGGGCTCTCTTGATTTTGTGTTCTTTTCCTGAAAGTTGGAATGGTTTGGTAATGGTTGTGAGTAGTTTTGTTTCTAGATCTAATACCCTTAAATGTGACCTCAAGTGGATCTACATCAGGAAGTGCTTTAAACACACAAAGAAGAGGGAGAATGAATGAGAGAGAAAATAATTATGGAAATCATGAAAAATCAAGAGAAAATTCAAAGGGAAAGAGGTCTCAATCTAGAGAACCAAGATATTATTGGTACTATGGTAAACCAGGGCATAAGATGAAAAATTGTTGGACTTGAAAGAACAATGAAGGAGATAAACTAGAAGGGAACAAGGAGACAAATGTGGTGTGTAACAAATTCGAAGAGGATTCTTTGCTTCTTTCTTTAGAAAGTGTTGATGTTTCATGGGTTTTAGATTTTGGTGTTTCATTTCATACTAGACCTCATAGAGGTTATTTTATTGATTGTGTCCAAGCAAATTTTGGGTTTTTTTTATTTTGGGGGATAATGAACCCTATTAGATTGTTGGAAAGGGAAAATTTAAGATCAAGTTGCATAATGGGAATCATTGGCTACTACATGAGGTAAGACATGTTTCAAGGTTGAGTAGAAATTTAATTTCAGTAGGGCAACTCAGTGATGAGGGTTGTGTAGTTACTTTTAATGATAAAAATTAGAAGGTTTCAAAAAGTTCCCTTGTAGTAGCAAAAGGTGTGAAAGTAGGCACCTTATATCTTTGTATAGGTCATAATGTTACTTCTACTTTAATTGTTTCAGAAAAAAATGAATGTTCAGGAATAGTTGTTGCAATTGAGCAGCGAGAACAAATAGTTGCTATAGATTTTGATACAGCACTATGGCACAATAGACTTGGGCACATGAGTGAGAAAGTTGTGAAAGTACTTCATTCAAATAAAGTTTTAATAGGTCTAAAATGTGTTAATATGGATTTGTATGAAATTTTTGTGTATGGAAAATAAAAGAGAGTGAATTTTTTGAAGAGTGGAAAGGAAAAGAAAAGTGAGAGATTAAAGCTTGTGCATACAGATGTATGGGGACCAGCTCAAGTCTCTTCCCTTAGTGGCTCTTATTATTATGTTACATTTTTTGATGATGCAACTAGAAAAGTATGGATTTATTTTCTTAGACAAAAATCTGATGTATTTCAAACTTTTAAGAAATGGAAATGTTTGGTTGAAAATGAGATTGGTAAGAAATTAAAATGTCTTAGATCTAATAATGGTGATGAGTATTGCAGTCATAAATTTGAATATTATTGCTCCACTAATGGTATTCATAGACAAAAAATTATTCCAAGGACTCCATAGGAAAATGAAGTGGTTGAACACATAAATAGGACTATAATGGAGCATGCAAGGAGCTTGAGGTTGCATGCAAGGCTGCCCTTAAACATGTGGGTGGAGGTTGTTAATATTGTTGTATATTTGATTAATAGAGGTCCCTCTACTCTTTTGGGCTTTGGTATTCCAGAGGAAGCATGGACTGGTAAGAAGGTGAGTTATTCTTTTCTCAAAACCTTCAGTTGTAAAGCATTTTCTCATATAGATTCTAAAAATAGAACCAAGTTGGAAGCTAAGTCAAAGAAATGTGTATTTTTTAGATATGAAATTGATGAATTTGGTTATAGGCTTTGGGATTTTGAAAATCATAAAATTGTAAGAAGCAGGGGTGTAATATTCAATGAGAAAGTGTTGTACAAAGATCTATTGTACAAAAATGAGAAGAAAGAAGGTGATTATGTAGTAGTGGATGATACTCCAAAAGATGATGTTCCAGCAATTCTTCATGGTCTACAACAAGTATAACAACAAATAACACTCACCTCAATGAATGTTAGATGGTCAAAAAGGCTAAGTAGACCTCCAGAAAGATTTTCTCCATCTTTGTACTCTATTTTACTAATAGATGTTGGTGAAATTGAATGTTATGATGAAGTTGTGCAGGTGGATACTAAGATTTAGTGGGAGTTTTCTATGGAAGAAAAAATGGATTCCTTGCTGAAAAATAAGACTTGGATTTATGCAACTTGCCTACAAGTAAACAAGTTTTACAGAATAGATGGATTTACAAGTTGAAAAAAGATGTTGGAGGTAAAAAAATATTTAAAGCCAGGTTAGTTGTAAAAGGATTTTCACAGAAAAAGGGCATTGATTTTGATGAGATATTCTCTCTTATTGTAAAAATGAATTCTATTCATATTGTTCTAAGTAATATGGCTTCTGAAGATTTTCATTTGGAGTAGCTTGATGTTAAAAAATTCTTCCTTCATGGTGATTTGGATGAAGAGATATATATGGCATAGCCATAGGGATTTGAGGTCAAAGGTAAGGAAAATTTAGCATGCAGATTAAAGAAAAGTTTATACGGCTTGAAGCAAGCACCTCGGCAATGGTATCTAAAATTTGATAGTTTTATGCATGAACAAGGATATAGTAGGTGGCATTCAGATCATTTTCTTTACTTTAGGAGGTTGGATGATGATAGCTACATTATTTTATGTTTATATGTTGATAATATGCTTATAGTTAGGTCTAACATGGATCACATTAAGGGGTTAAAAGAATAGTTAGCACATTTATTTGCTATGAAGGATTTGGGGGTAGAAAAAAAAATCCTTAGTATGAAGATTTGCAAAGATCATAAGAGAAAGAAATTGACATTATCTTAGGCTAATTATATTGTGAAGGTGTTACAACATTTCTCTATGGATAATGCTAAAGTTGTCAGTACACCCTTACCTAATCATTTGAAGTTGACTAAGGAGATGTGTCCCAAGACACATAGAGAGGAGGATAAGATGTCTAAGGTACCTTATGCTTTAGTTGTAGAAATCTTGATGTATATTATGGTATGTACAAGCCTAGATATTGCACATGCAGTGGGAGTCATTAGCAAGTATATGAGTCATCCAAGAATTGAGCATTGGAATGCAATAAAATAGATTCTAAGATATTTGAGAGGAACATCCAGTAGTGTTTACATTTTGTGGGCTCTATTACTAATTTATAGGGATATGTTGACTCAGATTTGGTACGGGATATTGATACTAGGCAGAGTACTATAGGTTATGTATTTATTGTTGTTGAGGCATGAGTGAGTTGGGTTTCTTGTTTGCAAAAGGTTAATGTTTTATCCACTACAGAGGGAGAGTATGTTACTACTATAGAGGCATCCAACAAGATGATATGGCTTTAGTTATTCCTAGAAGAATTTGGACACCCTAAGAGGAATAATTATTTTTTTACAGATAGGCAGAGTGTCATTCATCTTGTAAAGAATTCTACCCTACATTCAAACACAAAACACATATAATTACAATACCATTTCATTCAGTAAGTTTTGGATGATGGATAGTTAAAGATGGACCAGTTACATACAAATTACAATCCAATGGATATGTTTACAGAGGTAGTGACAAGGGAAAAGTTGAACTCCACTTCAGCTTCAATTGGTTGTCTAGACTAAATAGAATAAAAGAATAGCAAAGTCTAGGGTGGTTTGATCTAATGGGAGCCTTATGGAGTAGTGGCATAGCTACAAGATCAGCCTTCAAGTGGGAGATTTTTGTTTAGTGTGGACCCTGATCAGTCTCCAAGTGGGAGGTTGTTAGTTTATGGTGACTGTTCCAGGAAGTATTGTACATACTTCATAATCCTTTGGATTTTTGATTTTGGGCCAACATGTAATAATTAACTATAACCCTAAAGCAGAAAAAATACTTGTACAAAAGAGTTTGGGGTTAGGGATTTTCATAAGGTGTGATGTCAGAATTTTTTCTTGTGGTGGTATTAAGCTATAAGGGATTATAGATTGTAATCAAGTTGTAATCATTGCATCATAATAATATTGGACTTGTTGTTTGGTGGACGTAGCCTAGGGTTTGGGTGAACCACATTAAATCTTGGTGTATTTTTTCTCTTTTGTGTGATTTATTATTTTTTGATATTATTTATATTTTAATGTAATTGTTATTTATGTCTATGTTTAATCCTTACAATTGTACATGCACTACTCTGATTAATTGTCATGCGGGTTGATGTTTTACCATTGTTTCCATCTACCTTTGTCTAGAAAGTGTCCCTTCTCTTATATTAGCCTCATGATGTTTTGATATTGATCACCTTAGTACACAATTATGTATATCTATGCATCTTGATCATGGTTCTTGTTAGCCATTTTTGCCCTCTTGCCAAAAATTTAAGTTTTGCCTGTCAAGCATGGCCAACGGTCATAATTTCAAATATTCAAATGGTAAAATGTTATAAAATATATATTTAAAACCTTGGGTTATCTTTTATATCCTAATTCTTCAAGTGGTCATGTGTTATAAAGATCCCAGCAGGCCCACATGTTCTCATCCATCTGATCTTCTAGGATCTACGACCGTCCCCTTGTCACTATCAAAATTTGCATGAATATTTTCCATAACAACATAGTGATAGTGTAACATGCATCTTGGTGGGGCCTTTTCCTTTTGAGTCATGCACAGTAACTAGCAAAGATATTAAGGAAAATCAATTTGAATAATGATCTACATCTATTGTTATGTCACTATAGCAAGTTGTTAGACCTTTACTCATAGCAACATAATGACAGTGTACCACACATCCCAGTCGGCCACTTTCTTTTGTGGCTTGAAGGGATGTCAAAGAAGATGATAGGTGTTCTTATTTAATTGGTCTTTCCATAACTAAACTAGGTTTTCAAAGATTTCAACCAACAATGTCAATCAGATCTAAGATCAATGATCATCGTTATGTTGCTAATCAAACATACAAGATCATTATTTATAGTGACATAAAGATGGGTTGACATTTATCTCAATGGGCCTAGGTGGAAAGTAGTAGTGTTGATTAAGTTCATTCTCACAGGGTTGCAGGAATTTTATGCTATAAAGCAGTGATAATGATTAATATGAGTTCGTGGTTTCCCAAGGTAAGATAGTTAGTTAAGATCAAGGTGGCAAAGCTATGACTAGGGTAAGACGTGGGTCAACATAGATTTGAATGCTGGAAAGGTGGCAAAATGTTTTAATATGACTAGTCCATATGGTGAAGCCTAAAGTTTGAATCCAATTGACCAATGACATGGCTGATTTGGTGTGCTAATAACAAAGAAAGATAGCTTTCTAATGAAGAATCTAATCTTCTTGATCACCTACAACCACTTTCATCATTCTCCATGCCACTTAAATGTAAAGGGACACTCCATCACCACCTGGTTATCCATCTACTTGGTTGAAATATTAATGGCTACCATTTCTGTCTTCTCAAGGTTCTTTTTGATGAATAATAAGACTTTCCTACATCTAGATGTGTACCATGATCAGATCTTTCCTAGTTTTGTAGTGATTGGTCTCTACAATTTTAAATTGTAGTTGTTGAGTCTTTCCTTAGGGTAGAAGCTATCTAAGGTATGCTTGCACAATAAAATTTTATAACCCTTCTTAGGGTCGGTCATTTCTTCTCTAATTCCATAGTAGTATTATCCTATACTCTATTAGTGTAACTTTCCTTTTGTCTATGAGTGAATGTAGTCCTCTATTTTATCTCATTCTTCCATCAATATTAGTACAAAATATTCTTTCCTTTGTTGATTTTTTATCTTTATTCTTCAATCTACATAACAATATCTACTCTTTCCTTTGAGTGTTATAGAGTGAAGTTCTTTCCTTATGACATTTCATTTGGTTTCTAATCTATATTTAACTGTTGGATTAAGAAAAAGGTTGAATCAGTGTATTTTAGGGTTATATTGATGAATAGTACACTTTTACATAGAGATATGACTAAACAAATTATTTTGATATATCACTCCCTTTAGATTAGATTAGGTAGTTTTATTTCATGCATTCCTTCTCCCTTTTCCTCTCAAAGAGTAGTTCGATGCACCCTAATAGTAAGGAAGTTGGCCTTCTCTAGAGACTCAATCTCATAGTTCAAGTCCCATAACTTTAGGCAAAAACTTTAGGCAAGGGTGCAAGCTTTTTTTACAATAGTTCCTTGACATGCAATTCTATTGGCTCACTTTTCTAGTTGCATGTTACCTCACCCTTATTTGCATTAGGGGGGTTTCTTCTATTGGTTCTTATGCTTCCCTGGTTTGATGTTTATTTAGTATTTGTTCCTATGTACTAAGAAGATGCATTGGTTTGGTACCTATGTGTTTTAGTGAGATGGAACATTTACCCTATAGTGGTACTCTTCTTTTCGTTCCTATTTTGGATGCAACCTTCCATCTTTTATTGGTCATCTCTTCAAGCTTTGGTGTTTTATGTCACTTGTATCTTTGCATTCAATTTTTTTCCTTTGCATGCCTCCTAATTTGAGTAGTGTCCTCTAAGGGCACTCATGCAAATTATAGTCTTCTCCACCTAGTTAAGTTCTATTCCAGTGGAGGTTCTTTAGATTATCAATTAGCTTTTGACAAAGCTTTACAGCTTCTTCATGCTTTAGTGGTGTTCTTCATGATAATCTTTTTCTTCTTATCTTCTAGGACATTCTCTAGTTTTAAGGATTTTTCCTTCACTAATATTTCAATATTATTTCCATCTCTTCTTGGAGTAGGGTATTTTTCATGTAGTTTTCTCTATTTCTCCTCTTTACAGAGATTCAATTGTGATTGGATACCTCATCATGCCTTGTTGTCAAGACTCAAATTTACTTTTAGTAGCAATTTCTAATTTAGCTACTCCCTAAGTTTATCTTAAGTGGGGGTATTTGAGTATTAAGATGTTTTCTTTTTAACTCTATTTTGCATAAGATAAATTTTAGGAATATAATAATTAATTCTCTTATTAATTATTATCATGCAACCTAGGTTAGTTTCCTACTAGGGTTTTGAACTTCTTTATAAGGATGGATCTCTTTTTGTAATTAACACTTTTTGACTTAATAGTAATTTTTGTTTTGTACATCAAACATTTATTCTCTTGTGGATTTGTCAATTTGAGTATCCATAGATTTTCTCCTCTCTTTATGTGATAGATGTTTTCATGTAGTGATTCTTGAGAGTTGTAGGTTGAGATTTCCTCAACTTCAACATATAAAATTGTGAAGATTATTACTACACATTTAGTAAGATATTTTCTTAAGATTGTAAAACATTTTAATATGGTTTGCAAGGAATGTGTGATGGCTAAGCAGAAGAAGAGTTAACTTCCATGCAAGATTGTTACTACATCAATAAAGTTGGAAATTATGGACACAAATTTGAGTGGTCCTATAAGAACCAAATATTTTTGTGGTGAAAGTTACTTTATTATTTTTATTGAAAATTTTATAAGAATGATGTGGTAGCATTTCTTAGAGAGAAGTATAAATCTTTTGAAATTTTTAATTTATTCAAAAGTAGACTTGAGAATGAATTAGTATTAAAGATAAAATATTTAAGATCAAATAGAGGAGGAGAATTCATTTAAAATAAGTTTAACATATTTTTGTGAGGATAATGGAATTAAGAGATAAATTTTAGCCCATAAGACACCTCAATAGAATGGGATAGTAGAAAGGAGAAGTATATAAGTTGTTGAGGTAGGTGGAGACATGATGTTCAAGAATAATGTGTCACATACTTTTCTGGAGAACTGGTGAACACCATAGTATACACAATAAATAGAGTTTATATCAAGAAAGTTACTAGTAAGACACCCTATGAACTATGGTTTGGACATACACCTATAGTAAAATACTTTAGAATCTTTGGAAGTAAATGTTCTATCAAAAGAGAAGATGGTAATGGAAAATTTGATCCTAGAAGTGATGAAGATATTTTTCTTGAATATTATTTAAATTTAAAGCAGTATATATGTTTTAGATTAAGGTAAAAATAGGTTTTGAAGGGACTTGAAACCCTTTAACAAAATCTAGAAATAAGCATTAAGCACCACTAGGCTTTACAAGGACCTAAAACTTGAAGTAATAGCAAAAGACACACAAAAACTAGGTTTTACAAGAACCTGAAACCACAAGTTTAAACCAAACATAAAAGCATCCAGGTTTTACAAGGACCTGGAACTTAAAGTTTGAGCAAATCTAGATAATAAAAGGCAAAAATAGAAAAATTAGACAAACTAGCAACCAGCATCAGCAACCACGACCAGCACCTACAATAGTTATTTTTATGATATTTGCCACCTCTTTACCTGCCTTTGTAGTACTCTAGATAATATTAGTCATAACTAAAGAAGGAACCTCTAGAGCCTTAGTGACCTTTTTCCTCATGTTGTTCTCTTACTAGGACCTCTTGGACTCCCCACCCCAACATTTTTTGGAGACATCATCTCCTTGTTGCTCTTCTTACCCAAACTGACTGCCACTGCATACAAACTAGAAGTCGTCTATTCCATTATTTTCCCACTTTCCTTGATTAATTAATGGAGTTCCAGCTCATACTCCCTGAGTTTTTCAAGAATGTTACCAACGCATCTTTCTGGTTGTGCTCTCATAGCATGTTCATTTTCTAGCTCTTTCTGAATAACCCCAACTTTTTTCTTGAGCATCATAATTTCATTGTAAAGCCAAGAATCACCTTGAAGGGATGCCTCTACTTTAATCTTAGCAATGTGAAGGAAGGATAATTTCACTTCATGATACTCTTCCCTACACCCTTCATCAGCCCTAATCACAATATCAATAGCATTTTGTTTCTATATTGACCTGGATCTTAGTGTCAACATCCTGCTTCTCGCTAATCTCCTCCTTTTTCTCTTTATTTAGGCTATTATATTCATGACAAGGACTTGACCCTCTTTTTCCTTTCCAATATCCTTCTCTATTTTCTCCTCATTGTCATTCCTCTAAGAAGGAGAAGGGTGAGCACTCTATTTCTCCTCATCATCCCCTACTGCTTCCAACCCAGCATTAGTCTTAGTTATTCTATCCTTGCTACCCTCCACATTATCCTTGCTAGTTGAAATTCCTTTAATCCCAGAATAACCTTCCAGGTTGGAGCTGAGGTCCCCCATTTCCATTTTATTATCATTGTCAATAGAGTTATCAAACTCCATAACTTCCTCAACATTTTTTTTTACTCTCTTGTTTGTTACCCTTTTTTATTCTCTTACTATCACTAGAACCTTCCTTGCTTTTGACCTTGATTCTCTTATAATGAGGATCATTGCCATAAAATTTCCACTTCTTCTCCACAAATAGAAAGGGTTTAATAGCCTTTCTTTTATAAAAATTTTCTATTAGTAATATTAAACCCTCATGAAGCACCGAATGTGACTCCTTCTTCCTATGGGCATGGAGGCTTTGAAGCATAGAGCATTTCAAATAAAATAGGAAAGAGATTTTATGTTAATACCTAAAATTATTTAGGAATACGAAGTGAAAATTATGGACCCTCTTTTCTCTACCATCAAGGATAAAATACTCATGAATGCATGACAATACATCCCTACATATTACCTTGATCTATCTCTAGTCGTAGAAGTCACCGCTCTTATCTAGATTTTTCTCTTCTTCATTAATTTTTGGGAATTTCTTAAAGGTTGCATTCAAGATACTAGTTTCCTTACTAAATTTTAGCCCCTCCAAGGGAAGTCTCATAATCTTAGCTATGAATTCATTAGATAGATTCATTGTGATCTCATGCAAAAATACCCTTTCTTCAAAACAATTTTTGAAGAGAGAAAGAATCGAGTAACTATAAGAAATGGAAGGCATAAATAGATTGGTCCCTTAATACACCTCCACAACCATCTTTTATGGGATTTCCTTTAGTTAAACCATAAAAATTACCTTTAATCCATCCAATAGGTGGAGAGTTCCATTTAACATTCTATCTTTGATCACCAATTTTTATTTTCTTACCTTTAGTCTTCATAGGATTATTGATTTGGGTTTCACCAATCATTTTTCTCTGAGATTTTAAGTTATCTTTGATAGCTTTGATTATATTTTGACCAAGAACCCATTTAGGAGTCTCTTTATTTCTAAAAATTCTATAATTTCTCTCTTTCTAGATTCCCCACCAAAGATGAGGGAGAGAGATCTTCGAAAGGAAACCAATATTAGCATCCTTTGATGGAGAAGTTGAACTTTGGAAACATTGATCAATGTCATTATGTTGAACCTAGTTAGTATTCCAGTAGAGAAGGAGATAACTCCAAACTTTATAGCTAAACCTATAGTTTAAGAAAAGGTGATTCCTATCTTCAGATTCTATTTTGCATAGAAATCATTTGTTGACCAAAAATACCCCTCTTTTTGCAAATTATCCAAGGTTAAGAATTTTTTTTGAAGCATAGTCCAAAAAAAGATATTGATTTTAGGAATGAGTCCTTTAGTCCATTCTTTTTTCCATAAAGGTGTGTCTACCTTATCCTCTGATCTAAAAATAGATGAGACTTTAAAACATCCTCTTGGTTCTATCCCTCACACCACAATATCTTCTTTATTAGGATAAGGGCTAAAAGCATTCAGAGCTAACTAGATACTAGTAAAATAAGATGATTCTCTACAAGATTAACCCATTCACTATTAATCTAATAATTCTCCACTAAGACACCATAAATCTATTTGCATCTATCAACAAGAGTCCTATCCTCAAAATCCTCAATCAAAGGGTGATCTAGAAAGCACACATCATCCTATAACCTAATATTATTCCCATTTCCCACTTTCCATTTGCATCCCTTATTTTAGATATGTTTAGCTCCCTTTTTTACACTCCAAATAGAAAAAGGTGAAGGAATAATGGCATAAGAAAGAAAATCAGACAAGGAAGAAGCTACAAAAAGGTATTTGTGTTTCTAGATGGAGCTCCATTCCTTATTATTATGATAGACTCTCTAGCCTTTCTTGGCTAATAAAGCTTTATTCATACTCCTTACAAACCTAATACCTAGACCACCTTCCTGCTTAGGCTTGTAGATTTCATCCCAGGCAATCAAGGTCATCCTCTGTTTATCCTTTGTTCCAGGCCAAAGGAAATTCCTTTGAATTTTTTCTATAATATCAGCATATTTAATTGGAATCCTGAAGAGACTTAAATCATAAGCAGGAATATTTTGGAGACAAGCTTTAAGGAGAGTAACTTTACAAGCTTGACTCAGCAAACTACCTTTCCACCCTGCCAGTGTTTTATTGAATTTCTTAACAAGATCCTCCCAAAAAGATTCCAAAGGACTAGGCCCCAAGGCAATTCTGAGGTAAGTACAAGGAAAAGGTCCTATAGAACAACCAAGAGTATTTGCAATCTTTCACTATCCAATAACTAGAGTATTAATAAAATATAAAGAACTATTCTTCTAATTAATTAGCTACCCAAAAGTAGAAGAATAAGGATTAAGGGCCTTTTTGAGATTCCTCACCTCCCTAACATTAGCTTTACCAAGAAAAATGGTATCATCCAAAAATTTCTCATGAGAACAAATAAGAGGATGAGATGAAGGTCTCAATCCATTAAATTTCCCCTTTAGAAACCAATTTCTTGATATAGCTACCCAAGAAATCAACCATAATAGTAAAGATGATCATAAATAAAGAATCACTCTACCTCAACCCCCTAGATGGTTTTAAAAAATATGTGGATCTCCCATTAACCAGAATAGCAATTAAAGTTGTAGAGATCATCTACATAATAAGCTTAATTACATTGACACTAAAGCCAAAAGACATTAGGATCTTGTGAAGAAAAGACCATTCAACTCTATCACAAGCTTTTGCAATATCAATTTCATTATAAAACCTTGATTGTTAGAAGAAGATAGAGAATGTGTAGTGCCTGCCCCTAGGTGGCATTTTGTTATCATTGCCAAACTCTTTTAGGTCAATTGTATATTGATGATTTGTGACGTTATTTTGAGATATATCAGATATTGTTTCAGATTCAGTTGATTTATGATGAGATTACTTGGTACTTTATATTTCATGTTTGCATGATGATTATTTAGTGATTTCAATTATTGATGATGATTAGTTTGATGATTTATTATCATAAGTGTTTTCTCCTGGATATTTACCCCATACTTGCATGTGTATGGTGTGCACATTTGTTTCCTTTCTGTATGGCATTTTTGATGGTTAAGGAAGGGATTCGTAGTCACCTACTAGTCAGGATCTACACGATGCACCACTTCTTGCCATTGCTTGTTTAGCTTAATATATATATTGTGCTTGTCCATGCATAGATTTTATGTAGTACTAGGTATCAACTTCCCTGAATTTTTAGGATAAGCGTACCCTATCACATTATCTCAATGGTAAGAGAGGGGAGATAAATTCTCAAGTCCAAATCCCAACCCTTTAAGCCATTTGTCCTAATTGAAAATTAGGACAAGTATCTGAGTTGAGTACCCTTCGAATACATCGAATGACGTAATTCGTGATATTATAACCCCTTAGTTTGATTTTGTATGTGTTTTTCTATGATGGGTTTTCGTATTTTATTTTATGAGTGTTTGCTATATTTTTCTATTAATTAAGTCTAATTAAAAGATTTAATTAATGGTTTAATTTAATGAAAAATTAATATGATATTTATTTTATGTAATTAATTGGAAAATTAATTTAATTAATTAATTAAATTTGAAGATAAAAGTTATAAGTCTAAATTTAGAACGTGATAATATTTATTAATTTAATAATAATATATTTAGAGCTCATTTTTATTTTATCAATTAAGTTTCAAAAATAAATTTAAAATTGGAAAAGATATTAAAATTATTTAAAAATTCTAGATCACATGATGCATGCATGTGATTAAAATATATTAAGATAAAACAAGTAGATTTAATAAAGTGAGTGCATGAGATTTAAAATTAATAAATTAATTTAAAAAGGAGTCAAGTGAATATTAAATAAAGAAATTTAATTAAATAAATTAATGTTCATTATTTTAATATTTATAGGAGTATGCAAACTCTTGTGAGTTGTCATGTTGACAACACAGGAGTTTGCACTCTAAATATGCACATGTTGTCTACATTTAGGAGTTAGCACATTATTTGAGCACATGGTGTCTACAACATTCTAGACACCTCATCATGTTTATCTTTTTATTGTGGAAGTTACATGCTTAGTTGTCATGCTTATCTCTTAGTTCTTTCTAGACACATTCTAGATGCATCTTAGAGAGCTTTAAATAGAGGCTCTCCTAGTGTGTATGGACAAGCTTACATGCATTCGAGAAGCTCATATGCTTCTACATGCTCATATGCTTCTACAAGCACTTCTATTCACTTGGGGGTTTTAGTTGGATTGATTCTTGGAGGAATGGTGAATTTTGGAGAAGGAAGGGATTATTTTATGGACTTTTGAGGCATAGCAAATTAGCATTAGTATCCAGGTGCACTTGTGATTTTCAAATATTCTATTTGCACTCTTTCTCTTCCTATCTTCATTGTGTCTATTATATGTGTCTGAATATACTCCATGAACAAATCTTCAATCTTGAAATTGGAATCTAGATATGTATGTTAATTTTTATTTGGTTGCAAAGAAACATTAGGAAACCCTAGTTTTATTTATGAAGAAAATTCATCATAAACTGCCCTGTCGCTGCCCCTTACATAGACCTGAACTCAGACATTCATAACTTTTTATCTAGACCAAATTTATTTGATCACTCCAGTCAAATTTGGCGTAACTTGGCCCTCTCTAACATATTTCAAATTTAGCTTGATCCAACAGTTCATTAGGGAGATATGGCCCCTGTACTAGGACTATTTTATTCAATGACAGTCATTCCTCCATTTTCCATAACCAAGAGTTCTTTGTGCTTAAACTTCACAAAAATAATCTATCAAAGCATGGAATGAATTAAAAACTAAACCAACATAGATCTAAGACATTTATAATCAAGATTTGGAAATTGATTCGGGTTTGGGTTCGAATAAAAGTAGAATCTTATTAATATGCATTAGTTTAAGATGATTTATTATCTAATCTAATTAAATCAAATTTAATTAAGATTAGTCAATAGTAGAAGAAGTGTAATTAATTATAAGTTGATTTAAGTAAATGGATTTTTAAATGAGGGCAAAATAAAAGAGATATTAATAAGTGTTTAGTAGCATTAAATAATTGAATTATTAATGAGATTGATTTTACTTAAAATCAATGAAGATTATTTTAAATAAATGGGTCTTTGAAGTGTTTTAAAGAAATTATAAATTAATTATTTGAAAGTTGATAAGTATTATTTTTATTATTTGAATAATGGGAGACGCTTCTTGGAATTATTAGTAACATTGATTTTTAGTGAAATAATGCAAATGATTTTATCTAAAAGTCAACGGGAACTAGTTCAATGATTTAAATAAGTAAATAATTATCTTTTGACTATTTTAGAAAAAAAAATTAAAATAATGGATGGATAATTCTATGCTTTATTCAAAGAAATAAATGGGTTGACTTGTAGAAGAATCTTATACTCTTGAAATATACTTGAAATAAAATTGGAAATCTCATATTTGGCTTAATCATGTGATTGCAAAAGTAAACCAAAACATGTGTTTGTATCTTGTTTCTCTATGCTATATGTGTTTTGGGGTTTTGGGGTTTGTCCTAGCTTTGACTAGTATTAGGTTGTTACCAGAGGCTCGGGGGTTATGTGAATGTGATGGCATGTTGATGTTATTTGATCTCGATCTTTCTAAACCCAACCATGGTAATGTGATGGTATGTTCTATGAGATGTTTGTATTTACTAATTGTTATTGCTTTCCATTCTTCTTGTGTGAAGATGAAGTGTATATATTTGAGACACTTGACTTAACCATTTTTGAGTCATCGATAAGTTATCCTTGGATTACTTTCCAGACACCTTAATGGGACTAAAGTGTTTGTTTTGATCTTGATGATGTCATGTTGTGACATGTTTTGACTCGACCATTTTTGGAGTCTTCGATTAGTATTACTTTGAGATACTTTTTGGTTGCTTGTTGAGAACTAATGGATATTGTGATTATCAGTGATACCTTCAGTTGCCAATAGAGAACTGTTGTGGTCATGATTATTAATGGATGCTTTTTAGTTGCTCATGGAGATTTGATGCTTTTATTGTGGATTATCTTTTGGTATTTTTTAGTCGCTTGTATAGGACTATGGTGATTTTGAGATTTATGATTCCATGAGCTTAGCGTAGGTTATCTACTTGTAGTGTCGGGAAGTGGCTTGCAATGGGGGTTGGGGCCCTAAGTGGTTGCAAAGGTAACTCATTGTAAGTTATTTAATAAGTGAAAACATTTGCACTAAATGGAGATTAAATGAACCTAATAAGATAATTGTATGTTCTTGCCCATGCCTCGAGTGCTAATACAGACTAGGATGGGAGTAGAGAGAACACTTGGTTGTGACCTTTCATTCCTTAGTATGTCTCATCAGTATGAGAGGATACTAGTGGCCACATAGGGATCACTAGGGGGTTGGGGTCTATTGAGAGACTACCAGGGTAACTCTAGTGTGATTCGTGCGATGACACTTTCTTGCTTGCATAGTAGGTTTCCTACATGTCTTTGTTGTGCCTCTAGGATTAGATGTCAATTTGTGTTGGAACCCTTGAGTTAGTATACTTTTAGGATTCCTGGACTTAGATAGTTCTTGTGTTATGTGATTTGATATCCTATTTGGGACTTGAGACTATCTCCTCAGCATGGTGGGAGTGGGCCATTTAGGTTCCATGTGGTTGGGTGGTAGTGCATTTTCACTCTTACCATTTGAGATCCGTTTGAGACACCATGGCTGGAGTATTCTTTGTTGGCATTTACTTTCATTCAATTCTTGAATCTTATGATGGATGTTATTTACTAACATGTTTCTTTATATTGATGATTAGCATGTGATAGAAGATGTTATCTGGTTTGTAGGATCATCTTATGCTTTATTCCTTGCATGTTAGTTTTCTTTATGCATATGTTGTAGTGTGTTAGATTTCTTTCTACATAAGTGGTATTATGTTTTAGGAGTGACATTCCTACTATGATAATACTGATGATCTCTTCGGTGACTTGGGATTTTACATGCGGAGGGATGGCTACAGCCCACGATGGTCTAATGATGCTATTGATGGTTGGGAGGAACCGCGCACTTAGTTAGATGTGTTTTATGATGGATGGTTATCATTTATGATGGTTGTTATATCTTTATTACTAGATGGATGTATCATGTATGTTATTGGTTTCATTTACTTTATTGCACTTGTATCATGGATTTGGTGGGGATGATGTATCTTTATTTTTACATATGTATATTCTTTTAAGCCTTTCGTACCCTGTGTCATGTATAGTGGATGATTGAGCATTCCAAATTTAATTGCCAAGAGGCATACGGAACAAATGTATATATGGACATTGGACTTTCTATTTATTCTTTCATGTGGATGTGGTAGTGGTTAGACTTAGTATTGATTAAATTAAATGTGACTCAACGTCTTGGGATCCTTAAGGAATGTAACCTATTATGTATGCTTACAGCTGATTGTATGTTATTATTTCCGCTACTATGTGTTTGATGTGAATGGTTTATCTTTCATGATTTTAAAAAAAAAATTGTTTGGTAAACTTAGTAAAATTTTAGGTTAATTCGTTTGGATCCCTCGGCGGGGCGTTAGAGAATGGATATTTTCATTCATAGAAATAATTGATTTAAGGATTTGTCTACCAGGAATAAAAACATTATATTGCTGAGAAATTAGAGAAGGGAGAAGTATCAATATTCTCAAAGTAAGGACTTTAGATATGATTTTATAAATCAAGTCAAAAAGGCTAATAGGCATAAACTGATCTAGGGAATTAGCACCAATCTTCTTTGGAATTAGACAAAAGAAAGTAGATTTAATTTCCTTCAACATCCTTTTAGCTCTAAAGAATTATTTCATAGCATAACAAACATCTTTTCCAACCAATTTTTACTCTTTCTAAAGAAACAACATAGGAAATCCATCTAGCCCTAGTGACTTATCCCCATCTAACGAGCACACTGCTTTATAAATTTCCTCTCCCTTGGGAATAGCACATAGCACTCTATTCTGATCTTTTAAAACCAAAGAAGGAATAACATCCTTCAACTTAGCCTACTTGGTCAGATCAATACCAAGGTCTAAAGACATCAAAGAGGAGAAAAAGGAAACCATTTCATCAAAAAAATTATTTTCTTTAGTAATCTTGATTCTTCCTTTATTAAGACTAGAAATACATGTTTTGGCTCTATCTTTCAGGGTAGACAAATGAAAAAAATTCATGTTTCTATCTCCTTCTTTGAGCCAAATGGATTTGGATCTCTGTCACCAGTAAATTTCTTCTTTAGTAATAATGTCATGATACTCCATCAACTTCTCATTTTCTTCCATCACTAAATCCGTTGAGTACCATTCTAGCTTTATTTTATCTTGGATAGATTTAAGATCATCTTTAATATTAGATTTGCTTTCAAAAATGTTCCCAAAACATCTTTTATTTCATTCTCTAACTTTCTTTTAACATTTTTGAGTTTAGAAACCACTCAAAATAAGGTCATTCCTTCAATGTTTATGTTCCACCATTCTACTAGATAATCTTCAAATTGTGGGTGTTGCATCCACATTTTCTCAAATCTAAACAAAAATTTCTTCCTGGCTTGAATTGTCTCTCCCATAAATAATAAAGGAAAATGGTCCGAACCTATCTTCTGGATAACCTTAAGATTACACACAAAATCTTTGTCCAAACTATAGATATTAGAACTCTATCCAAATGAGCTTGGATGCATTCACTTCCAAATCTTTTATTGCTCCACATGAAATCAATCCCGTGAAGATCTAAGTCCATTAATCCTTCCTTATTTATAAAATCAATAAAATCCAATCTTCCATCCAATTGACTAGCATTTCCCCCTTTTTTTCATGCTCATAAAGAGGAACATTAAATTCCCCCAAGAAAATACATCTTCCATAATAATCATCACTCTTTATGTTTGATAAAGTATCCCAATACCTATTTCTAGCATTCTTGTTATTAGGCACATACACATTAACAATATACCAATGGTTTGTTCAAGGCAATATTCTTAATCTTAACCACCATAAAATGTTTATTAGCATCTAGAAAAGTACTAGTAAACAAGGATTGCTTCCACAATATCATCATTTCTCCTAAAGCTCCTTTTGAGCTACTAGCCATTATATAGTAATTATTAAAAGAATTAAGCTTTTTAGCTTTCTCTTTATCCATTTTGGTTTCCTGGAGCACTAAAATATCAAGTTTATGCTCTCTAACAAAATTTTGAATAATATCAAGTTTATGAATACTATTCAATCCTCTAATATTCCAAGTGTTTATTTTCATCATAACTTTTTAGGGGTAAAATCTAGAATAGTTGCCTATTTCCCATCAGCAATATTCTGTAAACTTTCACTTTCTTTGGTCTTCCTAGTATTTTTTTCTTCCAAGTTTCTCTGGAGTTCCAACATTCAGTTTCAATTTAGGAAAGCTAGTTTCCAATTTACTACTCTGGGTCTCAACTCCTATAGGTAAAGTATTACATTTTTTCTTTATTTTCTTCCTTTGACCCTATTTCTATATAGGTTCTTTCTTGTCTATAATCAAATCTATACCATTAGACTCTAAAACATTTTTAATAGTCATAAACTCTTGACAAAGAGGAATCAAATAAGTTAGATTCTTCATTCTACAACTCCTCTAATGTGTCAAGTTGGCCACTTCTTTCCTCGAGTATTTCTCCTTCCTCTGCCTCTTCTAATTCTTCAATATCTTCCCACTTTGGCTCTTTTTTATGAAAGATAAGCATCTAGTTCATTGGATCTTCACCCTTCTCTTTGTCATGCATCCTTGTTGTCTCCTCCACTTTTGTTTGCATCCACTTGTTCTAATTACCTTGTATTTCTTTACCTTCTATCACCTTCTTAGAAATAGCTTTAGGTTTCCAAACCCTTTTCTAAATCTTAGTTTTTATCTTTTTTTCCACATTCACCATCTTTGGCTGATTTTTAATTTTCAATGGAAAAAAAAATTCTTAGTGACCCTATTTTATATAGACAAAACATGCATTTGGAATATCTTCAAAGACTCACTTGCATCCTTTTAAGAAGTTTTGAATTTAATTTCACCTTAAGGGGAAGGTTCTTCAAGTGAGCAACTTTCACATAGATTCTAGCACACTGTATTTTAGACCTTGAAGCTATTGCATTATCAATAGCTATAAGTTCACCAAATGATCCATCTATCCCCTTAAAGATGTCTTCATGCCAAAGTCAAGGGGTAATCCTGGTAGTCTAACCCATACTAGAGTAGTTAGGAAGCAAGCATCAGACAGATCCATATTGGGCTGCCACTTTTTAATCGTTAGAGTATTATTACCAAATGGCCAAGGTCCACCACATATAATCATATTTAAATCTTCCTTACATGTAAATACAAAGGAAAAGAACCCATTCATCATAAGCACAATATACACTTGACCATGAAGAGCCCATTTCCTTGTGACCATATTTCTCAAAGCATCAATGTTAGGTCTCGCCCCCAGAAATTTTCCAACTAGAGTAAAATCCATAGCCAAAATAGAGTAATCAATAATTGAATCCAAGATTAATATTTGAAACTCAACATTTTCCCAGCAAGATTTAGAGGTTACTAGTGGAAAAGAAGACTTTCCTCCTAACCTTCTTCCAAACAAAGAAGACCACTTGTGTTGATCCACTTCCAAATCCTCCTTCTTCTACTCTTCCACCCATGAAACATTTGCATTCTTACCCACATCCTCTAATATATTCCCTTCTTGTAGTGGGTCCATACTATGGATAGTACACTTGGGAAGAGAATCAAAGTAAACATCAATGAACCCACTTCTTGTAGAACAAGAGCCTCATAGATTTTTGTCTTCTTATTTATCCAATAGACCATCACAATCTATCTCTAACTTCCCTACAATTCTTCTCAAGATCCTTGCTTTCAGGATCTCTACCCCTCTAGGATCAATCCCTACCACTAAATTTCTACCTACCATATTCCCACCTACTAGAGCTCCCACCATTTCAAAATTTACTACCTACCTAAGAATATATGTTTTAATCAAATATTGAGAACTATTTTTGAAAGTGCAAAGGTGAAATTTGGTTAAAAAATTACAATTCAGTAAATGATACTTGATTATAATTCAAATGAAGATACTAATTAGATGCCTGAAAATTAGAATGTTGAGTAGGAATTGTTTTATGAAACTGACAATGACTTGTGAGAAGAAGATCCAAGAGAGGAACCCAAAAGTGAACTTACATCAAAACCAATAGAAGAAATTAGAATAGAGCAAGAAATAACAAAATATATTGCAATGAATCACCATGTGAATCAGATCATTGAAAGTGCAAACAAGAGAGTGGTGAAAACACAGAAGGTAAGTAAAGAATTATGTTTGATATCACAAATTGAACCTAAGACTACAAATGAAGATTTTAAAGATAAATTTTGGATAAAGGCTACGAAAGAGGAACTTGAGAAAATTGAAATGGACAAGACATTGGAACCTAGACCTAAAGATAAGAACATTATTGGCATTAAGTGGGTATTCAAAAATAAGATGAATGAACAAGGTGAAGTGGCAAGCAAAAAAGCAATGTTAGTAAACAAAGGTTATTCATAGAAAGAAGGAATTTATTTTAAGGAAACTTTTCCCCCTATTGCTATACTTGAAGTAGTAAGAATGTTTTTGGCTTATACATCTAACAAGAATTTTAAGGTATATCATATGGATGTTAATTCAATGTTTCTTAATGGAGAACTTGAGGAAGAAGTTTTCATTGAAAAACTTGATGGTTTTCCACTAGTAGAAAATAAAGATATGGTTTGCAAACTAAATAAATCATTGCATGGATTGAAACAAGTACCTAGAGCTTAGTATGCAAGATTGGATAAGAATTTGTAGAGTTTGGGATTCAAGAAAGGTAATGTAGGTAGTATTATGTACTTAAGGAAAAATGAAGATGGTTTACTAATTATTGAAGTATTTTTTAATGACATTTTTTTGGAGGAAATAATGAAGCTAGTGAGAAATTTTAGAAGAAATGAAGAATGAATTTGAAATGAGTATAATTGATGAAATGAAATATTTATTGGGATTGAAAATAACTTAGAATAAAGATGGAATTTTTATATCACAAACTAAATAACTTAAGGATTTTTTCACAAGATTTGGTTTGAAAATCTATAAACCAATTGGAACTCCCAGGGTTACATGATGAAAATTATCAAGTAAGGATGAGTCTCCTATAGTGCAATACAAACAAAATACAAATATATGGTAGGAGGATTACAGTATTTAAATCATACAAGGCTAGACATAGCTGATTTGTAGTTGAAATTATGGCATGATTCCAAGTAGATCCTAAAGAGAGACACTTGCCAGCAATAAAAAGGATTTTCAAATACTTAAAGGGAACATTAGATTATGGCTTATGTTATGACATATCACATGACTTTAAATTATGTGCATACAATGGTGCAAATTGGGCAAGAAATATAAATGATAGGAAAGGTACAAGTGGTGAAGAATTCTTCTTGGGAGGAATATTGGTTTCATGGTTAAGCAAGAAAAAAAAATTGCATGTCATGATCTACAATAAAAGTAGAGCATGTTGTAGCAACAAACAACTATAATTAGATTATTTAGATGAACCAAATGTTGCAAGATAGTGGTATTGAATTTCTATAATTTATTATCATTCATTATGATAATAAAAGTATAATTAATATGTCAAAAAAATGAGTATTACATTCAAAGACTAAGAACATTGCAATAATGTATCACTTTTTGAGAGAAAAAGTAGAAGAGAAGGAAATAAAATTGGAGTATGTTAGCACAAAGGAATAGATAGGAGATATATTTACTAAACCTTGGGCTAAGGATACATTTGAGTATTATAGAGGTGTTCTTGGGGTTATGCCCCAATCTTCTTCAAAGTAGTTGATGTGAGATTGCATCAGTCTAGTATATTCAAAGCTTATTCTTACACCTAGATTGAATGCTTGTTGATGCAGCTTCCTTTAGGGGAGTAGTCCCTTTTTGGGTAGAGATATTGAGAACTCTTGAATATTTTTTAATAGTGGCTTTTGAAACTTGGTTATCTTTTTCATATTTTTTTGAAGATGATTGAACTATGAGAATATGCATAATGGCACCTTTTTCATTAATTTCAATGGGAGACAGATATACCTGAAAAAACTAATTTATTTCTAGGGGAGAGTGGCATGAATGGGGGAGATTATCATTGGTCCATATTGATTTATGAGAGAGATTATTTTATGGTGGAAAAAGAAGATAAGAAAGAAATATAATAATGGAGTAGTTGTATCTCAATTTTGTACCTTTGGCACTTTGATGTTTCATCATATATTGTTATCAATACCAAAGGGAGAGATTATTAGCATTAATATTGAGAATATTCCTTTGGGGATTTTTTTGGTAGATTTGGAGAAATGATTTAGTGCTTATGTGTTGCATACATGACATGGTTTGACATTGATGTCGACATATTATCTTTCTGGATAAAACAGTCAGAGTTGCAAATTCAGCACAATTTGTGGATGTAGAGTTATGTTTAAAAATGTTAGAAAAAAAAATTGGATATATCTTGATGATATATTTAAGTGTGAGAAAATATTTATGAAGTTTGAGTTAGTTACACAAGTTTTATGGAAGACTAGTAGGCTAGTGTACAAGAAAAAGTATGCCAATTTTTGAGTTTCATCTTTTCAACAAGGTTAAATCTTATTTAGGGGTTTTTTATTTTGGTAAAAGACATGTTCATGGTTTTTTTTAAGAAATTAGAATCATAAAATCATTCTATTAAGTATTTTGAAATGTAACATGTTGTATGTTCACTATCAAGTCAACTATGTTATGTAATTGAGGTAATATGTATTGTGACATGTAGAACTTAATTGTAATATATTATAGTGGTCATGTACTATTCATTGTACATTGGGGAAGCCTCAAGGATGACTCAATTAATTATTTTAGGATCTTTTATAAAGGAAAAACTTTTTCCTTTGTTGTAAGTGTGACTGTTAGTCATATGTGTTGTAATGTATTATCATGATTGTATGTAAGATTAGGATAAAAACTTGATGAGATTGGTCTAGAGGATGATGTTGATAATATGTTGAGAACTTAAAAGGAAATTTATTGGAAAGATTAGGTGTTTTTCTCATTTCACTCTTGGATATGTTACCCTAAATTATTTAGTGAGAGCAGTTCTAAAGCAATTTGGATAGTGGGTTTAGTTGACTACTTATCAGCTCCTAACAAGGTTGGTATCTTCTATAAGGAATTAGAAGTCTCCTAGTAGTGACTATATGTATTAGTTATATTTAATTGACTCATAACATGTTCTTATCCTTTCATAAGGAACTTTCTATATTAGTACATCATCTTGTGGGCATAATTCCCATCAAGGTTTTCCCTCTGATCAAGGGTTTCCCTTGTTAACATATTGTGTATCATTTTTCATGGTTATCATCTTGTGGCTTTTGTATCTATTGGTTATGTATTTAAGTCTTGATAAATATTATTTAAAGTGCATAACTAATTCATCCCACCCCCTCTCATTTATATTAATGGACTTTAATTTTTGACATATACTAGTATGTTGAAACTACAATTGAAACAATTTTTGTATTGTTATTGATGTCCAATATCTGATGAGACATTTTTCTATCTAATATAAATGTCATATCTATTTGATTAGTGAAGAGGATTTGAGAAATTTCTCATAACAAAAGCACCTAGAGGAAAAGTTGAGCTATGAAAAGGAAGCTACAATGGACATTTAATTAGTTAGACTCTAATAAGACGAAGTGATTGTTTATAGCATGTTGGTGTTCAAGTATTTATATTACAAGTCAAGATGTATCACTTATGTAAATCTTGACCAAGAAAGAGAATAAAATATTAAGGAATTTTGATGTACATTTTGATTGATGCTAGTGTCAACCGAGCTCCAATACAAGCTGAGCATTTTAGTGTTGATCGAGCATCAATATCAATCAAGTGATAATTGATGTCAAGCTCTATAGTGATCGAGAAATTGAGTGATGATCGAATCCTAGAACTTAGTGATGGTTGAGTAATAGCATTTTGAATGTGTATGAGGAATCATGATTTTTAGCTGACTTGAATGATTTCTTGGGATATGGAAACTGTGTTGAAGATAAGATCAATGAGTTAAATCATTTTATTCAAAGAGAGGATTAGGTATGATACCTAATGAAAGAATTTGATGAGAAGTTTCAATAAAAGAAGGAAGATTAACATATACAATGAATCGTATGAATTGAATCACAAACCCCAAGATCTATGGTGAACATGAAAATTTAAAAAGACTAGAATTACCTATTTAAGGAAGTTCAGAGATAAATTTTAATAGTGTGATAGAGAGAAGAAGTGAACAAGGGTGAATGTACAAGAGAGAGAGTGAGAAAGCACATGAAGGATTAATATAAGTGTGAAGTGCCAAATGCAAAGAGATAGAGAAAAGAGTATGTGCATGTTTCTAGTGATATGAAACAAAGTTGTTGAAGTTGATAAGTGAATCTAAGAAGAAGGCTTGAGTTTATTGTGAAGAGAAGGATGATATCTAGAGGGATTTCCAAGAGAATCAAGAACAAAAGTGACAAGGAAGGCTTAAGACTAAATCAACACATGAACCCAATAGTGATTTGAAACTACAAAGTGATTTGTAATCATACAAAATCAAAATCTATTGTTTTATTTCTAATCATTATAAACAATTTGTATTTAAATCCCTTAGAAAGGTGAGATTCTAAATGAAACGATCAAAATCCTCTAACAAGGCCACTCCTAACAGGGTGATTAAATCATCTAAGTAAGTCACATTTAATAGTTTATATCATAACCTTTAACAAGGTTGGCTCCTAACAGAGCTCACTTCAAAAGAGTGAAAAAGTGGTGATATGTTGCTGGTGGTTTTTCCCAAATTGGGTTTTCATGTTAAATCCTAGTGTCAAAATTGTGCTTAATTTTTTATGATATTTTACATTTCAAATGTTTACATTCATCAAGTATGTTATCTTAGGATAGTGAACTACTAGTAATCTGTTTATTAGTATACAGTAGAGATCGAGTTATAGTAGGATAAGTAGAACAGAAGATGCTTAATGTTTGAATGTTCAAATGGTATATATGGACCTTGAGTAATTGATTCAACCACCCACCCCCCCCACCCCCCCCCAGTTATTGTAAACATTCAAACATTTGGTATCAAAGCATTGGTGCTTGTAAAGAGAATTTTGAAAGTACTTAAAGATAAAGATTGTGACTTACAAAAGAGAGGTATCAAAGTTGAACAAGGAGAACTTTCCTACATGGTAAACATTGATGAGGTTGCATATATCTAGTATCAATGATGCTACTATAAATTTTGTGGATAATGAATATGTGAAGATAATTGTTGTTCCTTTGATTTCCCAACTATTGAAAGAAAAGAAATAACACAATCATGGAGATCAGCTCAGCCCTAAGCTATGTTGAGTTTGATGATATAAAAGAATCTGATAGTATAAAGAAGATGTGGAACAAACTGAAGACCATATATGAAGGAGATGACAATGTCCTAAGACCCAAATCAGAGAGCCTAAGAGGAAAATTTGATGAAATGAGAATGATGGAAGGTGAGAACATAATGCAATATTGTACAAGAGTTAAAGAAGTTTTCAATGTTATTCGAGGTGCAAATGGAGAGATCAAAGATGAAACAGTGATAAGCAAGGTATTGAGGACTCTACTCCCTATATATGCCATTATAGTTTCTAAAATGCAAGAGTTGAGATGTGCTCCAGGTAACACTTTGACTTTGAAGGTGTAATTGGTAGACTTTTTGCTTTTGAGATGTCTAATTTTGATAACTACACACTGGCTACTACTGAATCTTCTTTTAAGTCACAATTGGTTCTTAGAAAAAGAAAAAGAAAACATGTGAAGAGTGGCAATGACACGTATGATGATGAGCTTGATTAACTTGAAGAAATTACTACAAAAATATTTAGAAAAGGTAGAGGTAAATACAAAGGTAAATTACCTGTTATTTATTTTTCATTCAACAAGGTTGGTCATATAGCTACAAGGTGTCCTGGCAAATAAGATAAGGATGAAAGAAATGAAATAAAGTACAAAGGAAGAAGAGATGCCTGAGACTACACGAAGAACAATGATGACAAAGGTAAGAATCTTGTTATATTTTTGAAGAAGAAACTATCACTGAATCTAAAAATAATGATGATGAAGTTGTCTATGTTGCTATGAAAGAAGATTCTAACATGAAGATGGGAAAACTGCTTTAATCTCTTACATGAAAAAAGTGGTAGATGGATAATTTATAGTGGTTTCTATAATCATATGAGTGGTGATAAAAATAAAATTGAAGATATTTGACCATATAAAGGTGGATGTGTTAAATTTGGTAATGATATTCCATGTGTTGTGAAATGTAAAGGAACTATTCAATTGATTGACAAAATAAAGTGTGACAATATTTATTGGCTGGAAGGACTTAACAATAATTTGTTGAGTGTTTCACATCTAAATAAATTAGGATACAGAGTTGAACTCCATCGTATAAAGGCCAAGATATATGATGTTGATGGTAAGCTTATTGGAAGTGATGATTAGAAAAGAGGTAACTTGTTCTATCTAGATTTATCTAATGAGACATATTTGTTTGCAAAACAAGAAGATGTTTGGTTATGGCACAAAAGGTTATATCATGTGATTTCTGATAATTTGATAAACATTAGTAAGATGAATAAAGTAAGAGGGTTTCCTAAACTAAAGAAGTCTGAAAATGTTATGTGTAAATAATGTCAATTGGGGAAAATGACCAAGTCTAGTTTCAAGAGAAAAACATATGCATCTAGTGGTATTTTGGAATTGGTTCATATTGACCTTTGTGGACCTATTAATAGTCAAAGCTATTGTGGAGATAAGTATTTCATTCTAGGATGATGATTTTTCTAGGATGATGACTATGATGTTTCTCAAAGCTAAATATAATGCTTTTCAATTATTTAAATGGTATTTCCCAAAGTTCAAAAAGAAATGGTGAAGATTTTGAAGTGTTCGAGATCTAAAAGAGGTGGTGAATTCATTTCCAATGAGTTCAATATATTTTGCAATGACGGAGGGATTAAAAGATAGATGTCAGCACCAAGGACCCCTCCTCAAAATGGGATAGTTGAAAGTAGAAATAGATCAATAATGGACTGTGCAAGAACATTCATGATGGAAAAAAATTATCATAGAAATAGTGGAGAGAAGCTATCGGTATTGTTACCTATACCCTAAATAGAGGACAAGTAAAGAAAGATACAAATGCTACACCTTTTGAACTATGGTATGGATATGATTTTAATGTGAAATATTTCAAAATATTTGGAAGAAAATGTTATATATTCAAAGATAATAATAATGGAAAACTTGATGCAAAGAGTGATGAAGGCATATTCCTAGGATATTCCACTAAGAGTATAGCTTACAAGTGTTTAAACTCTAACACTAAAAAAGTTGTGGAAAGTGAAAATGTGAAATTTGATGAATTTACATAAAAGAAATGATGTTGAATGTAAGGAAGAACCTAAAGATTATAGTACATTCATCTATGTGGATGATGGTCTCCCAACACTCATATTGAACAAGTAAGCCAAGTTGTATTTTCCCAACAGATGGGAAATGATGTAGTGGTACAATAGGTTATCAAGTAATAGATAATGGGTGTCTAGCAATAGGAAGAAAATGTTGAGTCACAAATAGGTAATGCCGACCATTAGATAGACAATGTCAAGAATGCAAAACTAGAACCAAAACCTAAACAAGAGAGAATTAATGAGCTTGTGATTATTTTTCAAGATGAACCTGATGAAGAACAAAGAAGGAGAGCACATGTGCTAGCCAAATATGGAAGAAGATGTCATAAACCTGAACAAATCATTGGGGATGCAAAAACTTGTATTATGACAAGAAAAAAAATTAGAGATGATACATGCTTACTTTGTGAATTTGAGCCCAAATTAGTGAAGGATGCTCTAGATAATGAAGATTGGATCTAGGCAATGAACAAAGAAATTAAACAAATTGGGAAGAATAATACTTGGACCCTCATACCAAGAACAAAGGATAAAAATGTAATTAGAACAAGATGGGTTTTTAGGAATAACCTAAATGAAAAAGGTGAATTTGCAAGGAACAACGTGAGATTAGTGTGCAAAGGATATTCTCAAAAGGAAGGAGTTGACTATGGAGAAAAAATTTCTCTTGTTACAAGACTAGAAGGAGTCAAAACTTTGCTTGCATATTCAGCCTACAAGAATTGCAAGGTTATCAGATGGATGTCAAATCTGCATTTTTTAATGGCATACTTGAAGAAGAAGTGTACATTGAACAACCTGAAGGATTTATGGATAAAAACAAGAAGAATATGGTATGCAAACTGAACAAAGCTCTATATGGATTGAAGCAAGCCCCAAGAGCATAGTATGAAAGACTACATAATTACCTAGTGAAGAATAGTTTTGAAAGGACAAATGATAATAGTAATTTGTACTTGAAGATTGGTAAGAACAATGAAGTACTACTATCTAAAATCTTTGTTGATGACATTATATTTGGAGGAAAGGAAGAATTATGCAAATCATTTTCTAATGAAATGAAGAAGAATTTTAAGATGTCAATATTTGGTGAAATTAAAATATATTTATTGGATTGAAATTATATCAAATGTAGTTTGGTATTTTCATTACTCAATCCAAATATATAAAGGAGATACTAAAAAAATGGATGGAGGATTCAAGACCAGTGACCACACCTACACAACATAAGTTATCTAAAAATGATGAATCTACTGATGTATGCCAAACACTATATAAATTAATGATTGAAAAATTAAAATAGGTTTTTCATAGTAGACCTAATATTGCATTAACAATTGGGATAGTTGCTATAATTTTAGCAAATCCTAGGGAGAATCACATGATAGGTAGTAAAAAGGATATTGAGATATCTAAAAGGTATAGAAGATTATGGAATATATTACAAAAGGAGTGATAGATTTAAAATGAAGGTACTCACTGACTCTAATTGGGTAGGAAATATTGATGATAGAAAAAGAACCAGTGGAGTTGAATTATTTCTAGGAAAGTGATTGGTGTCATGGAAAAGCAAGAAATACAACTGCATTTCCCAATCAATAGTTGAAGCTAAGTATGTGGTTGTTGCAATGAACTATTCAAACATTATGTGGATCAAGAAATTAATTATTAAAGGGAATGAAAGAAGAAATTATAGATACAGTGGTTATCTATTGTAATAACACAAGTGCTATCAACATATTAAATAATCCAATGATTCATACTAAGGCCAAGCACATTACTATCAAGTATCACTACTTGAGAGAACTAGTTCAAGACAAAGAAGTGAAGTTAGAATATGTGCACACCAAAGAACAAATTACTAACATATTCACTAAAGTCTTACCTAAATATTTTCATGAATAACTTAGAGGTAAATTAGGGGTGCTTCCCCTAAGAAAAGAAACTTAAGGAGACATCGTGCATTATATCAAATGTACTAATCAGAATATCATACACATTGAAGTGGACAGATCTAATTTAGGAGATGCCTAAGGTAGTCAAGTAAAGAAGATGAAGGAGAATAGCATAATAGATCAGTCATTGACAAATGAAAAAAGAGAGCTAGACATTCAAATATCTATATAATCAAGATCTATGAAGTGAATGAAGCCAAGAAAGCTAGTGTCTTTGGCATTGTTGTCAAAGAGGGAGAGAATTACCATAGAGGGGGAGAATTACTAAAGAGGAAGAGATACATAATGAAGAACATAGAGGAATTTTTTGAGATTACAAAGATGAGAATCAAATTGAAACTAAGCATATTGGTCACTCATGAAAGTGAAGTATTTTGGATTGCATGGTAACAAACATGAAGATTGTATTTATATACTTGAGATATTTAAAGGTGTCGCCATCAATGCCAAAGAGGGAGATTATTGAAACTAAAATTGAAATATTTTTTTTATTATCATTGATATCAAATATATCGATGAGAAATTTTTCTATATGATCTAAATGTCATATCTATCTGATTGATGAAGAGGATTTGAGAGATTGCTCATAACAAAAAAACCTAGAGGAAACGTTGAGTTGTGAAAAGGAAGCTACAATGGACACTTGATTAGATAGACTCTAATAAGACAAAGTGATTATTTATATCATGTTGTTGTTCAAGTATTTATAGTACAAGTCAAGATATATCACTTGTGTAAAGCTTGACCAAGCAAGAGAATAAAAAATCAAGGAATTTTGATGTACATGTCGAGTGATGCTAGTGTCAAAACTCCAATACAAGTAAAACATTTCATTGTTGACCAAGCTTCAACATCAACTAAGTGATAGTTGATGTCAAGCTCTATAGTGACTAAGTAATTCAAGGATGACCGAGTGATAGAACTTAGTGATGGCCAAGTAATAATATTTTGAATGTGTATGAGGAATTGTGATTTCCAATAGACTCAATTGATTTCTTGGGATATGAAAATTGTGCTGAAGATAAGACTAATGAGTTGGTCCATTTAATTCAAGGAGAGGATTAGGTGTGATTCCTAATGATTGAAATTGATGAGAAGTTTCTAGAAAAGAAGGAAGATGAATAGATATAAAAAACCTGATGAATCAAATGGAAAATCCTAAGATCTACAATGATCTTGAAAATGGAAAAGACCATAATTATCTATTTAAGGAGGTGCAAAGCCAAATTTTAATAATGTAATAGAGAGAATAAGTGTATAATGGTGAGAGAGAGAGAGAGAGAGAGAGAGAGAGAGAGAGAGAGAGAGAGAGAGAGAGAGAGAGAGAGAGAGAGAGAGAGAGCATGTAGGAGCAATATAAGCGTGAAGTGTGAGATAAAAAGAGACAAAGCAAAGTGTCTATGCATGTTTCTAGTGAGAGGGAAAAAAGCTTCTAAAGTTGATAAGTGAATCTAAGAAGAATGATTAAGGTTTTTGTGAAGAGAAGTATGATTTCTTGAAGGATTTCCAAGAAAATCAAGAACAAAGGTGGCAAGAAAGGCTTATCAGGGAATCAACACATGAACCAAATAAAGATATGAAACTGCAAAGTGAGTTATAATCATATAGATCAAAACCTCCTATTTTATTTCTAATCAATATAAATAGTTTTTATTGAAATCCTTTTAATCAAAGGTTGACCAAAAATTCATTGAAGGACTTAACATTCTATGTAAATCCTTTAGCAAGGTGATATTCTAAATGGAATAATTAAATTCCTCTGACAAAGCTACTCTCAACAGGGTGATTAAATCCTCTAACCAAGTCACATTTAATAGTGTGTATTGTAACCTTTAATAGGGTTGGCTCCTAATAGAGCTCACTTCAAAAGAGTGAGAACGTGGTGACATGTTGCTAGTGTTTTTCCCAAATTGGGTTTCCACGTTAAATCCTAATTTCCAACTCGTGTTGAATGTTTTATGATATTTTATATTTCAAATGTTTACATTCATCAAGTATGTTATCTTAGGATAGTGAAGTACTATTAATTTTATTTATCAGTATACAATAGATACCAAGTTACAGTAGTCTAGGAAGAACATAAGATGTTTAATGTTTGAATGTTCACATGGTACATATGGACCTTGAGTAACTGATTCACCCCCCACCACCTCTCAATTATTCTAAAAATTATAAGGCTATTCCACACTTAATTGGTTTCCATCAACTTTGTATTGGTAAAACAAAATATATTGACATGACCATGAAAAATGTATGCAGTTTCCATCAATGACAATATACCATCCATTATAAGTGATATATTTCTAACAATCTCCCCCTTTGGCATTTATGTCCAAACATTTAGTGAAAATTTAGTCAATATGCCAAGAAATAAAAATATATAACCAAAACAATACTCCCCCTTTTGGTATACATTACTCCTAGAAATTTTCCATTGAATCTCTCTGCCTTTGACATAAATGGAAAAGAAGGGGCTTTAAAAAGAAAACAAAAATCTACCAAAATCCTATAGATTCCACATATAAAACTATCATACTTATAATAATTTTAAGACATCTTAGAAACTTGTTCTTACAGTTGCTAAGTCTACATCCCAAGAGATCTCAAATTTTGAGATTTTCCACATATAGCATAGGGTGACTTGTATGTTTTGATTAGGTATGTAGGATTCAATAAGTTTATGTTTTTTCTTCTTCCTTAAGTGCTCTCTAAAAAATATCTAACTTAGGACCAATAAGGCTCCTCAAGTCATTATGCATGCCAACCATTCTTCTCCTCTCATCCTCTAATGACCTTATTTTTTCATTCATCTTCACTATTTTTTTCATATATATTTATGCAAATCCTTTTGATGAATCAAAATTCCTTGCATTAACCGATAGTATGTTTTTGGTGTCCTTCAAGATCTTGTATATATTACACACATAAGAAAAATAATATATGTTCATCTTGTATATCATGATCCCTTCTTCTATATAACCCTTAATATAAGTTACATTGATGTCCAAAGAAGTTTTTATCTTGTATGATTAATGAAAAAGGGTATTTAATATCCTATAATTAAAATTATTATGTGCATTGTTCATGGTTTCTTGCTCTACTAATTAGAAATGGGTGTCAAAAGCATCAAGTAGTCCTTCTAATTGGTTAGTTGTAGATTCTTCATGATTTGACTAATAGTTAGGCATCAACCTCTCAAAAATGTTCATTGTCATAGATAGTAACCTTGTTCCTTTGTCACTCTTCCTTGAGGCTCTCTTCTTAGCCTTATCTATTGCCAGCATTGATAATATCATCAACTAACCTTCATCATAATTATCCAAATCAATTTGCAAAGTTATGATGCAGGAGCATCCAATGGTGTAAGGGCTATCCTGTATCACCCAAAAATATGCTTAGAGATAGTTTTTGTTTAATGTGTTTCCATTTTTGGATACCCATTTGGGTCAAATAAAGGTTTCAACTCTCACAGTTCCACTATTAGTTTTCTAGGTTAGAGTTTTATTAGTTTTTAAGCACCTTGGGATATGTGCAAATGTAAAAAATGAGTTATTTTGTAATTGAGACAAAATTATGATGAGTTAGAGGTGTAATTTGGAGGGATGATTTTACTTGTAATTTAAAACACTCCAGAAAAAGAATCAGGTCAAAAGGCTTTACGGTTAGAAAGTTATTATAGTTTTAATCTTCTTGGAGACCTCCTAAGAGTGCTCCAAAGTTAGATATGGGGCACTAAACAGCCTCATACAGGGCTAAAAAATGGGGACAACAAAGTTTTTCCATAGGGTTGTAGAGAACTTTGAGAGCTTTTTGAAAATGTAAATGGTTCATCAATCGGAGTTACGGTTCAAAATTTATGCCTCCCAAAATTTGGACTACCGCTTCTAGATTCTTCTAATTTTACACCGACTTCTAACATGATTTTTGGAACCTTATGTTTTGGCACTCGATGCCAACTGGCATATTCTAGAATGTATTCCTAACCCTAAACCATTTAGGGCTTATTTAAGAACATTTCTGGCATCATAAAGGTAGCTCTTAGTGGAGTTAGAGAGAAGGTACTGTGTGGAGGATTTCTTTCTCCAGAATCATACTGTTGTAAGCCCATAGGGCATTTTTCATTGATAATAATATTTCTCCTTTCCTATGTGTTCATTCTCGTCTTTGTTTGTGTCTCCATCAAGTTACTCTTTCCAAAAAATGCCTCATTTTTTCCCAATGGGTGTATTCATAGGTGTATCAATCAGATATTTTCCTCCATTAATTATTGTAGTCTTGTCTTTTCATAGTGATTTGATCTATTATATATTTCTCATGTATAGGGGATTGAGTAATATCCATAGGAACATTGTCAATCATCTTATTAACATCTTCAAAAAAATATTGGTATCCTTCTTTTCTTTCATACCAATCTCCTCTTCTTTCACAAGCTTCATCTCATGTCCATCAAGTACGATAGGGAATCCTCCAATGTATACATCAAGTTATTTAACTGCGGATCAAAATTGATCACAATTGATTAATAACTTGTCCTCCATTTTCTTTATTCTTAGGTCCATTATTAAAGGAATGTCTTCTCAAGATTCTATAAGAATTTTTCTCATTATATCCTATGTTTCTACTATATGTTCATCAATATTTCCTACTATTAACAAATTTACCCTATTATTTGTAGGTATTTTCTTATTTTCTTGTTCAAAAATACTATTAAGATCATTGGTCTAAATAGCCAGAAAGATATTTAGAATTACTCCTTTTATCTTCTTGTATTTGTCTAATGATATTAATCTTCTATCCTCAAGAATATGTACATATCATTAGGAATCTAGCCCTTTATTTTAACCAATGTTTTATTAAACTTATTCAAATTTGTAATCATGTCTTGTGCTATCTCTTCCTATTCTTTCTCATTAAACATATCATTATGTCTAACTAATTTCTTTAAAACAAAAAACTTTGTAATATCATAAATGACTCTTACAATAATGTTATAACTCTTACCAATTATAGTAGATGTGTACCTTACTACCTTTTCTTTTGTTTCTCCTTTAGCATTTATCTTCTTCTTTCACTAATTGAAATCTATAGATGATCCTTCATCTTCATTTGTTTTCGTCTTCGGTTGACTAGAGCTTTTGGCCTTCAGTCGCTCCCTCGATAGTTTAGAATTGTATCATTTATCCTTATGCATCTTATATTTTAATTCAAATTTTTCAATATTTGAAGGTGTAAAGGCCTTATTTTCTTCTAGTGGAGTCCTCAGGGTACTTTTGGCATACTAAGATGCACTCTTTGTAGTAGGTGGTTAAAATTCCTTCTCAATATCTATCAGTGAGAACTCAAGCTTCTTATCTTTTTTTTCTTGTCTCCACCATTTATTCTTTAGAAATACCTTCTTTATCTACAACCTTATCAACCATTTTCTTGATCTTCCTATTTTCTACCAATTCATTCATTTCTTCTCTAACTTTCTAATATTTGTTAGAGTATGTATTGAATCTCTATGTTGTCTCATCTCAGAGTTAACACAACATATTTTCAACATAAGAAATGATAATATTAGGATTCACTTTATATCCCATAGACATTATCCAACATGACCTAGCTCTAACTACTTCCATACAGCATGTGCCAGTTTCAACCATGAAACAAACTAAATCAACATATTTCTCAACAAGATGCTTTGGTATCCCCTCTTATTGTTGCATTTGTTTCTAAAATATCTTAAAGTATCCATAAATCTCTTTGTTTTCCTAGTTTTCATCCTCCATTATGTGGTATCTAACTATTTAAAGTAGAATGTGTGTATTGTTCTCCTAGGTTATATTATCCATACCAAGAAATTAGTTCATAAGATAAAAGAAAATGTGAGTAAGAAGTGAGCCATACTTAAATATTCATGGTTTTTCCTTCTTTATCTTTGCAATGTTCTACATAAGATTATCTCTCTAGATTTGACATGCATCTATTTTTGTATCCTCCTTCGATATCTGGTAAGCATTATGTATGATGGTGGATGAAATTGAGTCTTTTTTTTATAGTATATTGTGTGATTAAGTATCATATATGCCAATTTCACATCAAGTTGGATGATGTCATTGAAAAACATCGCCCTCTTACATAACTTGACTATCTTGATAGGTTTATTGCCTAACCAAAATAATTGGTCATGAATTTGGCTTAACACAATCCAAACCCATTTTGATTCACCAAACATATTAAAATCTTAATATTGTGCTATTTTTTCTTTCTCCATTTTTTTTGTGTGTAGATGTGTGTGTGTGTGTGTGTGTGTGTGTGTGTGTGTGTGTGTGTGTGTGTGTGTGTGTGTGTGTGTGTGTGTGTGTGTGTGTGTGTGTGTGTGTGTGTGTGTGTGTGTGTCTATGTGTGTGTGTCTATGTGTGTGTGTGTGCGCACGCGCGCGCATGTGTGTGTGTAGATATATATGTGTGTGTGTGTGTGTGTGTGTGTGTGTGTGTATTTAGATATATATATATATATGTATATGTAGATATATATATATATATATATATATATATATATATATATATATATATGTAGATATATATATATATATATATATATATATGTAGATATATATATATATATATATATGTAGATATATATATATATATGTAGATATATATATATATATGTAGATATATATGTAGATATATATATATATATATGTAGATATATATGTAGATATATATATATATATATGTAGATATATATGTAGATATATATATATATATATATATATATATATATATATATATATGTAGATATATATATAGATATATATATATGTAGATATATAGATATATATGTAGATGTATATGTATATGTAGATGTATATGTATATGTATATATGTAAGTCTTTGATATGAAGAAAGGTGTAGGACACACCCAAAATTGCATAATGAGGCTCATTTTTTATTGGTTTGTAAGGATGTTCTTAAATACATATCTTGTATTATCTAATAAATTCATAATTTATGGTGTATACATATTCTCCAATGAAAATTATATATTTACAAAGAGACAAATACTTTTAAAGTGTTGTTTTGTTTTTCTCACCAATTTAGTTAGTAGGTTGAATCAATTGCTAAATCACCTGTAAAATCACTTTGCTTAGGTTCTCTAAGTCACAATGTGAATAGTGAGACATGAAATATTCCTGTTATCCTTTCAATTTTTCTAATTTTTATAATTAATTATCATTCATACCCTAAGTTTCAATCAAGCTATTGCAAACCAGTGAACTAAAAAATCACCATCAATCATTAAATTTTTAGTATATCTTCATGTGATTCAAAATATAACAATCTAAGATTTATCTCCAACTATATCTACTATCTCATTATCTCATGATTTCATCTTTTAGGGTCTCATGATATTATGATAATATTTCCCAATTAGGTCTAAGACCTAGTTAGTTTTTCAGTGAATATTTTACACCAGGGGTTTGTGTGACTTCTCCAATAGCATCAATTTATTCTTTCCTAATCCCTATGTTCTTCATGTCATCTTTAAATCATTAAATATTATTTTTTTCCTCTGTTATTATCTTTCTAATTTCTTCTATCAGTAGATGGTCTTCTATTTTTTTCTCATGTCATTATATCTACAATTCCTAGCATTACATCATAAATTATTGCATTTATTATAAATAACATTTGGATTTCCATACATTTGGTTGTTCTTAATTATCTTCAACCTACAATATGTTGCAATGTGACAAAACTTGTTGCCCTTAATCATGTAATATTACCTTTGCTTGTGGATCTTGCATTAGGTGTGCTTTTAAATCTATATTAATTTGATTTATGTCCATAATACCATCATGTGAAAAAATATCCAAAAAAAATTATCGTAGAAGTAGTATTTCTCCTGTAATCTTTTGTCCTATGACTAAATTTATTGCATGTGAAACAATTACAGTTTAATTTATTCTCCTTAACTTTTTTAATAGGTGTTTCCTTATATTTCTTAGTCATATCTACTCTAGATTCAACTATTTTATAACATTATCTTTATTTCTAACCTAATCTTTTCTTATCTCGAACAGATCTTTTCCTTTCCAACTCCTTATCAATATTTAAATGCTTAATTTTATTCTTTCCTTGAATTTCTTTACTTCAAATAAATCATTCCTCAAGCTTCCATTCACTTTCTCAAGTTCTTTTTCATTGTACTTTTTTTTTTTGTAAATCTAATTAGGATGATGTGATACTAAGAGGGGGTCTGAATCACAATCTATAAAAAAAATCACATTTCAAACATGAAACATATTTTATATCTTCACATAAACCCTCATTTGAAAATTAATTGCATATCAATGTAGTCATTCACATCAACATAGCATTAGATCTAACTTCTAATTGCATGAATGAAACTCATTAACACTCATATTTGGTAATGTTGAAACCCTCCTAAGTGAAACTAATACTGCAGTTGGGATGACACCCATAAAATCTTCACTATTATAGCAATAAAGTGTGCTTATTAAGGCTACATTGTTGATCACTTCTAATGATCTACCCTATGGAAGGTTTTCCCTATCAAAGTCTTACAATATTGTTAATTCCTACCTTTATTAAAGGATTTTTACATCACAACTAAGTGGTTTCTCTATTAGGAGATTTACAAAAGCCTATTAAAGCTACTATGTTAAGTGATTTCAACCCTAAAACACCTGTTAGAATGTTTAGTACTTGATCTTTTATTTGCACTAGAGTGATGATATCAAATCTCCTCTATGAAATGTAATATCACCTTATTATGATTGATCTTCTTTATATCTAAACAAAAAATTTCACTACACTACTTGGTTGCCTCTTCTTTTAACACTCTAATTTACCTCCAAAACTTTCCATGCAACCAAACTCTTAATTCATACACACTTACACATGCAAACTAGGTCATACGACCTCCTTAAATAGTTGTTTGGGTTAACCTTCTATATCCCAATCACCAATCTAGATTCATTTCTTTTGTTGCTTAGTTCTTGCAATTTTTTTGATTGGTGGATTACCTCACATAGGGATTAATGATACTCTATTGGATACATAATCAACTCCTTGACTACTTCCTTGACCTGTAAAACATGTGTCTAGCTCAATAAAAATGGTCTACATAGGATTTTATGTCATTCCAAACAAATATGCAATACTATCTTGCTCAGCACTTATACCATACTGATGCTCGGCATAAACTTTTTCATCATGTTGTCCCTCAACCTTAGTGATGCTTGACATATACTAAATTTCTTGACCTCTATAATACTCAACTTGAACTATTGTCCCTCATAAATTGGTAATCACTAGAGTACTCAGTGACCTCTGGCTTCCTCATCACATAACTTGAAATATATACAAGCCTTTAATACATGACCCGACCTATATAGGATGGCTCGGTCACAATGATGACCAAACAACCCTACCTTATGAATGAGTAAGTTTTTGACACTAATAGACAATATGACTTAGGGATCAACAATCTCTCCCTTTGACATTAGTGGAAAAAATATTTTGTCATGATCAAAAAAATTCCATTGCAAAATTGAAACATATGTATTCCCCCTCAAGATATAATTCATACCTTGACTTGATAAGCATTGTACATGTTCTCATTTTGCACTTGGTATATAAATTTCCCCCTTTTATTATCATAATAATCATTTCCCCCTTCTTTTTGTCACTCATGGTTGCTGGGGTGAAGGGGTCAAACCAAACATATCCAAAAATTGTTTGTGAATTTGCAAAATGCTACTTAATGTGTTATCCTAGCTAGTCCATATAGATTCAATAGCATGAATCTCAGTCTCTAGTTTCATTGCTAGATCTACCAAATTATCTACAACAATCATATTTGGATCTACTTGGATTAATTCTTTTGCATTCTTCAAATGCATCTACATAACCTCAGGATGAGGTGTCATCATGGCTTGTATAGATATTAGTTTTTCTCTTATTCTATTGTATACTACAATCAATTTAGTTCCCTATTGAAAATTAATCTTGGATAAGTGGATTGCACTTGAACTAGCACCGATAGTTAGTGCATTGGTACTATACTGTAAATATGCTTCCACCTTATCCATCCTCTCTCTTATGTCTTTTGTTTATGTGGAACTATTACACAACTTCCTAAACATAATATGTACATTATTAGAAACTTGTTCCAAATTATTCACAAGTTTTGATAACTCAACCTATCTAACAGGAATCTCTGCTGCAACCTTCTCCATTACTCTTTTCTCAAATTTTTTAATATTTCATTTGCATCAATATTTGAGTCATTTATTCTCTCTGAAATCTTAATCAATTGCTTAACAATGGGAGAAGTCTCATATAAATTATCAATAACAAAATAATCAAGAAATATAACCTTAATATCACATAGCACCTATTTTTCTGCTTGTCATTGCTAACGTTCTCTTCTCAACTTGTCTAACCTTCCTATCAAATAGTTCACTCAATATCTTCATTTTCTCTTTTTGTAAAGTTGACTTCTCCCAATAATTTATATCAATGTCTTCATCAAATGTAATAGGTTTATCTTGAGTAGCAATTGGGGACTAGACTCTCTTCTTAATATTCTTACCTAGAGTACTGGAGCTCAACATTGATACCTACAAGCTTTGCATTTGAAGCTCCATACTCAATCTTTGAGTCTCAACTCTTATTTCTTCAATCTTCTTAGGATCTTCACTTGATTTTTTCTCCTTTATAAGTTTGAGTTAAGTTAAATAACTATTTTTTCTTGCCCCCTTTTTCCACTCAATGTGAGGTCTTGAGGCTTGTGGCCTTTCCTTGCTAGTAGTAGATTGCTCTACTTGATCATTTTGACCTTCAACTTTTTGTTCTCCTTCTACATTTGTTGTAACATTTCCCTTTGTGGCTTCATCTATCCTTTTGATCTCTTTTTTAGTGACTATCAAACTCTATTTCTCAGAAAAACTTGCCTTTACATCACCCTAGTTGTCATCTTTACTCCGTATAGCAATAGGGGTAGTTTCAAGTTTAACCAACTGAGTTGGCACTTATGTCTTGATCTTTGGATAATTGTTTATCTGCACTAATACAAGGTTAGATTCTAATAGCTTTGTAGGGACTAGAAATTGTACATACTCATTTTAAACTTGGCTCAGTATACGTTGTGTTGATTTGGTCATTACCTTTATAGGATTGGTGTTTGATTCATCATTAATTTTTTTTATTCTTTGTCCTTCCTTCACTCAATTGTACTAGGTCATTGAAAGTATCACCTAGATTTATATATTCATCAACTTCTTGTGTAATATTAGGCTCAACTTGACCAACCTCATTCTCTTCCTCTTCCTTATTATCCTCATCATTCGGCATTAGGTCATATATCTTTTTCCATGTGAATTTATTGGCTTCCACAATTAATATTTTTTCAATACAAAATAATCTCTCCTCTTTGGTACAAATTTGTTATTATACTCTCTCAAGGCTAAACTAATTTGGCCTTTAGTGAATTCATGCATAATTTGAGGCATTGTGGCTTCCCTTATATATCTTTCATTGGTTAGAGAATACTTCCACTTATTATCAATCTTATTACACAATTCTTTAGGAATTATCTTTCCTATCTCTATAGATGTGTAACTAAAATTTATCATCATATCTATCACAGCCTCTCCTAATTTTGCCTTGTCTTCTCTACTCAATGTTTCAAACTTAATAAAGTGAAATCCTAATAAACCTCCAGTATTCCTAAGATTATCACATACCTCATCCATGTTCTAAGGTTTCTTGTATACTCCAACTTTAAATAAACTCAGGTCATCAAAATTAGTCCTTTTTGCTTCTTCTTCAACATCATCCTTCATCACGACAAGCCTTATTTTTAGTTTCTTGACTAGTTTACTTAGCTTTTCCTTTCTCTTTGTTGCACTTGACACTAGTGAAGGCTTGGTTTTTTTGACAACTCCCTTCTTTAATGGCTCCAAAACTATAGAACTAGATGCCTTAAATCTTTTTCTTGTGACCCTTAATGGTGTGGTTGTATGCTTGGTAGCCACCTTCTTCAAGTCTTTCTTCACTTTAGATTCAACCACAGCAATCTATTTACCTTTGGTTGCCTTAGGATTGGAAACAACTAACTCTTTACCTTTTCCTTATTTTCCTTCATATTTATCACATTTATCTTCATCCTCATTGCTAAGGTCTTAACCTTTTCCTTCTATTATCTGTAGTGGTGCTTCACCAAATGTACCCTCTAGACTTTCTATCATCTTCTTTCTTTTCCTATCCATTTAGGAACCTTAGTCTACATCATCATCTTGATCTCAGTTCTCTCATAGGTACCAAAAGGTTCAACAGTCTAGTCTATCTCCTTAGCCAATAATGCAGTAATGGTTGTTGAAACTTCATCAATGTTTACCTCATAATGAAGAGGTCTTAACCATGAAAGTTGAGGACTAACAGCTTGAGCATATGTATAGTCAGTATCCACTAATATGCATATATCATCATAATATTGATCAATGATCGACTTTGGAATCTTGAACCTTTTATTCATATTTTGCTTAAAATTTTCAAAATATTCATCCATAACTGTCTCAAAATTATCACTTATTTGATTGATAAAATCATTGATCTACTCGATAATTGGTTTCTTCTTATCCTATACCACATCTCCCATTGTAGGGAATGAAATTTTTACACAAAATAATATATACATAATGAGAGATCCAAACTTACATGAGTTGTTCTATTCCTTCCTTATGACTCCTAGGTATTCTACCAATTGAGTAAGTTGTAGGTAAACTAGATCATAATTATGATCCTTATTAACAAGATTGCAACCCATGTCCACAGCAACACATGACACATTGTTAAGTTGGCTTAACTGGTAGAACTTGTGTGTTATGACTCGAATAGAAAACTTTATCTTTGGGTCTTCAATTGTGTTGATTGACATGCCTTTGTCATTCCATTTTTCCTGAGTGTTGTTCTTAGTCAGATCCCTTCCTTGAAAATGGCTATTCTTCACTCATTCCACAATAGAGTGTCCTATGACATGATGAATAATGGTCTTCATGATCTTCAATAGTCTATTCTCCAACCAGAGTTTCACATCATGAATGCATCTTTACACAATCTTGATCCATTCTACCTTAAAAATCTTTGGGAAATTTAGGGAAAGAGTAAACCCTTTCTTGGCTACTACCTTGTGATCATCTTTAAATCTACCATTCTTGCACAACTTTTCATACACCCTCCTCAACTCAAAGTCTCCAATCTATCCAATCTTACACATGTAGCACAATCTGACATTGTGAACCATAATAACCCTTGGTGGAATTGTTGATAATACTCTAGAAGAGTCTCCAATTAATGCAATATCTAGGTATGCCTTCAATTTTAGTGGACACACTTCATTTCAAATAATATGAGAATTACTATCCTTCAATGCATCTTTCTTCTTTCTTGCAAACGTGGTTGATGTCATCTCTTCACATTAGGTTTTAAAATGCAAACAACTTCACAACTCAGTCTAAATTTTATTGTATACAAATTACATAGGATGTCAATGGCATATACTAAATCTTCAACAACTTCACATAAATATTCTCTACAGTCACCTTTAATTTTATCTACAAATTCTCAAAAACCTTGTGAGTTAAAATGATTTTTGAAATCTACTATATAGGTTCAAATAGTCGAATTGGGTCTCCATAAATGCTTTGTACATGTATTAGGTGCATAATAGTTGTCTTGGCCAACTCAGTAAAACTTGCCACACAAACTTCCTTCAACTTCACTCAATCAATACCATAACTTAGTTTACACTGACATTCATCTCAATACATCAATCTATAGTTTGGTACATATTGCAACTCAATCTTGACTAGACTCCAATACTAGCACTCAGTCTTTACCGAATTTTCAACTTGGCACCAAAAGTAACTTTTCTTTTCAAACCTTATAGTTTCCCTTGTACATCTACTATCATTTTAATTTGTACTTAAACTCATATAGTGTTAGGAACTAATGTATGATTTATCAATTTATAGCATAGTTCCATACATACCTTATCGTTTTAATTTGAGGTGGGGGAATCGCCTAATCTATTGAATTCGGTGATCATAGTTTCACCATTTTCACTAATGCCTCTGTCAATTTTATTCTTCCATGTTTGTTTCATCTGTGTTCTCACTTCCTCAATATTGACTTTGGCTTTCCCACTGTTCTCTTCAACATTGGGTGTTGATGCTCGATTCATACAGTCCTTGCTTAGATGACTGACCTTCTAACAATTGAAACATAGTGATCCAAAGTTTCTTTAGTTTCCAAATCATCCTCTAAAGTGTCTATTACCTATTTTTGCCCCTGCCAAAAATTTTGAATTTAAATACTTCACCCCACCCAATGATCACTCTCCATAATTGAAATATGAAAAAATTAAATATTTAAAACATTATGGCAATTTCTTTCTTCCCTAAATGTTTTTCCATCGACCTGCAACTTTCTGCACCGTCAGATCTTTGGCAATCTATGGTGGGAACTTTCCTGCATTTTGAAAATGCACTACCTTTATGTAATGTGGGGAAGCCCCTTTGCAACACGTGGATTGGTGGGTCCTTTCGTTTTGTGTGGGCCACAGGAAGGAAGAAGGTTAGTCTAGCTGGCAATTCTATTGGCGCCTACTTTCTTGCATTCTGAGTTCTATTAGACTTCCTGACAATGCGGGGAAGCACTTTTTGACTGTGTGCTAGGTGGGTCCATCTTCTTTGAGCCACCACAAATAGAGTGGACAAGGTGGAGGGGTGAGTTGGCAGTTCGATTGGTGCCCGCATTCTCGCATTTTGTCTTTTGTCAGGCTTTCTGACAATGCAGGCATGCCCCTTTGTGACATGTGTCCCACAATGTCCCATGTTCCCAATTGTACCTTCCACCATCAGATCTCCAAGGATCAATGGCTGGCGCATGCCCGCAATAAGAAGCTGAAAAGAAATAAAGCAATGCGAGCAAGCACCTCGCTGCCGTGTGTCTCTGTGGAACCTATTTCTTATGTGGGTCACCAACATGGTGCCAGTTGGGGCTGGGTCAGGCTGCGTCAGATGTTGAAGTGTTTCATGGGCCCAAGTTTTCATGGACAAGCACAGTATATGAAGAATCTCTCCTGATTGTTAATCTTGTGGAGGTCAATGATCAGCACTTTCTCGTAGTATGAAGATGCGAGGACTTTAAGCAATGCAAGAAAGTTCCCAAAGGACATGTGTCCTTGTAGGCCTGACCAAGGTATTAACAATGAAGGTATCATAGTTAGGGCTGACGGCTAGCAATTACATTGCAGTAAGGGTTTGAGGAGGTGGTGTAGTTAGTTAAAAGATATGGTCAACCACATGAACAAAGGAAGATCATTGGTCCACATGGCTCATCTTGGTGGCAAAGCTTAGTATACTTGCTAACCCTACTGATTAATGAACCAAAAAATGAAGGGAGTCAAATTTTCTCACGCGATCTGATCCCTGTGATCAATGCCAACTACTCTTGGATGAAGGTTGGACTTAGTGAACAAGGAAGAACACTCCACCACCTCTGATTCGATCCATCTACTTGGTCAGATAATTTAATGGTGTCATTTCTATCTTCTCAAGGCCCTATTCCAGTAAAGATCAGATATCATTGCATCTAGATCTCCATGATTATTCTCTATAGGGCTTAATGGCAGTGGTTCTGGAGTAACTTCAGTAAGAGGACATCTCAGTTATGCCTGAACTATAAAGGCAATTTGTGTAGATTTTGTTTGGGTCAACCCTTCTCTGACTTCTTTGATACTGCTCTGCAAATTCATGTGTAAATTCCCTTTGCCTCTGAACTGTATGACATTCTACCTTATCTCCTTCAGCCATTAATGTGAAAGTGCAAGACCTATTTGCCTCTCATTGGTGTTTTGTAGAGATCTACAATCTACATGACTGTGTCTCTTTTGGCCTGTGAATGATATATAAGTGAATCTTCTCCTTCCTTGTGTCATTCATTTTGGGTTTTCTGATCTGCATGTGATTGTTAGATTAAAGCAAGTCTGAATGTGTATATCTTTTAGTGTCATGACGGTTCAATAGTGCATGTATGGGCAGAGATTGGTTTGAACACTCTATTTTGGTGCATCACCCCCTTAGATTAGAATAGGTAGATTTTCTTCCATGTATTCCTTCTCCCTTTTCCTCTCCAAGAGTAGTTAGGTGCACCCTAATAGTAAAGGAAGCCAGCCTTCTCCGAAGACTCAACCTCATAGTTCAAGTCCCACAGCTTGGAGGTTGTTTCCATTTTTCACAGGGTTGTCCTTAGGTAAAAACTTTGGATAGAAAATTTCAAGTCTACTGGTGTCAAAAGGAAGATTTCAAGATTAATACTAAAGAGAGAGTATTGGCTTTAGTGTTCAAGCCTTCAAGAGGCTCATTCTTCAAGTACTTGGTGACTCTAAGCTTCAAATACATCTGGTTCCAGACCAAAGTTGCAGTAATTCATGCCCAAAGCTGAAACAAGGGCATCTTCTAGAGGTAAGTTTCAGTACCAAGAGCTTTCATTTTCAAATCCTAGAAGAAGGAAGACTAGAGTATCTTTATCACTAGTTAGGAGTGTAATAGTAACAAATACACCTGCAAGATCTATCTCTACTCCTCCTACTGTTAGATCTCAGCCTAGATTGCCATCAGTACATATCAATAGATCACTTGTCTATATGGTGTTGCCTAGAGCTCATGCTTTTGCCACCTTTAATGGTGGAAGTCCTCTTTTGTTGGCCCAAAGACATGACATACCAATAGCTGCACTCAAAAGTATACCAGAGTTTATTGGTGAAACTTCTATCTCTCCCTGAAAACACATTCAAGAAGTTGCAAATGTCTATAATATCCATGGTATTATAGAAGATGATGTTGCAGTTAGGCTTCTAGCCTCATCCTTGAAAGGAAAAGTACTAAAATGGTATAGAGGTTTGGCTCATGATTCTATAATAGATTGGGATGGATTAGGAGTAGGATTATGCAAACACTTTGAGGACAAAAGTGACCATTTGTCACTTTTAGAATAGTTGACTACTATAAAAAGAGCCCCCCATGAATGTCTGACTGATTTCAACTATAGATTTCAAAAGACATGGGATAGAATACCTATTTTAGTAAAACCTACTCCTGGTAATGCCTTCTTGCATTGCCTCAGAGCTTTTAACAGTGACATTGCCACTACAATCCAAACTATGGGAGGAGATACCTTGCCTAATGCCTATGACATAGAAATAAAGTTAGAAAACATCATAATACAAGGAGGCAAGCTAGCTCCAAGGCCTCCTATGCCTTTCTTTCCTGATGTCCCAAACCACCAACCAGAAATGGCTTCTCTTCCTACAACTTCCACATCATAGTCCCTTGCTCTAGTCCCTACAACTTCCACATCTTCAAATGGAAAAGATGAAATCAAGGAGATGATGCAATCTATGATGATGAACATAGATAAGAGATTGCAGGGCCAAGAGAAGAAATTGGAAGATAGCTTCTCTGTGATGCAGAAAATGAGCAAAGGTGGTGATTTTGGAGAGATAGCAAGCTCAAGGTAGTGAGGCTCATCAATTGTAGCATCAAACTATGAACAGTGGTAGGCCTCCAAATCAGAATTATGGGAACAATTCTTTTGATCAAAATAGGCAGAGTAGTCATGCTTCAACCTCAAATGTAAACCAAAGTAGGGCCATAGTCCCTCAAAACAACATGGCCCAAGATCAAGATTTTTGTCCCTCCTGTAACTACTCCTATGCTCGTTGCATGTGTCAGAAGGCTGAATCTTATTTGGCTTTGACCATCCAAGAGCCTATAGCAGGACAGTCATACAAGGAGGACCAATTTAAAGAGGCCTCATATATTCAAGGATAGGGTGATTGCTCCTTTATGAATCATCGAACGGAGGAACATTGTAATGTAAACTAGGATTCCATTGCTCATAACACTAGGAGAAAAAGAAGAGCTATTGGAGATGCTACCCCTCCCCCTCCTAATCAAGCCTCAACTTCAAATGCAATACCTCGTGAACAAGTAGTAAATGATCAATCAAATACCTTTCAGCAGCAGAGGTAGAATAATGGCAAAAAGAATGTAAGTGATCCTCAGATTGTTCCACCTCAACCTCCTACAAATGCAGCTCCCAAGGTTTCTACCAAAGCACCTACTACGCCATTCAGTGTGGTAGAAAAAATGAAGAAGACAAATGTGAATATTTCTATGTGGGATGTTGTTGCTACTATACCCATCCAAAAGAGGTTGTTGTAGCAAGAATTGGAAAGTATTGAACCAAAGGATCAGCCACCCAGCATGGAAAGTGCCACAAGCCTAGTATAGCCGTCAAGGGAGGAAGAAACAAGTAAAAAGGTTAGACCCCTCCATTCTATGTTTCTTTAATCATAGGGGATCAACAAGTCCACAATTGCATGATTGATTCAGGGGCTAGTAGTTCAGTGATGCCTAGGTGTGTTGCTGATGCTTTGGGAATGAAATATGAACCCATTGTTAGGGATGTGTTACAGTTGGATGGTAGGACTATTAAGACTATAGGGATCCTTAGGAATGTGGAAATGGCCCTACATGCATGCCCTAGTTGTATTGTAACTCAAGATATATCCGTTGCTAAAGTCAAGCCACATTTTGCTATCTATCTGTCAAGAGATTTCACTGCCCAAATAGGTGGTTACATATCTTTCGATTGGTCATATATGTTTTTTAGGACAAGATATGGGGCCAAAGCCATGATTAGAGCAAAGCCTCTAGCCCTCCATCATACCAAACCCTACACCCCTAATCTCATCAACATGAATTGCACTATCCTAGAAGTGGATGAGAATGACAGAGTGAATGAGCCTACTACTTCCCTAGCAGAGATACCTAATTTTCTCTTAGATGAATGGGCTAATGCATATCAATTTGATCCTATGTCAGAAACTCTTGAAATAGGCCTCAGTACATATTGTATATTAGAGAAAGATGCTCTAGTTCCCAATCTTGTGGAGACTAAAGAAGATATGAGTGGGATATGGAGTATGTACTTTGATGGCTCAAGAAATAAGAATGGATTAGGGGCTAGTATGATGTTGATTTCTCCTGCACAAGTAAGGTACTACTTCTCATTTAGGCTCCATTTTAGTTGCACTAATGATGTGGCCGAGTATGAATCCTTGATTCAGGGTCTTCTACTTGCTCAAAAAAGAGGAATTCAAGCCTTAAGTGTATATGGAGATAGTGAGTTGGTGGTTAATCAAGTGAGAAATCAGAATATCACCAAGAATGGTTTGCTCAACTCTTATAAACATAGGGTATGGGATCTGCTTGAGGGTTTCAATGCATTTAATATTCAAAGCATTCCTAGAAAAGAAAATAGACATGTTGATAGGCTTGCAGCAATAGGTGCATCTCATGATGTGACAAAGAATCTTAAGGAGAAGAAGAAGCAACAAATCAGGATGGTACTAAAGCCTACCATCCCTGACAACAACATCCATTAGCAAGTGTTTGAATCTGATGAACAAATTGTAAGCTTCTTGCAAAATGAAGCAGAATTTTCAAATAGAAACCAGTCAAGACTGCAGGATAAGTATCGTGATCAAATTATTAACCTCAGTTCCAACAAGCTGCCTAGGGGTCTCATTACTTTAGAGAGTGTTTTTAATCCTGATGACCAAGCAAGAGGCAGAATCATGAACTTAGCTACTGATAAAGATGATCACACCCCAGTCATGGTTGCTGATGGAAAATCCTTAAACATGGGGAAGGTATGTTATGAGATTGAGCAAGAAAGTTTTATTCATCTATGTCAATAATTTAATGATATATTTGCCTAGACATATGATGATTTAAAGGGTTTTGACCCAAGGTTATTTCAGCATACCATAGATTTAATTGATAATGTCAAACCAGTAAGACAAAAACAAAGGCCAAAGAATCCCAAAATTGAACCCTTAATGAGAAAAGAGCTATCCAAATTGATTGAGGCCAATATAATTTTCCCCATCAAGCACTCGTCATGGGTAGAAAACTTTGTCCTTGTTAGGAAGAAGAATGGAGAAATTAGATTGTGTGTGGACTTTAGGGACCTTAACCAAGCTTCCCTTAAAGATCACCATCCTCTCCCTTCCATGGAGCAGATTTTGTCCAAGGTCAGTGGTTCAAGGAGGTTTTCATTTCTTGATGGATTTTCTAGCTACAATCAAGTACTGGTCAAAGAGTCTGATAGATACAAGACTGCATTTACCACCAAGTGGGGTACCTATGCTTATTGTAAGATGCCATTTGGGCTAACCAATGTAGGTGCTACATTTCAGAAGGCAATGGAGATGGCCTTTAAAAGAATGATTGAAAAGTTTGTATTAGTTTACCTTGATGATATCACAGTGTATTCAAAGAATGTAGAAGATCATTTTGATCATTTAAGGCAGGTGTTTTCAAGGTGTAGAGAGTTTGGGGTATCCCTTAACCTAAGCAAGTGTGTCTTTGCTACCAATCAAGGAAAATTATTAGGACACATTGTATCTGAAGATGGTTTAACCATTGATCTAGAAGGAACAAAAGCAATACTTGCTCTCCCTCTTCCTAAACATAAGAAAGGGTTGCAAAGTTTCCTTAGTAGGATAAACTTTGTGAGAAGATTTATCCCTAATCTTGCTACCATGGTAAAACCCCTTAGAGGTATGCTCAAGAAAAGTATGGTTTTTGCATGGACCAAGGAAGGGAAGGAAAGTTTTGAAGAAATCAAGGTAGTCATAGCCTCAGCCCCTACTCTCATTAATCCAAACTTTGAAAAGGATTTCATCCTTTATACCCTAAGTGGTGATTCAAGAATTTATGTTGTCTTGACTCAAACAAATGGTAAAGATAAAGAGCAGCCCATAGCCTTCTTTAGTGAAGGGCTTAAAGAGTATGAAGACCAATACAGCTATGTAGAGAAGCAAGCCCTTGTAGTCATCAGAGTTTTAAAGAAATTTAGACACCTCCTGTCTCATAATAAACTTCATCTATTAGTACCCCATGCCAGTGTGAAATATTTCCTTTTGAGCAAAGATATTAGTCAAAAGAGATCTGGTTGGATATTAAAGTAATGAAATATGATGTTGACATCCAGATCACCAAGCTAGTAAGAGGGAAAGGGTTGTGTAAACAGATGATATCATCTCAAGAATCAGATGAAGAAGTTGCTATGATACTAATGGAGCAACAAGAAGCAAGAAATGATGACCCAAGGAATTGGATGGATGATATGAAGAGTTTCTTATTAGGCAATGGATATCCTCAAGGGTTAGATAGAACTAAAAGGAGACAGTATAGATTACAGTCAATCCCTTATGTCATAGTTGACGGTATCCTTTTCAAGAGAGATTTTAATGGAGCCCTATTAAGATGCATTGGCATGGATCAAGCTAAAAGAATGATCAAAGAGCTTCATGATGGTCTTGATGGTGGTCACTTATCAACAAGGACAACTACAATGAAGGTCATGAGGGCTGGTCACTACTAGTCGTCCTTATTCCATGATTTTCATAGGTATGTGAGGAAATGTGAAAAATGTGCTTTCTTTTTTGGTAAGAAAAAGCTTGCAGCTCTTCCTCTTCATCCCATTCAAGTGGACCAACCTTTCACTCAATGCGGATTGGATTTCATAGGCCCTATCAATCCTCCTTCTAGTTCTAGTCATAGATGGATTTTAGCTGCTACAGACTACTTCACTAGATGGACAGAGGCAGTTGCATTAAAGGATGCCATAGAATCTTTAGTTATTGAGTTCCTTGATGGAATTGTGACTAGGTTTGGTGCCCCTTCAACCATTATTTGAGATAATGCAAGATCTTTTGTGGGAGCTCAAATTTGTGCATGGGCAGTTGATCATAATATCTACTTGAGAACATCCTCAAACTACTATCCTCAAGGCAACGGTTTGGATGAGTCCTCCAACAAAAACCTGATTAGGATTATGAAAAGAACTATAGAGGATAACCAAAGGTGTTGGCATCAAAAGTTGAGAACTACACTATGGGCTAACAGGATAACTCCTAAGAGGTCAATATGCAATTCACCATTTATGTTGGTATTTGGCATAGAAGCAAGGCTTCCAATTTCATTAGAATTTCCATCCCTAGAACTAGCTCATTAGTTGGACCTAATTGAAAATAATGTCATGACAGTGAGAATGGAAAAACTGATGGAGTTGGAAGAGAAGAGAGGTTAGGCCATGTAGACCCTAGAAACACATCAGAAACAGGTGAAAAGGAGCTTTGATAGGACCTTCAGGGAGGGTGATTTAGTTTTAAAATGGGATGCAAACAGGGCAAAACTAGGGAGGTACTCAAAATTTGATGCACTGTGGAGTGGTCCCTATCTGATTATCAATTGCAAGCAGGCTAATGCTTTTCAATTAAGCAAGCCTGGTGGTGAAATTTTGCCTATCCCAGTCAATGGGATCTATCTCAAACCATGTTTCTGACAGGGCTTGAATTTTCCTGTACATATTAGAGTAGTTTTCTTTCTATTGTTTTTAGCTTTCCAAGAAGTGCACGAGCACATGTGTTTTGCCGAGTTTGTAGAGTTGCAGAGATAGAGATTTTTAGTGTTTTGTTGTTGCAGATGTAGGGTTAGGTTTTTCCAATGCATTGATCCACATCTTTCACGACTCTATAGCCCAATGGATGTTTTGGGTCACTAGTCATATGCATAGCTGGCTTGCGTCCCCTCTGAGTCGCTAGAAGTGTTACCTATTTTTGCCCCCGCCAAAAATTTTGAATTTAAATACGTCGCCCCACCCAACGATCACTATCCATAATTAAAATTCCTTGAAATATGAAAAAAAAATTAAAACCTTATGGCATTTTCTTTCTTCCCTAAATTTATTTCCATCGGCCTGCAACTTTTCGCGCCATTAGATCTCTGGCGATCTATGGTGGGTGCTTTCCCACATTTTGAAAATGCACTACCTTTATGTAATGTGGGGAAGCCCCTTTGTGACATGTGGATCGGTGGTTCCTTTCATTTTGTGTGGGCCATAGGAAGGAAGAAGGTTAGTCCAGTTGGCAATTTTATTAGCACCCGCTTTCCTACATTCTGAGTTTTGTTAGACTTCCTAACAATGCGGGGAAGCACTTTTTGGCTGTGTCATAGGTGGGTCCATCTTCTTTGAGCCACTGCAAATAGGGTGGACAAGGTGGTGAGGTGAGTTGGCAATTCGATTGGTGCTCGCATTTTGTCTTTTATCAAGCTTTCTGACAATGCGGGCATGCCCCTTTGTGACACATGACCCACGATGTCCCATGTTTCCAATTGTACCTTCCACCATCAAATCTCCCAAGATCAATGGATGGTGCATGCCCGCAATAAGAAGCTACAAAGAAATTAAGCAATGCAGGCAAGCACCTCACTGCCATGTGTCTTTGTGGGATCTATTTCTTATGTGGGTCACCAAGGTGGTGCCAATTGTATGCCAGGACGATGCCAGTTGGGGCTGAGTCAGGCCGAGTCAGGTGTCGAAGTGTTTCATGGGCCCAAGTTTTTGTGGACAGGCACAATATATGAAGAATCTCTCTTGATCATTGATCTTGTGGAGATCAATGATCAACGGTTTCTCGCAATATGGAGATGTGAGGACTTTAAGCAATGCAAGAAATTTTCCAAACTTGCGGTCCCAACCAAGGTATTAACAATGAAGGCAGCATAGTTAGGGCTGATGGCTAGCAATTACATCACGGTCAGGGTTTGAGGAGGTGGGACAGTTAGTTAAAAGATATGGTCAACCACGTGGAAACTCTGCAGAGTGGCAAAATAAAGGAAGATCATTGGTCCACGTGGCCCATCCTAGTGGCAAATCTCAGTATACTTGCTGACCCTACTGATTCATGAACCAAAAAATGAAGGGATTCAAATTTTCCCACGTGATTTGATCCCTGTGATCAATGCCAACCACTCTTGGATGAAGGCTAGACTCAGTGAACGAGGGAGAACACTCCATCCATCTACTTGGTTAGACAATTTAATGGCGCCATTTCTATCTTCTCAAGGCCCTGTTCTAGTAAAGATCAGATATCATTGCATCTGGATCTCCATGATTATTCTCTGTAGGGCTTAATGGCAGTGGTTGTGGAGTAACTTTAGTAAGAGGACATCTCAGTTATGCCTGAACTATAAAGGCAATTTTTGTAGATTTTGTTTGGGTCAACCCTTCTCTAACTTCTCTGATACTGCTCTACAATTTCATGTGTAAATTCCCTTTGCCTCTGAACTGTATGACATTCTAACTTATCTCCTTTAGCCATTAATGTGAAAGTGCAAGAGCTATTTGCCTCTCATTGGTCTTTTGTAGAGATCTGCAATCTGCATGACTATGTCCCTTTTGGCCTGTGAATGATATATAAGTGAATCTTCTCCTTCCTTATGTCATTCATTTTGGGTTTTCTGATCTACATGTGATTGTTAGACTAAAGCAAGTCTGATTGTGTACACCTTTTGGTGTCATGATGGTTCAATAGTGCATGTATGGGCAGAGATTGGTTTCAACACTCTATTTTGGTGCATCACCCCCTTAGATTAGAATAGGTAGATTTTCTTCCATGCATTCCTTTTCCCTTTTCCTCTCCAAGAGTAGTTAGGTACACCCTGATAGTAAAGGAAGTCGGCCTTCTCTGGAGACTCAACCTCACAGTTCAAGTCCCACAACTTGGAGGTTGTTTCCATGTTTCACAGGGTTGTCCTTAGGTAAAAACTTTGGACATGGGTGCAAAAATTTTGTGACAACTGTGTCTTCTATCACAATTTGCTACAATGTGTCCATACTTTCCATAATATTAACAATTCGTCCAAGTATTGTAATTCCAATTTATGGTATTACCTTGCTTAGGTGGTTTTCCTTTACCTTTAGGTGTCCAATTGTTCTTTTCCTTGGATATGCAATCTTGTGCCTTGTGACCATACTTCTAATATGCATAATAGTAACCTTCAAATCTATAAGTAGTCGATGTCTTATTGACCTTCTATCTACACTCATGTGCTTGATGACCTTGTTTTTTGCAATTGAAATAATAACCATTAAATTTGGGTTTAAGAATTGACTTACCAATTCTGATCCTCCAAACATTTGATGTATGGTTTGGTTTTTCATAGTGATATCATGTAGGCTTCTTGTCATTTGGTTTTGCAATCGCATTCCTATATTCTCCTTTCTTTGGTGATTCTCCTTGCTCAGCACCTGATAGGAACTCAGCATAGCCTAGTCTAGAGGTTTCATGAGATCCCCTTGATGCATTCATCTATTCATTAAGAAATTTCATAGCATCTTTACATTTTTCAACCTCTCAACAAATTCCTTTTCATCTTTTAACTCGTTCACCGATCATTCTTAGATTTCATATTTGTAATCTTTAGCTCTTTTCTTGCAATCTCATGATTTGCACTTAGCAGCTGATTGATCATGTCAAACTGATTGTGGGTCAACTTATGCACTTCATTGATACTTTCATCAAGTCTTGTAGCCATCTATCTTTTATCCTATTCTACCATTGTTTTATCTTCTTTAGCCTTTGTTTTTTCTTCCTCTACCTTTTTCTTTTGTTATGTCACTTTATATAGCCTTACTACTTGTATCTCATGCTCCATTTTCAATGCTTTGACTTCTTCATTCAGAATTTTATTTCTCTCCAATAGATTTTCTATTGCTACATCAAATTCACTGGAAATACCTTCATCAAATAATTCTTCAATAGTCTCTTCTTTGTATTAAGTGTCATTTTGTTGAATTGTCATCTCTTTCCTTCTCTTCAAGGATTTCCTCAATGTCTCCTTTGTAATTTTGACTTGTTCAAGTGCAAGATGAACATCAATCTTATGGTTTTCAATGATCTTTCCCAATTTGTACACTTCCATTTTCAAGATCTTTAGCTCCCAAGTGGTTATGCTTTTTCCAAGAGAACTATGCTCTAATACCAATTGTTGGAAATCTAATAAGGAAAGTGTGAAACTGAGAGGGGAGTGAATTAGAAACTATAAAAAATTCCACATTTTAAACATCAAACATATTTGATATCTTCACATAAACCCTCATTTGAACATTAACCTTATATCAATTTAATCTTTCACATAAACATAGCATCAAATCTAACTTCTAATTGCATGAATGAAAACTCATTAACACTTAACACATTAACACACAAATTTGGTAATGTAGAAATCCTCCAAGGTGAAGATAAAATCATGGTGGGGATGACACCCAAAAAATCTTCACTACTTCAGCAATAAAGTGTGTATGTTAAGGCTTTAATGTTTGATCACTTCTGATGATTTACCCTATGAGGGGTCTATTGAGATTATGGGTGTTGCAAACATTGTATAACGTAATGTTACACCTAGGAGCACCTAGATGGATGTGCAACATGTAAAGATTCTCATGGGATACACTTGATGAGTTGTATTGTAACATTATGATAATATTTAATGTAATTATTTAATAGTGGGGAAAAGAAATTAAATGCTCAATATTAATTGTGAAGTCAATGGAATAGGTAGCACGTGGTTTTAGCATAGGTTTTATGTAATACCACTTGGTGGTTTTGTGGGAATTGCTACTATATAAGTAGCCACAAGGGTAATTGTAGAGACAAGACAAAACAGCAAAAGGTAAGAAGGAAAGTCAAGAAAGAGAAGGCTTGATAGGTTAGCCAAGGGAGCATTTGTGAATGTTGGAAGCATGGCATGGGATGTGTGGATTTATGCTTGTTCACATGGATTTCATGGATGTGGCTATGGCTTTGAAGGCTTCCATGGTTGTATGCATTGATGTTTTTGTTGAGTAATACATGGTGATGGATACCTTTGGAGGCTTGGTTTTTCCCTCAATGAAGATTTCCTAGGGTATATCTTGTGTCACATTTTTGTGGGTATGTTGTCTATTCTCTTGCATGTGGATTTCATCTACTATGGGTTATGTGGAAATAGTTATATTTTTCATTGCAAATAAGGTCTTCCTTGTCAAAGACTTACAAGACTATTAATTCCTACCTTGATTAAAGGATTTTTACATCACAACTAAGTGAGTACTTTGTTAGGAGATTTACAAAAGCATGTTAAAAATACTATGCTAAGATATTTGAACCCTAAAACACTTGTTAGAATATTTAATACCTAATCCTTTGGTTTGCACTATAATGTTGATATTAGATCTCCTCTATGAAAATTATTATCATCATACCATGATTAATCTTTGTTATCTTTGCACAAAAAATTTCACTGCATTGCTCAGTCCCTTCTTCTTTTAACACTTTAATCCACCTCCAAAACTTCACACGCAACCAAACTCTTAATCCATACACACTCGTACACTTAAACTAATTCATAAGATCTCCTTAAATAGTTGTTTGGGTGAACCTTCTAGATCCCAATCAACAATCTAGATTCATTTATTTTGCCACTTAGTCCTTGCAATTTTCTAATTGGTGGATTGCCATACATAGGGATTAATTATCCTCTATTGGGTGTGTAATCAACTCTTTGATTGCCTCCTCACCCTATAAAACATGCTTCCAGCTTGATAAAAATGGTTTACATAGGATTTTGTGTTATTCCAAAAAAAATACAAAATTTTATTTCTCAACACTTATACCATATTGACGCTCGACATAAACTATTTCAGCATGTTGTCCCTCAGCCTTAATGATGCTTTGCATATATTGAATTGTTTGGCCTCTATAACGCTTGGCTTTAACTATTGTCCCTGATAAAATCAACAATCACTAGAGTACTTGATGACCTTTGGCTTCCCCAGCAGTAACTACTGCACAATACATAACTTGAAATATATATGTCTTCAATACATGACTCTGCCTATATAGGATGGCTCACTTATAGTGATGATCGAACAACCCTACCTTGTTAATGACTAAGTGTTTGACACTAATAGACAACATGACTCAGGAATCAACAGTTTCATCTAGATGAAGTTACATATGTCCAGTCTAAATATTCAATTTATGTCACTCATTATATTTCTCTTTAAAGGGCTTTTCTAGCTTGTCTTCATTTTCTTGTCTCTTATTAAGTTCCTTATTAAACCTTAGAGATATGATCTCCATTTCATTCTACAAATCATATTTTTCTCTCATAACCTGCTCAAGTTTCTCCAATGAATATTTATCAACTTTCATAATAGTGTTCCCAAAAAATTTCATCTTATCAATAAGTTTTTTCCTTTAAGATCTTGTTTTCTCCAACTAATCTTTGAGACTTGATAAATTCATTTCCTTCCTAGTTAAGCTCTTCTTTAAACTCAATGTTCTTTATTTTCTACTTCATGTTAATGTCTTCAAGTGCAATCAAGAGCTTCTTTTTAAAGTTTCTAGTTACCATTAGGATTCTCCTAAGGCTATTAGACTTACTCCAAGGCACAAAATATTGATACCAATTGTTAGAAAAATATTTAATGGGGGGTGAATTAGTATTCCATCTATTTCATTAACCTTAAACTAATTGCACAAATACCATATTTAAAAAATAGAAAGTAAATTGCAATACAACACAAAAGAAATCCAAGACCTCGTAACACCATATTTTTGTGTGAAACCCTATTAGGGAAAACTATATTGGGAGTTGTGACCCATGAAATACTTTGTAGAATTAATTATTTCATTTAAAGAAGTTATTACAATAGTGAACCCTTTTAAAGGTTTATAAAAATGTACAAGGCAGTAGGCACTTTCTTGGAGTGCATTTCTCTATTACAAGGTTTAGGGCTATTACCCAATATGATATAACCTAACCTAGTTGTCTTCTCCATTAGAAGAACAATGGTTGTTCTAAATCTATACATGACCAATCTTATTATTGTTGATGCAAGTGTTCATAAAAACTCCAATAGCAAAACCCTCATGTGAGGCCTCGCCCGATCTGTCATAGTACCAATGAGACAATTGTATTACGGTGATTCTAATCCTATGTATTGATACACTTTTGAGACCATAGGGTTATGTTATTTTGATATCTACATTTTGATGATTCACAATTACTTCTGCATATTATGACCTAATTGATGCATTTAATGATTCTATTCATGTTTTTAGCTATTGACATTGCTTTAATAGAAATTGAATGGTAGAAATGCTTGTAATGTAAGAAGGTAATGTTACAGTGGAAATTAGAGTTAAAAGATAAATTTGATTATGCATTGAGACCTAACCTGCATACCTAGGGATTCAATAGTTGTGGAGTCAGCATCTTGTTGCAATGATAAAAAAATGGACTATGAAGTTATTCAGAATATTAAATTTACCATGTTATGTTGATAAGTAAAGTTTGATGTTATAGTATTTTGAGCATTTTACATGGAAATTATTAGAAAAAAAAGTAATTTAATTAAAAAGAATGAAGTATGGAACCCAAATGTCGAATGTGATATGTAAGTTTTGATATTTTAATATTTTGAAGGTTATATTTGAAATGATTAAGAAAGGGAAAGTTAATTTGAGATGATGAAATATATACAAGTCTGATGTTGAATGAGATAGTGATTATTTCACTTATGTACTTATTGTTTACATGATTTTCTTGGACTACTGATGCTTGAGTTTGGTGTGCAGGAATTTGACCATGGGTTTAAAGGGGAATTAAGGCTCAAACTACTAAAAACATGACATAGCCAAGGTTGAATCAATGGAAAAGATTCAAACCTCATTGTAATGTGTTTTATTTCATATATGTGAATTTATATGTGTGTAATAGCTTAGTTCATGCATTATTGGAGTTAAGTCACTTTTAATGTAATGTGTTGTTTTGTGTGTGTCATTTGACACTTGTGTTGTCCATGTAGAGATGCCATGTCATTCAAGGTTTGGAAAGAAGTAACCTAACCTAAACCTAACCCCAATGTTGTACCCAAGTTAACCTCACATAGAAAAAAAATGCCATGAGGAGTCTCAATCAAAGGAAATTCGAATTTGGACTTGGCTAGGGTTTTTAGGGGTCATTAGGTGGTCCCTAAGTGTCTTTTAGGTGAAAATAAGTTACCCATATGATAGTACATCATGTCAGGGACCTATTTTTGATCATGTGAGTGCCTAGATAGCCTAGGGAGCCCCTTTACCCATGCATTCTTCCATCAATTCGAATTTGGAGTTGTCATATCCATGTTCCCACTTAGTCAAAAATAGAAAAGTTGGAGGAGACAAGTTTGTAAGAAGTAGTGGCCTAGTGTTTTTGCTAAAATAAGTTAGTGAGAAGGCTTTATTAGAGGGTCTTGGCCAAACTAAGGGGGTGTCTACCCACTCTCTAATTTTAGAGACTGTTAGGTTTTGGAGGGAGATTAAAGGAGCTCTACTACAACTATCCTTACCATAGCTTGGACCAAGGTTGGGTCTCAAAACTTGTTTCTTTCTCATTTCTTGCTTTTAGCATGGTTAAACAAATCTGCAAGTGTTAGAGTTCATTAATAGAGTATGCATTTGCATTGTAAATCTTGTGATATGGATTTTTGGGTATTGTGTGAAAGTGTGGTGTTCTTGTTGCATTATGAGCATTGATTATGTATTTTGACAATGTGAGAATGTGTGATGTTCTTGTAAATTTCTTGGTTCAGCTTCTTGGTTTTTTTTTTGTTGGAATGGAAAGTGAATGTGTTTTGTGCTTTTGGAGATCCTTCCTTGGTTTTGTTTTTTGGTTCTTATTTGTTTTGCTGTTGTTCTTGTTGAATGTGACTGTTGATTGTGATTATGGGTGTGAAGGCTTCACTCACCCTTGGGAGGGCAGAGAAGCCTTGGGTGAAGGGCATAAGTTGGGCTTGACATTGCAGGTGAGAAAGAAATTTTGTTTTACCTCATGATGAGGTTGTTATTATGGAGCATGGGCTCCTTCATGGCCATGAATCTTGTTGTTGGGAGGTACAAGGAGGCTTGGTGGATGAGGAGAAGATGGTTGTTTTGAAGGCACTGGGAGGCAATGCAGTGGTAATATGTTGTTTATGTTGTGGTGGCCTTGAGAGGCAAAATGTATTGGCAATATGATATTTATGAATTTCTCCTCCTTGAAGAGCCCACCTTCACCCAACGTTTTATGATTCCAATGGTGAATCATTGTGCAAGCCATGGAAGGGTGTTGATTGTGTTTTGTGTTGTGTCTTCATGCAAAATTTTGTGATGTATGTGTGAAACCCGGTTTGAGCCTTGTTCCCCTAGCGCGGGGGTGGTCTCTTTGAGACCTATGGTTGGGTGGAAAGCACCCATGGTCTTTGTTGTTTTCTTGTGATACATTTGCAGATTTTGTGCTCCAGGGAGCTTGGAGTGGTCAACATGTAGATGTGCTTAAAGGAGAAATTTATTTTGTGTAATCTCTTTCCATCTCATTTATGTTGTTGAAATGAAAGATTTCATAATATCAAGGACGGAATATATCATTCTGGAATGTAATTAAAAGGATGGATTCTTTCTCTATTTTGTAGAACATTACATTGTTCAGATGAAATCTTCAATGTTGTCATTGGTGGACTGTAACATGAAAGTGGTGTCTGTATTTTAGGCCCAGCTTGTGAGGGATGTATCCATGAAAGAAAAGAAGATAATTTGATGTTATCATGTGAATATGTAATCGTAAAATTGTGAACATTCAACTGTACTTATGGCTCATTTAGTATTTAGCTGCATTTAGTTTATGAAATTTTGCGAGAATAGGTATTTAAACATGTCTAATCTTGTCCATTATTTCTGTGAAGTATGGTTAGGATGCAAAATAGTCATAGTTCTTTTGAGAATATATAGAAAATATTTAGTTGAAAGTTTATAGTTAACCCTGCACAAGTGTCATACGAGACAGATATTACAAGTGAAAAGTTCATCTGGTTTTCTTAAGTTTCAATTTAAAAAGGATTCCGTCAAGCTTAATAAGATTTTCAATTTGATGCATAATTATGGGAAATGGTTAAATCATCAAACTAAGGCCTTGTTGGATTAACTCTTGAATATGATCTCTACATTTAAATTGGTATGAAGGCAATGAAAAGAAAAGGTGGTAGAGCTAAAAGAAAGTGCTGGGAGAGTGCATTTCACTCTCTGGAAATTGTGTGGAGAGGGAACAAAAATTCACTCTCCAAATACAAACCAATATAATAATATTCACAGGGATATATTCTTAGCCTAGGAGATTAAAATATAGCTAGTACTTAGAACATTAGTCAAATTTAAAAGGGGGTAAAGTACCAAAAAATATATATATATAAAATAATAATAATAATAAAATCATGTGAACACTCATTATAATCTTACTTCCCTAGGAATTCGATCCCATGATGGAAGGGATGCAAGTTGGGAAGAAATTAATATATAAAACAAAGGACTATATAAATATAATATTAAAATATATATAAAAATGGAAATGAAATGTTTTGGAGACGTGACACTTGATGAAGTGTATTCCTAGGAAGGTGGTCATTGGTCCCCTCCACCCTACACTTTTCTTAACCTTAATGCTTGTCACCTGTACTATAACGTCTTCCAATAACCAACCTGCATATGCTTAACAAATGGGGAAGTGGACGCTAGTGTCTTTGAGAAATGACCAGGTTTAGTCCATTTTTCAAATGAGGTTTTAACAGGATCCCTCTCCACTATGATCTTTACTTCTTTCAATGAACGAATGGTCATTGAGTTCTCCTCTTTCCAGACGAGACATGAGAAAAAACCCGCCGAATTAAAAAATAAAAAGAAAAATGACTATATATTCTAAACTCGTCCCTCTCTTTATTTCCCAGTTTAGAACTGGAGCGACTATGATACGGAAGTCCATTTGAGGCAGATATTCAAATTTATTATGACATATCCGATAGGTGCTTAATGGACCGTTACGAGATATAAAACTTTCTCGCCCAGTGGTAAGATATATAAATATGATACAATCATTATTTTCATATCCAGATTTATTTATCCATATCTCTGGACCCATATGTTATATTAATAAATCTTTCATAAATTCTATTTATGGACGATATTGACTCATATTAAAAGGATTTTTTTAACAATCCATAGATTGTATTCTTTGTTCTATTTTATATTTTTTCATAATGATTATGCAATAAGAGAAGCTAATTCGTTCGAATAGCATGGTAAATTTCATCATCTTGACTATAGGAATCGGGAGATTGGTTTCTTTATTGAATTTGTTGCTGGTGGGCCTTGTATTAAATATCCTAAAAAACCCTCCCACACACACTCCCTTTATGAGATTTGACAAATCGATATGGCAGAGGAACACTCCTTAAATTAATATATATAACTCTCAATGACATTACTCACACTGATCAAGACATCAGAATGCACTGTACTCGAAGTCAACAAGTACTGGCACGCTAAACAAAGGCAAAGTTTGTGATTCGGGCTAGGGGAGAGGGGGTGGAAAATCATGCAATTTTTACCTCCCTTCACGTCTTCCAGCGCCAAGTGTGAAGGAAGCCCTCATTATCTGCACCTTCCATAGCATTGAAGGTCGTCCCACCTCGGTAAGGCCGCTAGGGCAAGTTGGTTGATGTCACCTTGGTAAGGTAATGTGTTTTAGGTAGGTAGTTAGAGTTGTTCTTTTAATTTATTTAAATTATTTTATCGTTTGTGCAAAGTGTGTCTTTTTCAATGTAAATTGTATTCATCTACACGGGGCAATATTAATGTGGTGATGATTTCTGTGTAAGTATATCTTAAGTAAGATTATGTGGTGATGATTTGTGAGTAAGTATATCTTAAGTAGGATTATATTATTTAAGAGTGATATGTTAGTGTCATTTGGATTAGTTATTAAATTTTTTTTTAAAATTATTATAATTAATAAATAATTTTAGCAAGCTAGTCAATAATGCATAATCACTAAGTTAACATTTTGGTTAGAGTATATTAATGATAAAATACTATTTAGGTAGGTATGTGTATACAAGAAAAAGAATATCATAGGATCCATCGGGTATTTAATTATATTATAAAATTTGACGTATCACTATCTTATGTAGAGATAGCCTCTCATACTTATGTAATGTTATGGATATAGCACCATCAAGTATAAGTCCATGAATAATTGTTGGAAAGATATTGGTATTGTTATATTGAACGTTGAGGTATTCCTTAGGAAGCAAAAAGAAAAAAAAATTTGTTGTGTTATTCTTGTCAGTAAATTTTGGGCATGACACCTCATCATTCAATGTCATTATGTCCCAATCAAACTTACCACTCTAATTATCTTTACCTTTATCATCAATGAAATTTCCATAAGTGCCTACATCATTTTTTGTTGTTTAACTCTACCTCTTACATCTAAAACATTATCCTTTAATCCATTCATTAAATTTTGTTTCTCATTTGCTACCATCTCTTTGGTAACTTTTTGTAACACCATCATTTAAATGTCATTAGTCTTCAATTTCATTGGCTCACATTCATTCATCCAATCCTTTAGCAACTGTACAACATCATAAACCTTTTCAGCCACATGTTTCAGATCCATCATCTTCTAATCCAAAATAATATGACTTCTTAAGGTGTAATTTCTCCTCCTACCTAGGTTATTACCTTTCATTCCTCCTCCATCAATGGAAATAAAGTAAATCCTCTTCCATCTTTGATGATAGAAACAACATTCCTTTAGAAATCATGAATAGCACCAATATCATAATTCCAAGGTCTACCCAACTAATCATGGAAAACACTCATGTTAACCACATCACATAATATTTCATCTCGATATGGCCCTATGTTGAAATTAACCCAACATTATTATTTTACTTCCATTATATGATTATCGTCGAACCAACTTATCTCATGAGACAAGGATGTTCAAGTCTTCTCAATTCTAACTTTTATGTCATTTCTCCAAATAGAATGTTGTATGTGTTCCTACTATCCATTATCACTTTCTGACATTTTTTATATAACATGAAAATAGTTTAGAACAATCACCTTCTTTGCACTACCTTTAGCTCCTTCTTACTTAACATGATTCTTCTAAACATCAAAGATTCTCCCATCTAAAGTGCAGCTTCTCTTTGAACAACTTCATCTTTCTATGCTTGTTCCTCATGTGTCACTTGGTTCTATTTTCCTTTTCTAGTACCAATTGAACATTGGAAAGCTCTATGTCCAATATTCCCAATTTTGAAACAAGTTCCTTTGAATTATCCACTATTATAATCAGGTTCCTCAAGTTATCTTTGCCTTTATCAACAATCGATTTATCATTAACCCGAGGGGCAGCTAATCTTCTCTTCAACTTATGTCCTGCCTTTAGGGCATACTGATAAGCATATTGTATTGTATTAATCCTTAGCATACTTAGTTCATATTTAATGTTAAGTCTCAAACCACTAACATATCTAGTCATCGTTTTCTTAGATGACTCTCAGTGTCTAAATTGTATTGTCATCTTGTAAAATTCCTTGATATACTCTTTGATTGTCAAGTTTTTCAGTTTCATGTTTATTAATCTCTTCAACAACTATAGTTCATAATTATCTGGTATGAACTTAACCTTAAGTATAGAAATCATAACTTTCCATCTAGTTATACTAGGCTCACTATTATCTTCCTTATCTTTCTGCAATTCTTTCCACCATAAGGCATGATCCTATAACTTAGTATGTGCTAACCTAACTCTTTGTGGGTCTTTAATATCTTCAAGCTCAAATTAATCCTCTAGTTCATTAATATAATATATTAGTTCCTCTAGATGTATAGAACCAGAAAAACATGTAATATCAAGTTTATGACTCTTACCCATCTGTGCCATAGCTCTCAACAATCTTTCATCCTCGATAGGAATATCAACTTCAATTGTCTCAAGATCTTCAACAGCTTTCTCAAATTCATCTTCAGACTCACAGTTTCTCCTAGACCCAACCAAGGCATTTTGGATTTTAGTTCTTATCTAATTTTTGAAATCCTCCACTATTTTCTCTAGTCTTCTAGGATTCATTCTTCTAGATGGCATGTTTTGATTAAGTAAAAATAGGTTTTAGAGGACCCGAAATCTTTACAAAATAATAAAAGTCTAGAGATAAACGAGAGAAGTAAACATCAAAGAAAAGCAGCACAGGACAACATGAGATAGACCTCCAAAAAGAATAGCCATGATGTCACCCAAGATAAAGTTGGAAAAGATAGCAAAAGAATAGTAAAAGAATAGCAACTGACCAGCTAAGAAGTCTCTATCAGGTCAATAGCTTGATCTGTCAGAATATGCATATTATCAGCAATGGCCTTCACCTCATCCTTTTTACTGACATCCTCATTCTTCTTAGAATGAGCTCAGGTGTGTTTTCTTGGTCCCTAAATCTTTGCCACTGGAGGGGAGTCCTGCCCTTTGTCATTCTCAATCCACTTCAAGAGGTTACCCACATTATCAATCATCTATTTAAACAAATTTTCCAAATTGCCTAGCTTAGCATCCATTTTAGATACCTTCCCCTAAATACCACTAATCTCTTTATCCATCACCCTTTGTTAGGCCTCGAGTAGTGGTATCTTATGCATGAGGTTTTTAACTTCTTCTGCATTCCCAATAACTTTTGAAAGTTTGTCATTGTGTTGGCCCAATGTACGCTCACCTCTAGCAATTTTGCTAACTTGCTCCATTTTCTTGTCCAGCAACTGCATTTGTTGCTTAAGGAAGCCAATCTCCTTCAAGATTGTACCAAGGTTACCAAAAAGACCCTTGGAGGACCCGAGCCCACCATCAATATTATCACCCAAATTTGGAAGATGCCCTTCTTCCCCAACTTCCTCATTATTCGAGTCACCATTCTTCATAGTCTATAACCTCTCCTTCTGTTGCCTTAAAGATTTTCTTTTCCTTTCCAATCAGTGAGCCAAAGGCTCATCATCAGAAGGGGAGAGGCTCGGTCATCTTGAAAGCCCTTAATACCCTTTCCTTTACCTCCACTCCTCTTATTATAGTGATCACTAATTCCTCCATGAAGTCGCTTTCCCTATCAAAATCACCTTCAACAACTATCTTTTTCTTCTTTTTAGAACTACAACCAAAGCTCTTTTTCAAACTCCCCATACCCTCTTCAGCTTCATCTTGGGTATCTGAATCATAACCCTTTTTTGGGAGACTCCCTTCCGTATCCTGGTCTGCCCCTGGGTTTCACAATCTTCTTGGATTTTAACACATTCATTATCAGGACCATAAGACCCTCATGGAAAACATGCTCACCATTTGGGTCTTTCTGAACAGCCTGAGTGGAAATACTAAGAGACTGCATTAAATAAAATGAGAAATTGATCCTAACATCATGCCTAAAGTGATTTGCCAACATGAAATGGTACCCATACAACTTAGTGAATCTCCCTTCTAAAGTTAGATATTCCATTATCACAAAAAGCACAAATCACCATGGTCAAGAAATAGAGGTCGTGTTGAAATATGAATTTAACCAAGATGTCAATCTTCAATTCCTCTAGTTTGAATCTTTGATTAAAAATGTTGATTTCCCTAATCTAGTCCAATGATCTACCATCACGAACAATATTCCTAAAACAACTAGGCCTATTCAGTAACTACAAAACTTATCAATTTATCCAACCAACCAATCCTCCTTGTGCAACCTCCACAACTGCAAGTAAGATATAATCTTCCACAACCAGGTTAACAAGTGTGATCTCCAATCTTCTAACAACCAATCCAGCTCTTTCCACCTTGCACTAACCCCTAATTGATGTAGATCAGAACCTTGGCTTCTTCCACTCCACAAAAATAATACACAAAAATCAAGAAACTTGAATTCCAAGTGCTTATTTTTCTTTGATATACAACCAACTCTAATACCACTTGACATCAGAGAATACCCAAAAGAGATTTCTAACCTTGCAGTTAGAATACGAAACACCATAAATTCCCCAACAAACTAACAATCATTGAACACAATTAGAAGAAACATCACTAAATTATCATCAAGTTGACCTCCAAATATAGATATTAGATCACCACTGGCAATACACAACTTCTAACAATTCAGATACATTCACTCCTCATTAACAAGTTCATAATTGATCATCTCTCAGATTATGTAACCACAAATAGGCTCTAGCTATCCCAATTGTTTCTTCAAATATTTTCAAACCTCTAAACATCTAGCATTCTTGCCTCTCTTTGCAATTTGTAAACGAGAACCACTACCCTACAAATATACAAGTTCACCAACCACAAGTCAGCATATCTGATCATTAATTTCCAAGATAAAGGAATTCTATTACAGATAGATAAGTCATGAACCAAATCATAAAAACAAACACAAATGAATACCTCGTTCCATTCGAACATATAAGAGGGTCACTCAAATGTATTACAAGATAGAACAGTGTGTCATTATGCATCACATTAGGAATATCTTCATCGCAAGACGTAACTCACCACCCTAACCGTTAAAATAGGAAAACCGAAATAGGACCATAACAATATTAAGATACCTTCATTTTGAAACAATAAGACAAGATATGAGGCCAAACATAGGATTGCCATGATTCCTAGACTATGGCATCAGGATTGCATAAGAGAATGAGCCAACTAGATGGATAAACCAAAAGGAAATATTTTTTAGTGATGCAAGTTTTCTAATGACCTAAGGATGCACCTACATCAACATTACATATCATATCATCAAGGCATATGTGCATCTTCTTTTTTATATTGCATAACTCAATTATGTGTGTGTGTCCATTAAAAATATTTATTAGTTGACTAACTAAATCCCAAACAAATGTCTAAAATAATCATTTTTACTCGATCAAAGTATCAATCCATGACATGATTGAAAGAAATATAAACTCTCCTTATCCGGGTCAAACACAATCATTGACCAAAAAAATCCTCTTACTAAAACTCAAGTGCAACTGGTGAATTTTTTTCATCTTTGTCTTCTTCCTGACCAAAACTATAACTCCAATACTCAGACAAGAATATCTCCTGAATTTCAAAACTCCAATACTTGCAATCATGGAATTAGATCCTTAATGTTATTTCAATACTATATCCAGAATTGCATTGCATAATTTTGTTCCATTTATTTTTATTGATTCATTTATTGTGCCTATATACTACTTTGTAGTCCACACTTAGCTTATTCCAATCAAGTTTGTATTGGTAAAAAAAAATCTGTTGGCATGACCGTGAGAAATGTATATAGTTTCTATCAGTGACAACATGTCACCTTTTGTAAGTGATCTCTTGCCAATACAGGGTGCGTTATTGCTACTACGTGGAAACAAAAATTAATCTATGAGCAACTCATATGCTTGGTGTTCTAAGTTTTTTGTATATAAATTAACTTTAGTTATAATTAGGTAGGTGCGTGTCAGCTTGCCTTGTGTTTTAGTGGTTAGTTTTGTTTCTATTTTGTTATGGTGTTTGTATATGTTCAATATTGTTCAGTGCTTTTCTTCTTTTGTTTGTCAATCTTGCGGTAAGTGCTTTGTCAAGGTTGTTCCCAACAAGTCCTTGATAGGAGGCAGATGTATTTCTTAGTCAAAATGCCTAGAATGTGTACAGGGATTAGGAATGGTGATACCTTTCACCGGCAATCAAGGTGATGATCGAAGTTGATCGTGTTGATCACAAGATACACTCTTAAGTATGATTCTGGAAGTGCATATTTCTTGGATAAGTGTCAAATGGGATTGACTTGAACTTCATACTCACACAGTTTCTAAACACTTCTTTATTTGCAACTTGACTAAAACAAATAGAACCAAAAGGAAGAACACATAAAAGCAAGATTCAAGGAAAAGAATGAATCAAAGTTCAAATGTGTAGGTAGCACTACCTAGATCTTTCAAGAAATAGAAAAATGAATAAACGAATCAGATTTGAGCAATCAATACAGTGTTTGTTATTTAGGGTTTGTGCTTTCAATTGCTCTCTTTTCTTTCTTTCATGGTATTTAGAGTTTTGGATTGTTCAAGTTTTGAGTTATTTGAAAACGTATATTGTCCCTAATAGTTTTTAAATATTTATTATATATTAAATATTTTTTTTATGTCTTTTTTAAATTTATAAATCATCAGGAATTAAATAACATACAAATCAATAAGCTTTTATTTTACTTTTTAATGCAATAAGCTATTTGTTTTTCAATTTCCTTTAATTTATTTATTTATTATTTTTTTAAATCATATTTATATTTATATAATTTAGTATATTTGAAATTAGGAGATTCCAACTTCACAAACTAAGCAAAATATATTTTTTTTTTTTAGAAGAGGTCTTTTTTTAAAAATAAGTTTTGTTACAATGTTGGAAATTTTAAATAATTAAAAAACCTTCTTTTTATAATGAAAGATAATATAAAGTGTGCTTATTAGTAATAATATTTGTAATCATACAAGGCATAAAAAAATAATTACACTTTTTTAACTTATATAGTAACTTTTAGTAAAATAATGATATGTAAACTGACATTATTTTTGTTAAAAATATTGGTGAATAATATGTATTTGTTTTTATAAAAACTAATGATGGTGTGCTATCTATATAGTTATTTGGCATTGATTATAAATATTATCATGTTTAATATTTCTTAATGTTGTTGCATTGATTATTATTTTGTTTATGTTATGATAATGCAAGCATTGACTCTACCAACAATTCATGTGATCAACTAAAAGTTTAAGAAATAAAGTTGTTGCAAAAATAATTCCTATTGTAGCATTGCATCCTTGTAGAAGTGTATGGGCAATCAAGGCTAGAGTTACTACAAAGACTGGTGCAAGAGGAGATAGAAAAGTTTCTAGTTTCGATTTGGTTCATTTTGATGGTGGGGAAATAAGAGTTACATGTTTCAATGTTGTTCTCAAGACGGAGCCTTAAACCTGCACAGAAAATTTTTAACCATTTGAACAAAGATTGGGAAATTTTATTGCAAAGAAATTTCATAGTTGAGTTGTGTTTGTAGGAAGACAGTTTTATGCCTAAACAATATTTTAATTTTATATTTCATAGTTGATTTGTGTTTGTAGGAAGACAATTTTATGCCTAGACAAAATTTCGATTTTATATCAATAAGTGAAATTGATGCTATGAAAAGCAATTCTATGGTTGATATCATCGGTGTTGTTTTAGCAGTTGATCCATCAAATTTTATATTCAAAAAGAATATGCCACAAAACTCTCCAATTGAAAGACAGGTCAAGTTTCATAGTGGAGTTCACAATGTGGGGTGACTATTGCAATAAGAACAACTCCAAAACCTATGTGACTAATAAAGTCGTCCTATTCTTGCTATAAAAGTTGGACACATCAATGATTTTGGAGGAAAATCTATAGGGACAATTAGCACAACCCAACTTTTTATAAATCTAGATCTTCTCGAGGCACATTAATTGATATCCTAGTTTGATACAGAAGGGAAAGGTCTTGCTTCCCTTCTTTTACAAAGCAAAAAGCATATGTTGGACAAGCTAAAACGTTAAAACTTGTGGCACTTGTTAATGATTGGGGACTTGATAGATCTAATGCACCTTGTTGGGGTGTGATAAAAGCTACCCTATGTTTTATAAAGGTGCATAATTTGTGTTATGCAGTTTGCCCCTTAAAATTTGAAGATAGGCAATGCAAAAAGAAGGTGAACAATGATGGAAATCTTATTGTCAAAGATGTGATAAGAGCTTTTCTAAATGTGATTACATGTACATGCTTCAATGTATAGTGAAAAGTCACATAACTTTCACTTAGGTTACTATTTTTTAGAAAGTGATAGCTTCTAGCTAAAAACATTTTTAAACAATTCAAATCAAATACTTGGATGCGCGCAAGTTAGCACATCCAAATTGTAATTAATGAAGGCTTCATATCATTCAAAAATGTTGAATCTTATCCATTTGATGTATAATGTAGACATAAATTTATGAAAATGGAAAATTTAGTACCCTTGTTTTTTGTTTATTTACATAATTTGATCAATTGCTTATATTTGTAGACTTTAGATGTCCTAAAATTAGATATCTCTAGGCTTAATTTACAAAAAAAATTAAATAAAATTTTAGGTATGCTAGTTTATTTACCCCCATTTGGTTAGAAAATGTATGTCATTTATTTTCTTTTCACATGAATTTCCTAAAAAACAATATTATTCACAAATAGCACCAAAAACCTCATTTTTATTGCACTCAAATCCAAATGTAGCACATAAAAATTCTCATGGAAAGGGCTTATAGGAAGAATCTAAAAACATTCACTCCCACTTATTTTTTTACTTTTTTATTTGTATTTTTGGAAGGTTCAGACCTGTAAGGCAATCACCTCTTCGGCTTAGAGCAAAGGACTGAAGGGTATCCACATCACCAAAATCATTCGGGGTGTATGATCCCCATACTCATGCTTATGATGTTGGAACCTTGCACTCAACAAGACTTGATCCCTAGTGAGCTCATTGAAAACCATTCAACTTCACCAGTAGATCAAGGGCCCATTGACAGCAATCAAAATTTTTAAAATTATGTAAATATATGAATAATTTTAACAGTATATAAAACACATAAAATCAATAACGAAAAAATTAATTAGCAATCTGACTAACTTTTCTTAAAAATAAGGAATGTTGTTTGGTTTTTTTTGTTACTGCAAACCAAATAATATGGGGAAACATTCTTTTTCTTGTGGCACAGTCAAATAACTTCCATGTTCAAACTTTTAAAACTAGAGAAAGGGTTTGGGGGTGACACGGCTCCTGATAGGGCCTAGAGTCTAGAAGAACACAAATTTGAAGGTTTGCTCGTATTTTTAATATAGTCTAAAACAAACTTCAATTAGGAGTCTGACTAACTTTTCTTAAAAATAAAGAATGCTGTTTGGTTTCTTTTGTTACTGCAAACCAAATAATATGGGGAAACATACTTTTTCTTGTGGCACAGTCAAATAATTTCCATGTCCAAACTTTTAAAACTAGAGAAAGGGTTTGGGGGTGACACGGCTCCTAATCGGGTCTAGAGTCTAGAGGGTATCCACATCACCAAAATCGTTCGGGGTGTATGATCCCCATCCTCATGCTTATGATGTTGGAACCTTGCACTCAGCAAGCCTTGATCCCTAGTGAGCTCATTGAAAACCATTCAACTTCACCAATTGATCAAGGGCCCATTGACAGCAATCAATATTTTTAAAATTACATAAATATATGAATAATTTTAACAGTATATAAAACACATAAAATCAATAACGAAAAAATTAATTAGGAGTCTGACTAACTTTTCTTAATAATAAAGAATGTTGTTTGGTTTTTTTTTGTTACTGTGAACCAAATAATATGTGCAAACATACTTTTTCTTGTGGCACAGTCAAAAAAAATCCATGTTCAAACTTTTAAAACTAGAGAAAGGGTTTAGAGGTGACACAGCCCCTGATAGGGTCTAGAGTCTAGAAGCACACAAATTTGAAGGTTTGCTTGTATTTTTAATATAGTCTAAAACAAACTTCAATTAGGAGTCTGACTCACTTTTCTTAAAAATAAAGAATGTTGTTTGATTTTTTTTGTTACTGCAAACCAAATAATATGGGAAAACATACATTTTCTTGTGGCACAGTCAAATAATTTCCATGTTCAAACTTTTAAAACTAGAGAAAGGGTAAAAATTAATTAGGAGTCTGACTAACTTTTCTTAATAATAAAGAATGTTGTTTGGTTTTTTTTTGTTACTGCAAACCAAATAATATGGGTAAACATACTTTTTCTTGTGGCACAGTTAAAAAAATTCCATGTTCAAACTTTTAAAACTAGAGAAAGGGTTTAGGGGTGACAGCCCCTGATAAGGTCTAGAGTCTATAAGCACGCAAATTTGAAGGTTTGCTTGTATCTTTAATATAGTCTAAAACAAACTTCAATTAGGAGTCTGACTCACTTTTCTTAATAATAAAGAATGTCATTTGGTATTTTTTGTTACTGCAAACCAAATAATATGGGGAAACATACTTTTTCTTGTGGCATAGTCAAATAATTTCCATGTTCAAACTTTTAAAACTAGAGAATGGGTTTGGGGGTGACACGGCTCCTAATAGGGTCTAGAGTCTAGAAGCACACGAATTTGAAGGTTTGCTCATATTTTTAATATAGTCTAAAACAAACTTCACTTGTTGCCAAAAATAGTCACCAAGTAACTTGCAAGAAACTCGTAAAACAGCATAAAAATAGTAAAATACACAGAATCTTCATTTGTTGCCAAAAAAAAAAAAAAACATGTCTCGCAACTTGTTGGTTCTCACATCCCCGCTTATTGTTGTTCATTCCCCATCAACGGGTAGAGATTACAAATTGTATAAGATTTTGGTGCCCTATTTTTAGAGGGTTGTGAATTCATAGATCCCATTCGCTGCCAAGGGAAAATAAAATTTCTGATCAATCAAAGTTAATTTGTACCATTACATCTGAACTGTTAGAAGCTCTAAATGAAAAAATAAAAATAAAAGGCTTTGTGAAAGGATACCAACAAAGGACGTTGTAGGCAAGGAAAAAAATAGAAGACACAGATTTATTGTCTTATTCTGGAGAAATGAGTTACACAAGTTTGCAATCTGTGACTTCATAATTAAAGACTATGACAAACCTTAACAAATTTTGAGCATTCGAACGTATTCAAAAGTTTGCAATCTGTGACTCAGAGTTAATAGATTCAGTAGACCTTAGAAATTTATTCTGGAGAAATGAGTTCCACAAGTTCGCAATCTGTGACTTAGTAATTAAAGACTCTGACAAACCTTAACGAATTTTGAGCATTCGAACGTATTCACAAGCTCGCAATCTGTGACTTGGAGCTTATAGATTCAGCAGACCTTAGAAATTTTGAGCATTCAAGTGTATTCACAAGTTTGCAATCTGTGATGGAGTTCAAAGATTCGACAGACCTCTGAGATTTTGAACATTCAAATGTATTCAATGATTTAAGTATCATCTAGATTCTCAATGCCTATCCTAGAAATAAAACACCAGATGATAATTTAAAATTTGCATTACAGATTTCATCATATCTAATATAGTAGTATTCTCACCGCCATTTATATAGTGACCAGTTAATATAACAATGAATGAACCAGTATTGAACCCCAATTCACTATTGGCCCCTTTCCCCTAAATGTTGGTCTTATTTCAATGTCAAGTCTGATAACAATTTAAAATGATACTTACTACAATGCGAATTCCGACTTTAATAAGTATGCCAATTCCACTCATTCTTGAATCCAAAAATTAGGGCTTACCAGTCAAGTACAACAAAGGTTTGTAAATATAAAAAAATTAAAATGAGTCTCAAAATTGTAACTAAGAAAATTACGAGTGCAACTTTGGTAACAGTCGTGTAACTGAGACCGATCTCAAAACTGCAGATATAATCTGTGGGAAAAAACAATTTGCTCTGGTTTTCAAGCCTAAAATATGATAAGCTTGACTAACATGACTTGATCAAAATTGTACTGTTAGCAATTTCTAAGAAACCATGTCTAGAAATTTGCCCAGAGCCCAAAAAGCCCCTTTGGTCCCCCTAAGATACCAATTTTTTAGCTTTGTGCAGAGATTGAAGACATTTAGCATACATGCATCATGCCTAATAAATGCTGATGTCACAGGAATAGTATTTTGATGGTACCTGATGCGTACAAAAGGTACCCATAAAAATGTGTTATAAATTCTCACTTTCCTGGATATTCAAATAAATTGGGATTTTTTCCCTATATAACCCAAGATGTGAAATGAAATGTGTCCCACTTTGCACCAGAGCGATGGAGGAAATGCAGGTTCAAATTTGAAAATGGAATTTAGAAGTTCTATAGTTATTTGCAAAAATTGTGGATATGATCCTGGATGAGAAATGGAATACTCGTGATGACTAAAACTGGTTCCTAAAAGTGACCATAGGCAAAAGAGGTAAGGTCCAAGTCATGTGCCAAATATTAGCAGAAATAAGTAAATTAACAAATATAACCCAACCAAAGTGAGCCCAAAATGAAGCGGGAGTTCACAAGGTATCTTATTTTCAACATTACAATCATCTGACAGTAATACTTCTATTGGCCAACCAGATCAATTGCCATAATGATTATTCCGCATTGAAGCCTTGCAAAGGAATGGTTTTGGAATTAATTTAAATCATCACAAATGAAGTGAGGTACAAAACAATGTGGAGAGCTTCTATTTCCCACAAGGTTAGATGGCTTGAGATCCAGGGATTGCGTTATTAAGGGTTTGATGGGATTGGAGACTTTATAAAATTGAATACTACATTAAGTTACTTTAAAAAATGTTTACAAACCTCATTGATAGAGCTGCTGAACACTAGGAGGAAAAAGAATCATCGACAACTGGACATCCACTTGCATGGTAATATACTTACCCAAAAAAATATTCGATTGTATTTAAATTAACAGGTCTATGGAAAAGTAAATTGAAAAGCCAAAAGAAAGATCACTACGAAAGAATCATAACACAGAGAAAGTATTAATATCACAAAGTGCAGAACATGAGAGCATGTCATGTCTCATATTTCATGCAAACACCCTAATTACCACAACTTGAGTCGTTAATTCAAGAAGAAATCCCAGCACTTATGTCCCTATAAAGTATTAGCTAAGTTGAAGTTTTCAGAACAATATGAATTCAATACTCTCTAAAGATGGTGAAAAGGCCTACACTGCCACTCTTAACAAGGCCCGCATCATAAAAGCCATCCTTTCATTAATATCTGTTGACAAAAATAATCGTCCTGCTAATCAATAATACATATAAAATGTGTTGCCCTAATTTTCTCCTCGAGGATGCCAGATATACTAGAAAAGTGATTCTCAATTTTTGCCTGCTTAGAGTTCAATAATACAAAAAAGCATTACCCAGGAATTCTTTCTGTTACAAAAACAAATAATGAACCTCTTTCCTGGAAATAAGCACGTCCTAAGCACGGGACCACTTTGAAAGCTTCAGGCATTAAATATCCTTTGCTCTGTTCTGATCTAAATATTCTTCTTTTCTGTCTCAATCACATTTTATATTTCGATAAATCCGTCTAACAAACAATGTTGATCCCAAATAGCCAACAGCTCCTGCAAGTTGTAAATATGCACATAATATATAATAGCATTCGGCAAAAAGTATGCTAGAATAGAAACTATGAAATTTTCAAGAAACTGAAATTTTAAAATAACTCACCACAAAGGATGCCCAAACCAAGGCAGAACATTAATGTGTATCCAAAGTAGAAACTGGTCTGGAAAAACCCAGACATCTTTGTCTTCATATAATAGTAGTATATTGAATAGAGATACACATAGGCAGCCGTTGAAGCAGCTGAGAAGAAGGATGTCCATTGCCAGTGATAGTTTTCAGCATTAAGCAAGAAGTATGTTCCCACAATTGTGACACAAATTGTCACAATAATGAGAATCAAAAATACCAGCAACATGAAGCCATAAACATAATAAACCTTCAAAACAAGTTCACAAACATGATCTTAGAATACTGGCACTCAACAAATTCACTGAATATTTGGAAAAGCTTCAGAAAATGTTAACTAAGTGTGTTTTCAAGCTAAAAAATAAAACGCCTATAAAGTTAATAACTGCCACTTGTCCGTCATGATCAGATTCTTGCTTAAGTACACCTAGTGTCTACAATGAGTCCAATAAACCATATTAGACAGTTTTTCGCATGCAGAAAAAAAAATAACACCAGCAACCCCTTACCTTGTAATTCCAAAATGACGTGAAAACAAAGTACATTTCGATAAAAATACTTCCAAATGGAAGCAGACCACCCATCAATGATACAACTGCAGGTGTCAGATACCACTTTTTTTCTGGAATTGGACGAGGAATTGTCTTCACACGGCAAGGATTGTTTGGAGCCCCACTCCAATTTCTTCCAACAACTGTCCCAAGAAGTGCTAAAGGAAAAGAAATAAATGCCCACATTATAAAAACAACCACCTGCATTAAAGGAAAAAGCATTTACGTTTGTTAATAATGAAATTGTTAACAAAGACAAATAATGGAAGTAAACTCTTTAGATGCCCATACCATGGTCCCAAAAGGAATGGCAGCAAGAGAGCCGTAGAATATAGCAACTGTGTTCAAAATAAAGCCAATACTAAAGCACATAAATGGGAAAAGAGATGCCGTAAGAACCATTGACTTTATCCAGTGCTTGCCTGAGACGACACCATTGAAGTACACCTTGTGTAAGAAACGAAGAGCTAAAAATATCCATTTCCAACAAAATAATAAAGATGCATTGGGAACCAAGAGGGTACATTCAATTGTTAGTATTTTTTTCCTCAGTTACTTACCATCATTACGTGAATACAAGCCTCCACTCACATAGCCAGAAATGAATGAAGTCAGAGCATAGCACACAATAAAAGTTGTGACAATTGCTCCACGCCTGAATCAGTAAGCTACATGTTAGTTCAAACTTGTAAAGCTGACATAAGACACTAATTTTAATTCGCAATACCATAGGAATGTGTAAGCAGTATTTTGTACTGCCCGTGTATAAAACACATTAATACATTACCTAGGTTACAAAAAAGAAGTCCAAATATAACCTGTTTACTTTTATACTAATATATTTGAATGGAAAGCATAAAATTAGATGTTTCCCTCTGGTTTAGCATTGATTAATTGAACATGTGATAAAGATGATGCAATGTTAACAATATATATATTTCCATGTATATATCATGTATTTACTGAAGCATGAAAACATTTGCATACTGATTCTCAATTTCTCTTGTTAGATGGATTCTCAACATCGCATACAAGACAAAGCACGTCCAAAACAATTGAAATCTAATTGTTTATTGACACTCTGAACATATTTTTATGGTACTACAATTAATAACTTGTGAAATTGGACCCTGCAAATTGATTTTTAGATTACCCATAAAACATATATATATAAACTAATAAGACATTTAAAAACACTAAATCAAAATGGCATGTAAAACTATTAAACCTTATTAGACTAATTGACTCAATATGTGATCAATGTTGTGGATAACCTCTTTCAATGCCTGATAATTGTCCTTAGAAGAACTAAGACCATCATGTTGCTCCACATTGCAAACCTCAACACCCTTGGGAATAGATTTCAAAGGAAAGACATTCTGTCAAGCTCTGCCTTTACCCTGCCATCAATTTTCTTAGCAAAGGCTTTGAGAAAGAAAAACTGCAGAGGGAGATAGCATCATTGAAAAGTCGTAAAAAATATTTGGAAGGACCTGTGAGCTATATAGGTATCTTGACATATGCTGCAATAAACCTTTGCACGCAAAAAAGTTTCAACATCCCAGCAGCCATGCCAACATAGCATAATCCAAAAGTCATTGTGAGTAATCAAATAAATAAGAAATTTCTATAGTATCTTTCACCCATGCAACGTCTCTCTATATTTTCTTCTGCCCATTCACGTTTCCTTCCATTAAGTTATCTGAACCCATGCACTGTCTCCACGTCTCTGTATTTTCTTCTACCCATTCACGTTTCCTTCCATTCAGTTCTTTGACTCCACACAACAGAATGCTGGTCATCATCAAATATATTTCATACTCGTCCCATGTCCCTAGCCTTGTCATTTGACTCCTTTCAAGCTCTGATAACAGAAAAAATCCAGCTTATGGAGCTGAGAAGGAAAATAAAACTGCTGCCAAAGGACACTGCGTGTCAACTATTATTATCTTAACCAGATCGCCAATTGACTCAGATGTCTCTCAATCTAGAGGTGTTGTGTGTGGATTCTGAGCATTAGTGGGGATAGTACGGTAATGGTAGCTATGCTTCCTCATCTGATTTGAATAATCTTTCAATAAAGCTCCAAAACGCAACAGATAACTGGTAATCAAAGAATCAAAATTGACAAAACCAGATGTGAAATCCATTCACAGGGCTTGGTTAAAGCTATTAATGGCCAAAGAAACTAAGGATTGGAATAGCACGGCAACTGCTAGGATTGCACTGATTCAGGCCTACTACTTGATGGAAAAGGTCTTCAATCCCATTAACTGCGCCTGCTCTGATATCATATTAGGGATTTTGGGAGAAAAATGAGGAGTCAATTTTACAGACAGCAATTATATATTCTCTATTACAATTCAATCAAATTAAGTACATAGTATAGGATTCACAAATCCTAATTTAGAGAATCAAATCCTCTGCTTATATAAGCTGCTTTTAACAACTCAACAGACATAAAACAAACCTATAACAAACAAATATACCAACAGTTTGTAGACCTTGGGGAAGACCATATAAGGTTACACAAAGTATAGGACAGTTCCCTTACTGACTCCAACAATACAAGGGAGGGACAACAAATTAATGTCTCACTTGGTCGTGTCCTATAAAGCTACATTTGTCCTGTCAACTCTACATGTTAATATGTTATGCATTCCACCTAATGAACCAGATCCAATACAGGTAATGAATCGGAGCCAATACAGGTCCTTCCCTTCAGATGGCTATTTAGGTGTGAAGTAATGTATTCACTATAAGAGATGCCCCGAAACTGCTTCATCTTGAAAACCAGTTCAAATTTTGGAAAGTGGGTCAACTTGTGTAGTGAAACTCAAACAACAAAGACCTGACAAACTGAGAAGCTATAAAGAAAACTGAAATTTTAGAAATTGAAAATCCCACTTTCATCATTGCCCGTCTGTAAAATCTATAATAATTGATGTGGACAAACCAATTCTCAACCATAAAATATGAAATTTCTGCAGGTAAAATCAATTGTTTTATGGACAAGTGACAACACTTTCCTTCAGCTCTCTCATCCTGATGATGGATCACAAAGTGTGATCCGAAACATTGATCCAAAAATTGTAACACAATCTGCCCAGAAAATACAGTAAAGAACTCTAATGGATTGTGGAAAACTACTATCTACAACACTTTCCTTTCCAGAATTTCCTCCTAGAAGGCAAACATACATATTTTGATTTTCTATTTTTCACGTACTTGTTTGGAGCCTTATTAACCATGAGAAGCAGCTACCTCATGTAGAGTCTATCATATCTTGTGGAATCTTTACAAAGTCAAGGCTCCCAAAGCTGCCCAAAATCAGTAAAACTTCGACACAGCTCAAGTTTGCATGAGTCCTGAGAAATTTGGATTTTCACAGGTGTACAAATGGTAAATGTTTAAATTCTCGTACAACTATTAATTGATTTTAAATTCCAACATATTAACTCTCTCCTGATTTGAAGGATCTAATAGATCTAAAATCAAAGATAATGGTAGCATCATGCTTGTAACGGATTACTATAAGGTATTTGAGAAAACTCAGCCAAATGTATAGATTCATATTTTCTAGTTTAGTTTTAAAGAAGCTTGCTACTAAGTAGAAGATATATTCCACAGCAAGTTAAATTGTGATATTGCTATCAGGATTCAACTTTGTAGCTTTTGAGTTCAAACTCATTGACCTGTGTTTTATGAGTAGGTCAATTAGTGGTTCACAAGAACCCATCTCTCATGAAATTGAATGGAACACTTCATTGCATCTAGGTGTTTCTCATAGAGGTGAGAAACTCTATGGCTAAGTTAAGTGCCTTTAAGCTGGAGTAGCATTGGATGGGTGACCTCCCAATGAGTCCTACTTAGCACTCATTGCATCTACGTGTCGCTCATAGAGGTGAAGCACAAGGACTCATTGGGAGGTCACCCATCTCAAGTGTACTTAACCACAAAGTTTCCTCCAAGGTAAAATCTTTGAAGCCCACATTGCTTACTGGTAGCAATATCACAAGTTTATTTACTGTTCACAGTAATGTGTAAGAGGCCTTCAATCTCCTTATTTCAGGGAATAAATAGATTTAAGATCAAAGATAATAAATTTGTGAAATTCATTTGATTGCTCCTAAAATACATGCTATAATGGGTTTATATAAGGTATCTGAGAAAAATCAGCTAAATCCATCGGTTAATATTTAATACTTTATTTTTTAAGAGGTTTATTACTGTTGAGGGTCATGTTTATATTTCTAATCGCTCATCCCCTGTCACCATTTATAGCAATATAATCCCTCTTCAAATTGTAGTCCTCCCTCCCCAAAATTCCAGCTTCGCCAATGAAAATATGAAACAACATCAGTGTTATCAATTTTCCACAATCCATTAGAATTTTTGAAAACAGCTTCTGGTTTAGATTGTGTATGAATTTTTATCATCAACATGTCAGATCACACTCTGTGATCCATCATCAGGATGCCAGAAAGAGATGCATGAAATCATATGATGGATCACAGAGTGTGATCCGAAACGTTGGTGATAAAAAATCATACACAATCTAAACCAGAAGCTGTTTTCAAAAATGAAACAACATATTTTGTTGCAAGACAGTTCTGCGAAGGGTGACTTTTCCATTCTGTCATGTTTATATCCTGATTATGTTCCTAAACTCAAGTTTTAAAGTACCAATTCCTCCAATACATGATGTTCCACATGAGCATAAACTCAAACTTTTTATGGTTACACTTGTCTTCTACCAACCTCAATTTATTCTACAGTTTATTGACTAGCATTTGCACCCGCAATGGGTGCAATAATTATGATGATAGAAAGACATAAAGTTGGCACTCCATTGAACCATAAAGAAACAATAAATAAAATGCATATATCAACAAGTACATGGAGGAGACGACTTCTTTGGATTTTTAGTCTTTGATTTGTTAAGTAGAAAGTTTCTGCAAGTGGGCTTCATCTTTTTTCCTTAAAATTGTATATGCATTGTTTTACATTTTTTAGCATCTCTCAAAGGAAAACATTGGTTAGATGTATTTTCTTCTTCTTCTTCTTCTTCTTCTTCTTCTCCTCCTCCTCCTCCTCCCTCTCATCCTTCATATTCCTTCTTGATCTTTGGATTCTTCTTCGACGGCTTCTGCTTTTTCTTCTCCTACTTTTTCTTCTATTTGTTCGCCTTCTCCTCATTTTCTTCTTGATTTTATCCTTTTTTGTCTTCACCACTTCTCCTCCTCCCCATTTTACTCTTCTTCTTTTTCTTTTCATTTTTTTGTCCTTCTTCCCATTCTGCTCCTCCTTGTCCTTCTTTTATGTCTTTTCCTTCTCCTGCTTCTCTTCCTCCTCTTTATCCCATCCTCTCCTCCTTAGCCTTCCCCTTGATCTATTTAAAACTTAGAATTACATTTTTTTCATATGCCCAATCTATTCTATATTTCCCTTTTATAGATACTTTTGCACGCTCATCTTCATTTGGTCTATTTGCCAATTATATCCACCTAAAAGTGTTGTGCCTTTTGATATACACATTCGACAAGTGCCTTTGACATTAATCATAACCTTGTTCAGACAAGCTATATTTCCCTTTTTCAACACTTTTGCACATTCATCTTCATTTTGTCTTCTCTCTGCCAATTGTTTCAACATAAAAGTGCTATACTTGTTAACATATCCACATTCTATATGTGAAAGCTATAAGGAACGAATATTTTTAATAGTATCCTTGTTAGCCCATTCTTCTTTAAGTGTTTTCCAACTTCCCAATTTTCCACCAGATGGTTCAAGCTAGTTAACTTGACAGTTTATGTTTTTACTTTCCACTTTATAGCCACCTCTATATACATATAATTTTGTTGAATAATTACACTTCAAATAAAAATGCTTGATGTAGAACTTCTAGAGACACTACTCCAAGAACACAAAACAAATTGCCAAATTGATTTCCTTGTTTGTTTCTCAAATAGACAAAGTTGAAAGTGATGTACATTGATGAATTTTATGTTTCGTTACCCATCCCACTATTTGATTGGTGAAGGGTGATTCAAGATGGATAAAAGGAATCTTAGCACAAAATAGTGTGCCCTATAGAAGGAAGCATCTATCTAGCTAACTAAAGTCTAAAACTTAAGTCATATTGAAGAGACACTAAACTTTTTTCAAAATAAGCTCCCCTTTTAATTTTCCTTGGTTACATAACCATTGGATCTGTTAAATTTTCAAATCATACTGAAATGCAACCATTTTCCAAAAGTTGTCTAAAAAATGATCAAGAGTCAAAAAAATAATATAACAACTTTCAAGATTTTCATCTCTTCAAATAATTCATTTATCAATCTTCAAATTATTTTTATATTAGTATGATATCTTCATAAATAGCATGATAAAATATCAGTTTATTTCACATCCTCCAAATAAAATAGATGGATGGTAAAATATTATTATCTTTTATAAATAAAAAGAAATATAGATATGAGACAGATCATTCAAAGATTATATCAGTAATTTGGTCAAGTATAAAGAGACTTCAGTAGCTACTTTACAATAAGATTTGTTCAAAAGAAAGTAAGATTGGAAGTGTCATATATTCTATAAATACATTTTGAAGATATAGATCTGAGCTTTGTTTGCATATTGTGGGAGAAAATTGTTTAACCCAAATTTTAAAAATAATAACAGCAACATCAGATGCCTATTCAACATCGGCAACATAGATTGTATCTTTCAGAAAAGTCTGTGCGAAAGCAGGATTGACCACCCTTGGTGTATAAAACAGCCCCATTCATTTTCTTCCGCCAAATTTTAAAATTCAATTCTCTACAAAATAACACTTCATATTTTTCCACCACCAACCATTGCTTTGGTGACTTAACACTGCTATATTTTTGGTCATGTTTGATCCACCAGATTCCCAATAATCGTATGTACGAGGCATGCAATGTTGTCTGAGCTTATTGTTTACTTTATGGTTTCCACTTGAAGATTTAATGGGTTTGTGTATTACAGATATGAGTATCTTTTGTTTGAACTATAAACAATGGCTCATTTTTTCGTTTCTTTTTGGTTTAATTTTTACTGTTTGCCTTTTTTGGGTATATATCTTTCTAATTTCTATGTACCCTGAGTGCTGGATGAAAGACTCTGTTGAATTCAGAACTAAATTTTTGAAGCTCAGGTTGAGGAGTTGATCAACATTGATAATAAATGAGGAGCTAAGAATTATGGAAAAATATGAACAATATTATTACTAATTGGAGCACTTTCACCGGAGTCAAACTCATGACTTTATCAGACTCAACCAATATACCTATTTCCCCTCCTCTAAAAAGTTCAAGAAAGAGGCAATTCAAATATATCTTTCACCCAAAATCAAGCCCACCGTCTGCATTAAAAATATTTAAAGATTACAAAAGTGAAACCCAGATTCCTAACACTTAAATTTGGGAACAATTCTACAACTTTCTCCCCACAATCAGCCGTCGCAGCTTTCAGAAAATGACCCCGAAGACGCCAAAGGCAGTGATGAGGCAGTAATTTCTATGCCTACAGTTGTCTACAGTTGTGTCCACAAAACATTCAATCGTTCCTTCTTCAACTGCAAACTTTACTGTTGCCCTCAAAATTTTGCTGGCATGAGACATCACTTTTTCCGGTGGAAGCCTCAACAATAATAGCCTATCAGCTACCAAGTAGGAAAGTGGCATCAATTCCTTTTATTCTCATTTGTCTTGCAATTTTGTCTGGTGTATGTCTGTTGTAAACTTGATCAGAAAATAATTAATCAAATTTATGCAGACTGTGAGTTGAGGAATGAAGGATTTTACCAAAGAATTGCAGTCTTTAAAAAACATTATATTGAAAAACAACTAAAAAACAAACTTAATTTTATACAGTAAAAGTGAGCACACAATTTAAATACCATGCCTGTAAAGAGAAATTATCTATGAGCAAATTGCCAAATTAACAATCAAACATATATTATGCTGCAACAAGATCACAAGGAAAAAGTAGGGGTATTTTGTGCCTAACTTCTTACACTAGGAAATAGCAAATAAGACAGTATCATTTTGTGAAAAACTTTCGACATTCTCAAAAACAATAAATTCACATACCCAATGTATAGCATGCCGATGATTGCCAGTAGGATGACAAGAAGCACAAGTGTAGCAAGTTGTGCTCCTGTGCCAACTAACGCTGACAGCATGACCAAGCTTCTAGGTGTTCTAAAAACATCTCCATGAACAAGCTTCCAACCTGACTCTTCACTGACATCCCTCTCCTATACAAAAGAAAACAACTGAGATCAAAATTAAAACATAATTTTTTGTTGCAAGGAAACGAGCCCACAATCTTAAAACAAATAATAGCATTATTTAATCTCTCACACAGCATTAAGAAGGCACCAAAAGATGCATAATGACTAATTTCTAGCTAAATCCTAAAGTATGATACTAATACCAATAAATAAAATTAAAGCATGTTCTCATTTTTAGTTATCACTGCTGTCTGCATGGTAAGTTTTTATAGATCAAAAGCACAAAACCTGCAGGAAAATGCAGAAACATAGAAAAGAAAACAATTAAAGCATATTACAGGTACATATAATCACTTACCAAACTTTCCAAATCATCGTCCTCTCGAGCATATTTTGCATAGTCATTTCTCAGAGTTCGCATCAAGATCATTGATACTAAACCAGTCAGAAAAATAACCATCATGAACGAATTGAAGATGGAGAACCAGTGGATCTGTTTATAGGAAGACAGCATAGTAAGCAAACTTGACTTTCCTATTTCAGAGACAAAACAAACTTTGTGGCATAAAGGAAGTCAATGATCATCTCTTCCCGAAAGGCCCACCCTGATTTATTTTCATAAAGACTTATTCTCAAGCATAGTATATGGAATCATAAAAGTATTCCATCAACATTAGAAGGCTTAGAGAGGTAACTATATATGCCTTAGTTGTTAACTTCATTCAATTGATACAATTTGAACTCCTCGATTTTACCTGGTGTTCAAAGAAAGGGTAGTCTAAATATACATCAAAACGCCTAGCAAATGTTACATTTGTCTCAACCCACTTTACTGAATAAGTAAGCTCCAATGTCTTTCCAGCAGTAAGTGGAGTGGGATTTTCCTGAGTGAGGTTGACATGAATTATCTGCAATTCAAATTCGGTGAGAATTTTATGAACAGAAAAGGATATCCAAATGCAATAACTAACAATCGTGCTAGATGATTGAAATAAACTTTAAAAGAGTGCAAATAATACACATTCAACTGACCTGATCATTGTTGAATTTCACAATAATATTCTTGTGAGTGTATAACAAATACTTCTGGTCATCGCTCTTCTGTGCATGCTGTTCACCAACAAAACCTGTGAAAAAAGAGTCACTCTCATATGTCCTAATAGACAAGTGAAACTATGAAACAAAACAATGGTAACAAAAATTTTAAGGTTGATAACAAATAGAATAGTTGGCATATAGATAACAAATAGAATAGTTGACATACCCCATAAAGGCAAATCGTCTGAAGCAGCAGACCAATGCACCATCCATGATAAACAATTAAGCACAGGTCAATCAATATCACTTTATATATTAGTTAATGGAAACCATATCACCCTGTCAAAATTCATGTTTAGCATAAGCAAGCATTGTACAAAAGGAGAAAGGACGCACCCATAAAGAATTCAAACCAGTAGGTATTCTCAATAGCATCCTTAAACTGCTTCACTTTTGCAGCATCAAGTTCAAGTTCACAGATAGTGCCTTTCTCAACAGATTCTGCCACAAAACAACCTCTGTTAGGAAAACTCTAAATGCACATTGAGTGCCAGCGCATGTAGTTTTTTGACCTAACATTATCTAACCTGTATCAGAAAAAAGATGATTAATTAAGCAAATAAAACTAAAGTCCTTTTTCACAATTGGGTCCACCAAATCTTCTAGGACAATAGGAGCATAGACCAAAATAAACTAGCAGTTTTTGTATGTTTATTAACTCTAATAATAGATGCTGCTGTGGCACTTCACCCCTGAATCTAAAGAATGTGAAAAAAAATGTCCCTTACTTCGGAATTTTATTTCAATTTGGCTGGCAATGAGCTCGTTTCCTCCCAGAACTTCACCAAGACCACCCCATTTGTGCACAGCATTTTTCCCTGGATGACAAAAAGGAAGACTATAGTAGTTGTATGTTTCTTGAGGATTATTATAGGGGCCAACTTTGTTCACCCATAAGGTAACAGGATCACCTGCTCCATACTGCTCACAGGAAAGGCACAAATTATTTCAGTTTGTTGCAAAATTGTAAAATTCAGATCAAAGAACTTTGAAAAAATACTCCAATGAAAAGCATGCAAATGTTTATAAATTTATTAATTTTACACAGGGATCAGAAAATCGATTAAAAGATTACCAGATATTAAATTGTTCAAGTGTATGATCATTGGATAAAAGCAATTCATCTATATTATGTTTATAAACTTATCTGTGTGCCAGTTTTAGTTCTGCAACTTCACCCATTGGCAGATGGCGGAGAGAAACCGTATTGGTTATGCAATATATTATATGGACCGTACTAGAAAGTAACAGTAACAAAACCAAGCCATCAACTGTAGGTCAACTAAAAAGATAAAAAAGAGTGAAGGTAAAAACGAGTCACAGAAAATGTGTCAAAAAATCAAAGCACAAAAGCAAGACAGTGTTCAATTTTCTAACTGTGCTCCATCACAAAATATAAGAAAATACTTGTACTACAGGAGTCAGCACACCGCCGAGGCTGAGATTTTTTCACCAAGTTTGTTCTACCGTCACTATCACATGTACATGGCATGACAGAAAAGAGTGCTGCTACATCTAGGTTTCCAGCAACTGTGGAAGAATAGATACCAATAATGCCAACCATTCCATTAAGACGAAGGAAGTCTATTTTGTGTGGTACATTCCTTCAGGGTGTGTTTCTAGGAGCTTACAAGTTCCAACCAAAAAATAATATAAAGACTTATATCAATAGATCTTCAGTCCAGTAAAGTTGAGAGTGTTTCATCGCAACCACCAAGGTTTGTCTTTCACTATAATTCGCCCAATCCAAATGGTACTAAAATTAAATCTATGCCTGCAAGTCCCAGATGGCTTTTGCAAAATACTCACTAGACCACCCAGCATTTTAGACAGTAAATTGCTTGTACAGGTACATCTAGGTAGTTTGGTGAACAGAGGGCACATGCAAATATACTGAACAATTGTTCAGAACAAATAAATGCCAGAGCATTCAAAGCATGGTATTTAAAGAAAAAAGGAAGCACACAAACTAGGGATTCTGTATGTGAAGTTGTTAATAACAGTTCAAGAGTAAAATGAAAATCAGCGGAGATCCAGTTATGGCAAGAGCCCTCTGAAATCATAGTTCCCAGACTTGGACTCGACGCAGACTGGCAAGGCTGACTCAACTCAGGACTTGGCCAAAAATCTGCGGGACTCAGCAAAAACTCAGCAGGACTCGGCAAAAACACTGTTTTGGGGGGTTTTACCTAGCTGAGTTTCGAGAGAACCACAGGTCACGGGGGCTCAGCCAGAGTGACTGGAGACAGAACTTGCCAAGACTCAGAGAGTCATGAAGAATCTGGGAACTGTCTGAAGTATAGAATTAATTATATTATTAGTCTATTACAATCCAAATGCTTCAAAAATGAAAAGGACAAGCACATGGTAGATGTAGTCCAGGAAGTGATTGGTGCAGAAATTACAATATAAGTTGTTCAAGTTCTAATAGGCAAACTATGAAAACTTGGCCTGAGATGTAGATTTGGAGGAACAATCAAACAAAAAATACTTTGAATAAGGAAATTTTGAAATCAACATTCAAAACAGTGCATCTTTCAACCCAAATAAGAATATATTTTTTATACTGAACTATGGCCATGTGTAAAGTCTGAACTGTTTATGAAGCAGTAGTTCTGTCGGAAATCACTTAAGATTATCTGACACCAGAGTCAGTGTAGCTTAATTTGCACAGTCTGCCATTAGAAATATGAAGCTGATTTGTAATGCCGCCTCTTCAAAATTAGACGTAGACTGGACTTTCAAAATCAATTTGGTAATTTCACTTCAGGGGTACAAATGGGGATTGATCAATTTCAGCTTAAGATTAAATATTCAAAAGTATTTGAATATTTTTACAACAAAGTGCAAGGGGAAATTAGTAATTGAGAATAGCAGAAGACAAAGGATTTTAATTCCAAAATGAAATTATAATGAAGTTTATTAACCAAGAAGAATTTGAAGAGTGATGACCAAGCAAAGAGGAAGGAGTCTATTTTTTATTCCTTGAGGATCCTGGAACATTGGTACAATTAACCTGAAAACAAAAACCCTCCAGATCTAGAATTGGAAGGCAAACCCACAGAACAGTGGAGTAATCCCACACAAAGATCATCATTGTGTAGATCTGACTAATTTTTAATTTGTAATTAAAGAATTATCCTTTTTTAAAACAAATATAGTTTGTATTACTCCTATGACTGCTCATATTAACCAGTTCATGCAGTTGTTATTTGCTTATTAAGAATAGTCATATCATTGTTTTATTATTGGCCAAATGTTTGAATAAGATTGCCACAGAATGTTTTTCTATTGCTTCATGCTCGGCTGAGGGTGCCATAAAACTGATTAGCGAGTTGCATCTGAATGGCAGCAAATTGCTAAACATAGTTGGCAGATGCATACTTGGTAAAAACTAAAGCAATGCAAAATTTGCAATTCTGTAAAAACCTCAGCAACACAAAAAAATGCTTAAATGTGTTTCTAAATTTTTTGCAAAATTCAAAGGCTAAATATATCTAACAAGTACAAAAATGTTTTCTATTAAATTTTATTAATTTGAATACAAACTGAGTACAAAATGACATCATCATTCAAAATCTAGATACAGTATTTAGATGAAAACTATTACAAATTTGAAATTTATAATGATTTGCTCTGAAAATTCTCATCATGATTTCTGCATGTTACAACATTTGACATCTTCATCTTCCATAGTCTAGTGAGAACTGGGGAGAGGTTCCAATCTTTGCACGCCATTATAGCCCCATGCTCGACATTGAAGATGTATTTGTGATTCCATTTTGGCCAAACCAATGAACTCTGATTTGTTGTCTACCTTTCTTGTGCAAGGTTGAAGGTCATATTGTATTTTATAATAATAGCGACACATTTGAGTTTTGGATCCTCGTAGTATGATACTTCATCATTGATCAATGATATTTTTATATTGCTAAAGATAATTGTCTAAATTGTTGGTTCCGGTCTCCACTCCCAAACACCTCATTGTAATCAAATTTCTCATTTGAAAAGAGATCCCAAAAACTAGTGGGGTCTAGGAGTGGAGATCCCAATTCACAAGAGTTATAGGGGAAAATTCTGATCTTTTTTATTATTTTTGCCTTTTTTTCATCTTTTGCATTTTTTATGTGTCTGGACTCTAATGTGTTGTTTTGTCAATCTCACTGAGTTTCTAGCAAGTACTCGCCAAAAACTCGGTGAGTTCTTGCCAAAAAATACTCAGCAAGATTCCCTAGCTACTATAAATACTAAAAACACATTTGCATATAACTCAACCAGTTCTTGGCAATTCGGCAAGTACTCAGTCTACCAAGAATGTCGGTCACTATAATGCATAGAACTCACAATACTTAAATACCAATGGGTTGATCCGGATCGCTGTCTCTAATGCATTGCCATTATTTGTTATGTAATTATTTGTACCAGAATTACAGCCAAATCATGAGTTCTGTGAGTACAAACACCCATTAACATTCGAATTTTGTGGAGTAAATTTAATTTGATCAGATATTACAATATATTCCTTTCAGGATGCTACATGATTGCTGTGGAAAGTCTGGGCTGTTTATAAAGAAGTGGTCCTGTTAGATATCTCTTGAGATTATCTGCCAGTAATGTGTAGTTTAGATTGCACATTCTGCTGCCAGAAATTTAAAGCAGAGTCAATCATAAATGAATCATAACTCAATGATTTAAGTATATATTAATCAAACACCATGATAAAAAGAAATTTTTCAGATTTTGCAAATATTTGGGTGCATGTGGACCTATCAAAGCCACTTGTTTTTACAGCTTAAAAAGGATAGTTCCTAAATCTGAAGGAAAAACTGTTTAAAACAGCAAGAAGACAAACAAGTTTTCAGGCAACCATTAAACATAAATAACTCCCTAGCTGTTTCTCCACAACATAGAACCAAGAAGCCAAACTCTGAAGTAGTCAAGTTGGTTGGATAATCTCCAACTGAAACTGGCACCCATCTTAGAATTGGAAAAGATCAGGCAGGTCTAAGAAAAATAAATGGTACTAGGCGAAAGGGAAATGGCCTCTGTTGCACCTTCTTGAAAGATAATGATGAATGTGATATCTTAAAATGTGTAAAGCAACAATAATTCCGCAACAAAAAGTATTTGAAACGACATGATCCCAATAAATTTCAGATGAGCCAGATGGAGCATCTGTTATAAGGAAGTAAATCCTTTCATACAAAACTCTCATCCAACCAATGTTTAAGTGGGATGTGAGAACAAGCAGAAATGCAAGATTCTAGGAAGCCCCTCGGAGACTTATCCAGGTGCTTATTGAAATTTCTCATCAGAGAACTTGAGACTGTACAGACAAGCAAACACCAAGTATAAGGGCTACGCCACTGATACTAAAGAATGTGGTTTGATCAGCCAAACTCTTCATGATGACCTTCAAAAGAGAACAAGCTCAAATCAGTTCTTGTGCAAACTGAGTGCCCCGATGATATTGACATCAATTCACCAGTTTGGGCTGGAGTAAAGACCCGCTGGGTGCTCTGAAAAATATGGATACAGATCCCTCATCCAAGAAGACTTTGGATTACAGAAGCACCCAGTTTGTCAGTTTGATTGAGGCATCGAGCTCTTCCAAAAACCTCGGTTCTTAATTGGCTGGCCATATTAAACATCAATTTAACTGAATGAAATCTAGAAAAAAGAGGTTTCCTGGTCCATCTCAGCCAGCCTCACACAAACAAGAAAACATAGAGTGAGAGTTGAAAGTATTCCTTCTCTATGTAATTTTGGCTCAGGCTAGTGGAAATCTCTGTCTTGCAATCGGTGTCCAACAAATGTCTATGCATGGGTAGCAAAATTGACCTGAAACAGTGATAGGCAAACAAAGAAATTTCAAAAGATGGTTGTTCTGCTGATATTGTGGAACGAAAGAAATAGAGAAATGTCTCAGGACAATGCCTCATTCCATGAAAAATTGTATAGAAGCATAAAGATAAGCAAAGATACAAGCTAAAAAAATATGTTCAATGTGAAGAAATGACCCTGCAAAAAGCAAAGAATTTTTGGTTAATCAAGAAATATGAAATTCTGCCACTTGTATTCTTGAAAGTTCCTGGAATCAATAAAATTTGATTATGGAACCCATGAACAGAATAGGGCGGAAGATGGCATTCATCTATTCAAAGGACATTGGTATTAACATCAATAACCAGGCAATGAAAATGGGGCTTATCATATCAAAAAACAATGTGATAATTGAATTCATATGGAAAAATGGGAAGCTGGTTGCAAATGACTTGAATACTAACAATCCAAATCTCAGTCACAGAGATTTCAAAAGATGGTTGTTCCATTGTGGAAAGAATGAAATAGACAGATATCTCAGGACAAGGCCTCATCCCATTTAAATTTGTATAGAAGCATAAAGATAAACAAAAATACAAGCAACAAACCATCAGTTCAAAGTGAAGAAATGGCCCGAGTGCAAAAAGCAAAGATTTTTTGGTTAATCAAGAAATATTAGACTCCACCTGTAATCTTGAAAGCTCCTAGCATCAACGGAATTTGATTATGGAACCCAAGAACACAATGGGGTGGAAAGACCAGCAGGAATATAAATGAAGAGATGGCATTTGTCTATTCATAGGACATTGGTATTGTCATCAATAACCAGGCAATGAACATGAGGCTTATCATATCAAGAAACAATGTGATAACTGATGCAAAAAGGGGAAGCTGGTCGCAAACGCCTTGAATACTAACAATTCAAAGATGAAGCCAAGAAAATAGTCACAGCATAACAAGTCTCCTCAATAAAGCATACATAATGACAAAGAGATAATAATCTCTGATGAAGCCACAAACAAGAATGTAAATACTATCATATGCTCAGAAAATGTGTTGTGCAAACTTTAAATCCCTTGTCAAGAGCAGAGCAATGACATAAACACTAGCTTACACCATTGGGCAGGATGGGGCGTCACAGAAAACACAGGCCACATAAGTTGAACCTCAGCCCACTGTTACACATATAAGGATAAGGGTGGAAAATACATGGAGAAGCATGTTAGGATCCCTCCATATAACAACAGATATTAGAGAAATAATAATTTTAAAAATTGTAGAAATACAAAATAGATCACACAACACAAGATATGTTTGTGGGCCAGGATGCCCGTGTAGTATAGGATAATTAAAATGTGTTTGAGCCTTGAGGTGATTTAACTATGCAGTTTTTAGTTTTTAGACAAGACATAACCTTAGGTTAGATTTCTATAGTCTATGAACCAAGAACTGATTCCTCTGTATTGAGGAAATAAGATCAGATGTGATACCTTAATTTTTCTTTCTTGATATAGATGTGCTCTTTGATATGGTGACTAATATAACTCCTTTTGCTGTCTTGAACAGGGTTGTCAACCTGAAAGCATGAATTTCATAAAATATTAACGGAGCTCTGCGACTTTGTAATGGCACTGCAGTGTATTGATGTGTTTTCCAAGTGCAGGCCCAATATGAGTAGAAGTATGATTCAAGGAGGCATGTCTCATATAGAGACATGTTCCAACGTGGACCAAGTCCACGTAGCAGCATGCCTCTATACAAGACATGCTCTATCACCAAATAAGCATAACTAACAAATTATTCATGTCAAATTACAACTACAATAATCGCTGTAACTCGATAACACAAGGATAGTTATCGCTGTTACTTTGGCAACATAATAATTGTGGTCGATGTTACTCAGTGATATCATCATGAATGTGATCACTATATACTCAGCTTGTTGAGAGATTATTTCATAGTCATCGATCGATATTATTATCAGGCATCAAAAATAATTCTTAGCGCAGAATTATTTAAATATTCAATCGAATCGATTATCAATATTGTATCTCTGATTAATAAGGATTAGATATTCAGGGAATTATATATAATAAATATTTATTAATCTCAAGTGTGTGTGTGTGTGTGTGTGTGTGATAGATATACATATAAATATCTACTTATTATTAGTCAAAGATATTGCTAGAACATAATGATTTTCATTATTGATAAAAACAGTTTTGTTCCTTGATCAAATCGAACTGACCGAAGCTACAACATTAATACTCTGAACTCCTTATAATCGGGTATATACTTAGAATTAACACAGGCATGCCACATAAATAACAGTGATATGCAGAATAGACTATACAATACACAAGAGATGTAGTGCACCAAGATGTCCTAATATACAATTTAGTTACGCATATAATGAACCCTTGTGCCAGGCACCTGGGACACACTAAACAATAATTCTCATGATCCAAACCATAAATAATGATGCATCCAATGAGTCGCTAATGCAAATGTATGAGATACGAGTCTTCCAGTGGTTTGCATGCAGTGGAAGACAAGCTAATCCAGCCAATACACCATTTGTCAGAGCAAGTCATTCAAAACTTGCTTAATTCCCCTCCATTGCAGAGATTACTTATCCTTCTCAAGCCAATAACACCTAATAGGGTTCATAGTCCCAGATTTATTAACAAAACAACATTAATAGTGTAAACTGCCAGAACTTCATTTTCATGCAAAACCTCATTAGCCTCACAAGCTCTAAGATCATTTGGGCGTGAGTAAAAAGTTAAACACAGTAAAGTTTCTGTCTGAAATTGTGATACAATATCACTATCACTACTCAATAAGACAGCATATCTGACTCAAACCAAACTCATAGATTCTGCATTTGGAATCCTAGAGCACCCAAAATAAGTCCGGAAAGTCTGACTTGGCCTAAATTGCAGAAATGGTAAGATTTGTAATACTATAAGACTTATCCATCTTTGAAGTAGAAAAAAATATAAAATGACAACCAAATCATTTTTTTTCTCTCAGAATGTGACGACGTAAAACAGACAGACAATTACAGCTGGACAAAATTTCTTTGCCATGATGAATGATAAATTTGCAAACGAATCTAAACAAAGCCAAACGATTTCATAGTGATTTCAGCTTGGCCATATTCTTTATTGTTTTGGTAAAAATATGTTGTGAAGTTGTGATTTCAATTTGGGCACATTATTTATTGTTTTGGTAAAAATATGTGTAATTCGGCATTTTCCACTTCGTCATAATCTTTTTTGACCAGTTGTGATTCAAAGGCCAATTAATCTAAACCAAGTTCAACTTGGCATATCAATCTTGTTCCTGTAGGGACACGTCCAGTTCTAGATGCAGATTAAACTGTGCAGGAATTTTAGCTTTTACTGTTGATAGGACTGAGGCCATTCCTTTTCCTTTGAAAGAAATAATAAATTCCTTGGCTACCGGGGTTATTACTCGACACCCAATCTTTGAACCTAGAGTTTTAGTAGGTGACGGCAAGCAGTTTGGTCTTCACAAGCTCAAAAAAATCACAGGCACAACACAATGCAGATCTAGCTGTCAGAAAAATCAATCACTCGATTTACAGTATGACTTAGCGCAGTTGGAACTCGCGGCAGAATTTATTCGGTCTCCAAAGTAATGAATCAAGAGACCAGGGATAATCAATCGATCCGTCACTTGGCTATAAAGCTAAAACTAAATCCTAATAGGCTTCTTTCAGAGATCTTGCCTAGTTCGTAATGGAAAGCAAAGCACAATGCCCCCATAGCCATTAGCATCACAGAGGCTAGGCAGGGCTGATCTAGCAATCCAATAAGTAAAATACAAAAAGGAATTTAGATCCAGCATGATTACTAGTTTAATTCAGAGGCTTCAAAGCAGGCATTGATTCGGGGTTCACTTCTTGTAAACTCGTTGCCAATTAAAATATAAAACACAAGAAATCTAGGGTTTTATAAGGTAAACTATTGAAAGCTTTTCCACTACAGTGAAAATTGCACTTAGGAAACCAAGAGAGTCCAGTTGCTTGCCTTGTGGTCGTATTCTGAAGCAAAGGCTGTCGTGAGCAGATAGAGAGCCGAGCATAAAAACCAGAGCTCCTTACCCATTTTGATAACTGTAGGTTTGGATCCAACGGAACCTAATTTAGCTTCGCCTGGATCTCGTTTGTCCAGGATGGAAATTACTTGCCTGCTCAAAACAGATAAAATTATTTCATTTAATGGAAGCAAAGGGAAGGAGGAAATCGAAAACGGGGAATGCTTTGTATGCATTCCTCGCTCGGCTTTCCATTTCGAACTTATATATTTAATGTCTGCCGATTGTATTTTTTTATTTTATTTTTTGGTTGTTTCTCACTTGAAGTTCGTTGGTTCTCGAGGTAGCCAAAAAGGATTGGACTTCAAAACATTTTTTAAAAATAATAATAATAATACTAATACTAATACAATTTAACTTGATAATAGTGGATTTCCCATGTTAATAATTTACACTTTTATAGACATTTAAAGTATGGAATGATTACACTTGCATCACAAAGAGGTGCGAGGGGTAGGTGGATGAAAGATCTAAAATTAAAGGAAATTTTTCAAATTGATAGTATAGAATTAATTTTTAATATAGAATAGAGGTATATATGCATGACTAACCTCTTTTAAGGTTCAAATATTGTACAAATTTAATACTTGCTTTTCTATTACCTATAAATGTGATTAATCTTGATTTCACTAAAAATTTATAAGTTCAATACTCTTCCTACTATAGAGTTAATTTTCTAATTAAGAGTTTGTTTAGTCCTTAGTCCTCTAGAATATTAGTGAACCCAATAAAAACTAAATTCTTTTAAAATAATTAACACTCAATGTATAAAAGTCAAGTAATATTGCTACATATTTTAGCTGATAGGCTATTTGTCTTTGCTCCTTGAAAGTTTTTATTTATCAAAATAGTTGTCACTATTTTGTCAGATAATTTTTCTTTCTGGCAATAGAAAATAGAAACTTTCTTTATTTATTTATTTGAACATTATATTTGGAAAGATTGCAATTGGATTGAGTTGAAAAGGGACTTTGTGTAAAGCATGTTCAATTGTTGTAGTTTTTTCTTGGGGGAAAAGCTTATAGATTAGCTACTTCAAGACCAACTCCCATAAAAAAGGAAACACTATTTTTATTAAGTTTTATCGATGTGCTCTCTCTTCTTTACTCAACAATCTCCCTTTTTTTTATATTTATCCAAGCTATTATGATCAAATTCTGACAAAATTTATCTTGGAGCTTCCAACTATAATTATTTGAGAGTTTATGTTATATAAATATCTTTTGTCCTAGGTGAAAGTATCCAATTATCACTGCTAAATAGTAATCATATGGTGCAAATTGTTTCGGATAATCACTAACATCTTTGGAATGTTATACACAACTTCATTCTATGAAGTAATTTGTTCATTTTGTTTGTGAACTTGTAAAGTCTAGGTATTCCCTCCTTTGTGCAAATCTTAATTAAGATTAAATGGTTCTCTCTTATAGGGTATAGAGTTTTAAAATAATGGATCAATGGGTGGTTTTTTAAATCTATCTTCTAAATCTTTAAGTGCCTTTGGTAAAGGATATTAATAGAATGTTATTTCAAAATTCTAACTTGGATAGTTTTATTTTAATTTGTTAAAACTGATTAAATGTTGTATTTTAAAAAAAAATGTTTAGTTAGTTATTGTTTATATGTTGAACATTTATTTTGAAAAATTTGTGTGAGTGTACAATTTATAAAGATAAAAAATGAAATAGTTGTCTTAAATATAGTTACCATTTCGTTTGTGTGAGCTCTATTTTCTATCAAGATCAAATAGTTAATTACCGGAAAATAAAAAGGTGTTATAATTGAAATAATGATCAAAAGTACTTGCTAGATTATAGTTAAACAATTATAAAGCATAGTTGTAATACCATTTTATTGTTCACTTTTATTAAAAGGACATGGTTTATTTGAATAGTTGTGTGTATGTAATATAGTTCAGCTTTGCTCATTTCTTAAAAACTTAGATAAAAAGGTTATCAACTAATCTAACAATTACATAAACTTCTATTTTTGATGCAATAAAATATTGGAAATACGGGAAAGGTAAAGGTAATCATTTTTTGTGATAATTTTTGAATAAAAATGTTTTTATGTGATTTTGTTTTAATAGTATATGTTTTGAAATTATTCTTTTATCTTAACAAGGACGTTTATTTCCTGCCTATAGTAGTTTAGTAGTTTTGGTTTATTTTGTAATAGTAGTTTTGATTTTTGTTGAGTTTAATAGAAAGAAATAATACTAATGTAAGTATTGTTTAACAATTAAAATAAATATTAGAGATTTCCTTAGGGAAAAAAATAGAATTTTTCATTAACTTTACCAAATATTGAGGATAGATTTATTTTAAGAACAATAATTTCTTCCACATTATTAAAAAAATCAAATTGAGACGGATTTGTGAATTATTTCATATAAAACTTTAGAGTTGCAAAAAGTAATTGAATAATAAATTGTTTTGATTGGACAAAAATATGAAAAAGCTACACTCCCTACTCTAGCAAAAACAACCAATCAAAATGTCAATAAATATATTGTGTTGAATTAGTTTTAATGCAATAAATATGAAAACTCTATAGCTCAAAAAGTATTTAAATAATAAATTGTTCTAATTGAACAAACAAATTAAAAAGTTGAAGTGCATTGAATGCTATAGTTTCCTACCTACAGTAGGAACTAATGAGGTTATGTATGAGTTTGAATGTCAAAAAAAAAATATTTTAGAAATTTAAGTTTATTTTTTACATTATTGGTAAACTTATAATTTTCCCTCTATTTCTATAAAATGTTTAGAATAATTAATGTTGAAAGATTCATAAATTTATAAACTTTTAGTTTCTTTTATAAAATTTGAATCTTCTTTATTATTTTTGATTTGTTTCAAATGTGCAGCATTAATTCTTAAAGATTTATAGATAAAATATTTTTTTAACAATAAAGGCCTTTGCATAGGACCATTCCATGATGTGTTTTTTGTTAAATTTTGGAAAAGGGAAACTCAAGAATAAAGCTTAAAGATTGCATCAATCAATATAAAATAGTAAGAGCTTTGAAAATTAATGGTACTTATATTTTTGTTATTATGTAAGAACAAAAAACTTGTTCAACTAACATTAAATATGTATTATTCTCTTCAAATCATCAATTATTGACTCACAAAAAAATCTTCTATATAATAAAATTTCAAAAGTATATTTATAATAAGTTATTAATGAATTCTTTTGTTATGTTACATTTTTTATCAAGATGTCTGATTTTTTTTAAAAATTATATCTATAATTTTGTTATGAGATTTTTTTTTATCAAGAAATAGAAACAAAATCAATTCAAAGGTATTTAGCAAGTTTTAAGAAAGCACAAAATTTTAAGTAAATAAATACCTACGTAGTTAATACACTTATTCTACTACAAGTTATATTCAACATTTTCTCATTTAAAATTTTTCGCTTTGCAATTTCTTGCTCCCCCCTCGATTTGAATTTTGAATTTTTGTGGCCCTAGAGGGCCTCGGCATGCTCAATGTCTCAGTGTGCCCGGACCTGCACATGGTGTTGGACCTTCATAGAGAAGATTCCCCTATGTTGTTTATAGCATTGGGTCAAGTATGCACCTCTGAACCCCCTTGTCGGGTTATGGAGTTGACTCTACTTGTATTGATGTTGGGTCCACTGAGTCTATTCTCCCCCCCCCCACAAAGATGGGTTGAAGAATATCCTTGTGGGTGAACAAGAACACTGAGCATGAAACTTCCAAGGTCACCCATGGAGCTGTAGGACTGGAAATCACTTTCTCGGATAATATGTTGTGGACAATGCTACTGCCTCCATCAAACATTGTATTGTTGGTAGGTTTATTTCCTTCAGACCTTCGATTAAGATGACGAGGAAATGGGTTGTATAGAAATTGAAGGTGAAGGGAAGTGTTAGTGTTTCGGCAATGCCTAATGGTCTCTTACACTTTCATTTGACTTTGGTGGAGGACTTGGTGGTCGTCCTGTCTAGGACCTAGTACTATGGTAAACACTATCTATCACTGGCAAAATGGCACCCAAGCTTTGATGTCACTCAAGAGCTTTAAAGCCTGGCCCTGGTTTAGGTCCACCTACCTAGACTACCACTAGAGTTTTGGGATGAAAAGATCCTAAGATATATTGGAAACACTTTTGGACATTTTGTCACTACTAACCAAGTAACTCTACTTGAATCTAGACGTGTTTTCACTAGATTCTATGTGAATGTCACCATTAATCAAACTCTCTCAACCATGATCACATTGTCCGCTAAATGGGGGAAAAGGGTCTATTCGATAGAATATGATAATGTAGGATTGTATTTCCAAAATTACGGTTGCTTTGGACATGTGTTGTCGACTTTCTCTTCCATTTCTATGAAGGACAAACAGAAGGTGGATACGCCAGGCATTGTTGAGGACTCTGTCTTGGTCAGGGAACCTTCATCCTTCCCTGAGAAAGTTGAAATTGAAATTATGGAAGACTGTCCTAGTAGTAAGAAAGTTGAGGAGGACAAGAGGGAAGGTAAGGTGGAAGAGATTGTTAAGATGCCTAAGGTGACGACAATGGAAGCTAAGGAGTAGAGATTGAGGAATACCCATTTAGGAGAGAGATTGATGACCTTTCGAAACCCCCAATAGTGGGAGAAGTTAATGCTAACCAAGCACTGGAGATGGGTGAAAATGGTCCCCTTGAGATGGCCACTCAAGGTGTGATAACTTTTGGTAAGGATCACTCAAGAAGCCAAGTGATTTCAGTAATGATACTGCTGGTGTCCTCAGGCTCAACCGCTAGGAGACAGACCACGATGTTGGTAATGCCTATAAAGAACCCAATACCATATATGGGGGTAGAGGGGAGTTCTAAAATAAATAATTTGAGCCAATGGGGGATGTTTACCCTGAAAAGGCTAAAATTGGGGTCTTCAAAGGAGGTTATGGCTAAGGCCATGAGAAGCTTTGAGGAGAATGGAGAAAGTTTGGCCCTCTCGACCCCATCCTGTTGGTTTTAGAATGGTTTTGACATTTGAGTGTCAACGCATTTAACCACTTTCTACATTGAAGCCGAGTACACTATGTATGCCAAGTTAGATTTCCAATAGATGTCGAGTGACTTTAGGTGTTGAGCATTATACAGGTGCTGAGTTATAGTTGATGTCGAGCAAGTTAGAACGCTACATATGTCGAGTAAGCCAGAGTCATACATGTTCTGAGCAAGAAAGAATGCAAGAGATGTTGAGCAAAGTAGGATAATATATGTGTCGAGCATCAGTAGTCCAGTATGTGTCGGGTAACACAGCATCAACATATGAGTTTGTGCCCTCATAAACTCAAATGTAAACTATTTTCTAAGTCGACATTGAAGGATTTTGAAGGATGATAAGGATAAGATCAAATCTTTTATATTTCCTATGCAATCAGCATGCAACCAATCAAAAAAATGGAGAAGGCATGCAACCAATGAGAAAAATGCAAGGAATAAGCGGGAATTCAAGATTCAATATGGATCATAGATCCATACCTAACCCTAAGTCTACAGAGTCTTTATAAGGAGGCTTAGACCCCATGATTTTATATTGCTGAATAGAAGTTAAAGAAGTTGCTAAGAAGATAGCAAAATTGCAGAATAGGGCAAACAGCAAGGGCATCACAAACTTAGTGGATTGAGCAACAATTACATATCTAATTGATTAGAATAGTACAAGGGATACGAACAGATATCAGATCAAGCAAGGATCACATTTGAGTGAGCAAATCAAGTGCCTGAAATCAGCAATTGAAGATTGTAAGCAATTAGGTCAAAGGTTTCTAATACTCACTGGCAATTTTATTAGATAGTGAAAACCCTACGTTGATAGGTTAGCTTAACAACTATTTTGTAGATCCTTTGAAGAGGTGATTAAATCCTTTAATAGGGTGACACTTCATGTAAAGTGTTTGTAAATCCTTTAACCAAGCCACTATTGACACTGTGTAAAGCCTTTAATAGGGCAGGCCTTTCATAGGGCAAACCATCAGAAGTGGTCAAACAATTATTGCTACAGTAATTTTTGTGGGTATCATCCCCACGCTAGTTTTACCTTCTTATTCCTGGAGGGTTTCTGGGTTACCAAATCTGGTGTTATGTGTGTTAATGCAGGTGTCTATTTTATGTTTATTTAATATGTTTACATACATGTAGTTTACATTCAGTTATTTGTTTTAAAGGAGTTGAAAAGGCTAAAGTGTGGTACTTCTAATTCACACCCCCCCCCCCCCCCCCCCCCTCTCAAAAGTACTCTTCCCATTTTGAATATTTCAACAATTGGTATCAGAGCACTGGTTCTCACAAGGGGAAGCCTAACAGCTTAGAGAAAAGGTTTGAAGATGGAAGTCTTTAAACTTGGGAATATCATAGACAATCAGGTGATTAATGTGCACCTCACTCTACACAAATTGGAAGAAGCCAGAGAAGAATTGAGAAAGTCCTTAAAAGGAAGGAAGGATATAGCCATAGTTGAAAATGACATACACTACAAGGAGATTGATACCACACAAGTGTTTTTCGATGGTGATCCCAAGATATTTGATGCAGCAATAGCTGAATTGATGGAGAAAAATAGAGTACAAGCTGAAGAAATTAGAATACTCAAGCTTGAACAAGAATCACAAGCCATAATGCTTTGTGAAGTGACTAAAAAAAATAAGAGAGCCATTGAAGACAAAGTCATGATAGAAGATGACAAGAGAAATCTTACCAATAGATTGGAAGAGAAGACAATTGAGTTTGAAAGAATCTCAAACATGCAGCTGGACACCTTAAGTCAGATGATGAATGCTCATCATGGGCTAAACATAAAGAATATTGATATTTCTACCTTGAGAATGCAAAATGAATTGAAAAGAGAGAAGGAGATAGCATAAAGTTTCAACAAACCCAATGAGGCTATCAAGTACTTTGAGCAACTATTGAAATCACCAAGGGCTAGTAATGATACTTCGGGACTTGGTTACACCAGCACTGAGCAAGGAGAATCATCCAAGACTATAGAAGAAAGGAGTAACAAAGGTAAGAACACTAAACCTACTTGTCATTTATGTGGTAAAAAGGGACATACTTCTAATGTATGTAGGAGCAAGAACAGTCATCAGCATGATAAGCCTACAAATGCAAGCTTTTTTCACAAGTGCAAAAAGCAAGAACATCAAGCACATGAATGTAGAACCAAGACCATGAGGACACCAAGATTTGAAGGTCACTGCTACAACTGCAAAAAGTATGGACATAGAGCATTTGAATGCAAATCAAAGCCTATGTGGACATCTAATCAACCTGCAAAAGGAGACAACTATGGTCATCACTACAACTGGGATTACAACACCAGGTATGGCTATTACTATTGTCAAGAGTATGGACACATTCCTAAAAATTTCATAAGGACACATTTTAGAGGGAATTACAACAGATGGTTAAGTCAAACTACATGTTTTAGTTGCTTGAAAACTGGATATATCAATAGGAATTGCCTAACAAACTTAAAAGCACCTAAGATAGAAGTCAACAAAGGAAAAGAGAAGGTTGATGTTGAACAAATAAGAGAGAAAATGAACAAAAGTTGGAAGAAGAAAGATGAGTGCAACATATCAAATGGAAAGATCACTTCACCCAAGAGGTCAAGTGATCACATCTCATCCAACTAAACAAGAATAGGTATATGGGACTAATATGCAAAGCTATATCATACATCAGTTCCAAGACAAAGAAGTATTGCAAGGAAGAAATCTGCATGAGCAAAGATGCCAAGTCAAAATTTGAATTTTTTGCAAATACTGTCGAATTGTCCTCAAATGTCAAGTAAAGCTCCAATTGATGTTGAGTTTCTAATAGTGACCGAGTTGATAGTTGAAGTCGAGTGGAGTAGAAAAATTAGTGGAAGTTGAGTAAATAAAATACAATGGGAGTCGAGTCGTGGTGAAACCTTCAAGTGTCGAGATTACAGTTGTACACACTAAGCATTTAAGGCTAGGTTTTGACATGTATAAGGTCAAATTTTGATCATTTTCACACCATTGAAACATAAAGCAAAGACAAGAAAAGAGCAGAAGCAATCATACAACAACTTTGAAGCTATTTGCATCGATCTCAATAGTGATTCATCATTCATTTTGATGATCTAAGGTATTTAACAAGTGCCGAGCTATGTAGTGTTAAAGTTTTTAATATATTAAAACCCTAGTTCGGTATAATGGCTTCTAGCTCAAGAAATCCCAAAGAAAAGGAAGGTCATGAGGTTCAATTAGTTAGTAATGAGGCAAAACAACCTGAGTTTAGGCCAATCCCTAAAGTCGCCTATAGAAATGATCTGGCTGACTCATTGTCCATCATTCCACCAAAAGTTGTCATGGTACAAGATGTGAGAAAGTGTTATAACTACAAGATAGGAGTAGTAGGTGATCTTGAGATATTCCAAGCCTAAGACAAATTGTGTGAAAACAAAATCCTGAAGGATGAATTCCAAGTAGTCGAGAAAAAGGGTTTGACCAATGCCCTAGTTTACCCTACAGGTTTTAAAATCGAATGGGTATGGATTGTCCTCAGCAGAATTCACAATGGATGTTTGTGGTTGGAAACAGGACCAATAAAGATTACAAAAAGGATAGTGCATAGGGTTACAAGTTTCCCAACCCTAGATTGGCCTAAGACCCTGCGCAGTGATTCCAAAGAGATCATTGAAAGGAATGCTGGAGCCAAATGGAATAAGAGGGGTATGACTATTGATACTGTAAATGATCCTCTTCTAGATTTTGTAGTGAGAGTGATTTCTCATAAATTCTATCAATCTAGCAAATTGAACAGTGTGCCATGTATAGTTGTTGATGTAGCCTACAAACTAGTAAAGAAAGATCACACATATGATTTGTCAAAACTAATGTTGCAACAAATAAATGAAAACCTAGGAGCAATAAGGAGATCAAAAGGTGCTCAATGCAAATTTGGTTCAGTTCTTATGTGCATATTCTTTTATGTTATGGAAGAGTTTCCTTCTATTAGAAAGGTGAATTGGAACCCTAACAAAACTGCAATGAGTTCATTGATCATATGGGTGACAATTTTGAGGCCCAAATGACAAGCTATTTTGAGGATTTTAATAAATCCATGAAGCAAAGGATGAGAATACTAGTTTCCCTAGTGGAAAAACACATCAATGACATATGCTTTTTGGTTGACATTGATTATACCTACATCCAGGCAACAATACTAAGAGTAAGACGGCTAAGGTCATTGGGATATGAGCTTGATGTAGATGAAGCCTCAGTAGCAATCGCAACATTGCTTGCAAAAGAGGTAGATAAGGAGGCTCCTCACTTTGGCACATATAATGTTGTCAAATCCAAAGTTGAAACTGAATTGAAGATAGCCTCTTTTATTAAGAGGAAAGATAAATTAGTAAAGAAGATAAAGAAGAAATTTGGAGCAAATATTGAAGGAGAAGCAGGTGGAGAAGAAGGAGGAGGAGGAGGAGAAAGTGAAGAAGAGGAAGAGCAAGGGCAAGGCCCAATGGAGTTGACCCAGGGCTTAGGAGAAGATAGGGAGGAAGGTGTCGAGGAAGAAGAAGCCAAGGAAGCACCTACACTAGCTGAGCAAAAGAAAAGAAAGGCTAAAACTTAGCCTCCAGCTCAACCCAAGCTCAAGAAGGCCACCAAGCCTGCACAAACCAAGCTAGCACTAGCAATAAGAGCTACTACAAGGGCATCCACACAAAAGAAAAAAGAGGCAATAAAAGAGAAGAAGAAGGCCACTGAACAGCCTGATGAAGTGCCAAAGAAGAGAAGAAAATATGTGGCATAGCCAGACACAGATGATGAGGAAAGAACAGAGTTAGAGGATCTCAGCCAATTTAGAGTGGTAAGTCATCCTCCCAAATCTGCCTTAGACAAAATTTGTGAAAATGTTAGGAATGCAAATTTGAATGATTTCAAAGGTCTTGATTTCAACAAGTTAAGTAGAGAAGAACAAAATAGAATAGAGGAATCAGTATATGCCATGATGGCTGAATTCAAGAATACACCTCTAGAGCTAGACAATACCATGCCTAGAGAGTTATATGAGATAGTTGAAAATAAATGGCATTATTGTCTAAAAATGGAAAAGGAGATTAGAGAATCTACCTTAGCTCAAGTGAAGCTTGACCTGACAAGAGGTCAAATAAAAAAGGCTAATAAGAAACATGGTGGCAAATTTGCAGCTAAATATAGAGCCTTCAACATCCTACAAAACAAGATTGAGGATGTAGTAAATAAATCCATGCAATTGTGGAAAACAATTTACAAAATAACTGATGACAAGGAAAAGGAAGCAAATAAGGTAGAGGCCAGTGCCAAGGAAAAGATAGAGGAAAATAAAATAGAAGAGAAGAAAGGAGAGGAAAAGAAGTAAGAGGAAGCAACAACAAAAGAAGATGAGGAAAAGAAAGGAGAAGAAGAGAAGGAAGAAGAAGAAGATAAGAGAAAAGGTGAGGAGGAAGAAACACATAAAGGAGAAGATATGGTAACAACTGAATAGCAACAAGAAGAGGAACAAAGTGTGCAAGACACACAAATGCCACCTCCTAGCCCTCCTCATATAACCATCACACCTGTAGACATAATAACTATCAAGGATGTTCCAAACAATTCAGCTTAGAACATCAATCCCCTGACTGTAGAGGATCTCTCCAAGATCCTTCACCAATCCACTCTACAGGCATAGTTATGCACAAACCCTATATTGGTGAGTGTAGATGAGCTACAAAAGGCAATAGCGGAACCAAAAAAAAAAAAAGGTGAAACCGAAGAACCACCTTTCACCTAGACAACTATTAGCACTAAAATTTTGATGCTTCCACCACCTACAACAACAAGTGATACTTTACAGAAGCCAAGCATAGAAGAAGGGAAGTCTAATGAGAAGGTGGATATATCAAAGGAAAAGGAATAGGCTGCTATTCAAACATTGGTAGAACTACCAAAGACTGGCACTCCTATAAAGACCCTTCAGAAGCTGAGCACTGAAGCCATACCTTTGCAAATCTCAACTCTAGGCTCAAGCTCAACTAGAGTGGCCAAGGTACTTCACTATGGAGACCTTGAGCTAGATGAAGACATTGTAATACCTACTTATGACTCCAAGATTATCACCATGGATCATATCACAAAAATGCAAGATGCTTTAAATAGAAGGAAGAGGTAGGAAATACTCAGAAAAGAGTATAAACACAAGAAAACACTACATGAGATTAAGAACATCTTTATGGATGCCTTCAGCTTGTAGTCACCAGATGAAGCAAAGCCCATAATAGAACAACTATCTAATATAGTTGACCAGGTGACTAGTGAAAACCAGGATACAAATGCTAAACTTATGGAATGGTCTGAAAGGAAATTTTAGGGGAAGGTGAATTAGAAAATATCAAGTGGTATAGCATTAGAACAGGTTGAATTGGCCAAGAAAATTGACAATGTCAAAGCTATACTTGAGAACATTTTCTCATTGTACAAAAAGCTGTGTGATTTTTCCAACTTCACACAAGAAACAAGTCAAAGGATATTGAGCTTGGAGAGAAATTTGAAGATTTCTAGCATGCAATTGCCAAGGGATCCAGCTCAAAGTGAGAAGCATTTTTCCCAATCGCTTCACACTCAAAGAGAGTTAGTTGCATTAGCAAGTGAAGAGGCCAAATTAATGCAGATTCAATCCTTCATAACCCCACATTTGGTGGTCCTCCATGAAGAGCAAGTCTATGCTGAAATTGTCTTAAAGAAAGATCCTAATCTTTCTACATTAGATGGACTTGTACATCTTGATGTAGAGACTACCATCCAACGCAAGTCACTAGACATTGCTTTGGAGAATTGGGATGTAGCTCTAAAAATAATAATGGAGGTAAACAACACATTTTTGGCAAAATATGCTATTACTCCTTAGAGGCCTTTGACATAAGTGTCAAAAAGGGGGAGAAATAATAAGGAAGATAAGGGGAGAAATAACAATAAGAAAGATATATCTAAGGGGGAGAATACTAAGTTTTGATCACATTCTTTCATGGGGAGAAATAATGCTTTGAGGGAACTATGAATAAAACCAACAAGTACAGACAGAGTTGACAAAACTGCTCAGCACACAGGTACACGGTAAAGACCAAGAGCATTGGGCACATCTAGCACATAATTTTGGTATACAAGAATGAAATAACACAATCAACTTAGGGGGAGTTATAAGGTATTTTGAAAAAAATTTGTACATATGCAGAATAGATTGGATAGGGTATTCATAAGGACAAATTGTAATGATTAGTTAAGTGTTTTTGACACTCATGTCAAAGAGGGAGATTGTTGGTCTAAGAATGGTTTTGACATTTGAGTGTCAACACACTTAATCACTTTCTACATTGAAGCTGAGTACATTATGTATGCCAAGTCAGATTTCCAACAGGTGCCGAGCATTATATAGGTGCCAAGTGATATATAGGTGTCAAGTCACAGTTGATGCCAAGCAAGTCAGAATGCTATATGAGTAAGCCAGAGTCATACATGTGTCAAGCAAGACAGAATGCAACAGATGTTGAGCAAAGTAGGATAGTACATGTGTCAAGCATCAGTAGTCTAGTATGTGCTGAGTAATATAGAATCAACATATGAGTTTGTGCCTCACAAACTCAGATGTAAACCATTTTCAGAGCCGACATAGAAGGATTTCGAAGGATGATAAGGATAAGATCAAATCTTTTATATTTCCTATGCAATCAACATGCAACCAATCAAAAAAATGGAGAAGGCATGCAACCAATGAGAAAAATGCAAGGTCAAGATTCAATATGGATCGTAGATCCATACCTAACCCTAAGTCTATGAAGTCTTTATAAGGAGGCTTAGACCCCATGATTTTATGTTGTTGAATAGAAGTTAAGGAAGTTGCTAAATAGATAGCAAAATTTCAGAATAGGGCAAACAACAAGGGCATCATAGACTTAGTGGATAGAGCAACAATTACATATCTAGTCGATCAAAATAGTACAAGGGATACAAATAGATATCAAATCAAGCAAGGATCACATCTAAGTGAGTAGATTAAGTGCTTGAAATCAGCAATTGAAGATTGTAAGCAATTAGGTCAAAGGTTTCTAATACTCTTTGGCAATTGTATTAGATAATGAAAAACCTATGTTGATAGGTTAGCTTAACAACTATTTTGTAGATCCTTTGAAGAGGTGATTAAATCCTTTAACAGGGTGACACTTCATGTAAAGTGTTTGTAAATCCTTTAACCAAGTCACTATTGACACAATGTAAAGCCTTTAACAGGGCAGGCCTTTCACAAGGCAGACCATCAAAAGTGGTCAAACAATTATTGTTGTAGTAATTTTTGTGGGTATCATCCCCACCCTAGTTTTACCTTCTTATTCTAGGAGGGTTTCTGGGTTACCAAATATGGTGTTATGTGTGTTAATGCATGTGTTTGTTTTATGTTTATTTAATATGTTTACATACATGCAGTTTACTTTCAGTTATTTATTTTAAAGGAGTTGAAAAGGCTAAAGTGTGGTACTTCTGATTCACCCCCCCTCTCAAAAGTACTCTTCCCATTTTGAATATTTCAACACATCCTCCCCCCAAATGAGTGTTACAGGGGAATGGGAGTACCCCAAATGGAAAACCAAGGGGCAAGAAACTGAATGTAGGGGTAACAACTATCATAGGATGCCCAAACAACAGAACAACTAGGACTAAATAGGTAGCAAGGTAAGTGGCCAGTGGAAGACAACTTACACTAGAGACAATCAAGAAAGGTAAGAAATGAAATTTCTCTTGTGGAATGTTTGGGAGGTGAACAACACCAAGAAATAGTATGCTCTTAGACAATGTATTATGGTGGAAAAGATTAATTGTATCCTCATCCAGGAAATAAAGATGCTAGACCAAAATTTTACTAAGGTGGTTGAGAAGCTCTAGCTTGGGGTGGCTTTCTTCCATTCAGAAGTTGGCAGTGCCTTGAGGGGCCATGCAATCATGTGGAACCCCAATGTCCTAACTTGTAGGGAAGTCATTAAAGAGAAGAACTTCACAGTTGTTGAGTTTAGTAATGATAGAATAGTGTGGAATCTAGTTAACATTTACACCCCAAATACTAAGGTAGGAAGAGGTGAACTATGGGACAGGATTGGAAGAGAGGTGGAAGTCTTGAAGAACAAGAGTTTTATGTGTATGGGAGACTTTAACACCCCCTTCTACCCCTCGAAAAAGCTTGGGGGGATAACTAACTTCTCAGAAAGTATGCAAGACCTCTTGGAGTTCATAATTTCAAATGACCTTCTGGAAGTGGACCTACAGGGAAATCCTTTTACTTGGTCCAACAATAGGAAGGGTCAAGACTTGATTCAAGTTAGGTTGTATTGGCTACTTGTCTCAAGAAACTAACCCCACATCATCCCCTCCTCCCTAGTGAATCTCTCAAGGACTATTTCAGACCACTCCCTGATCTTGTTCAACTTGGTGAATAATATGGTGAGTGGACCTAAACCCTTTAGGTGTGAAATTATTTAGCAATCTCACCCGAACTTCAAAAATAAAGTGGAAGAATGGTGGAATATAAGAGTGGATGGGATGGCTATATTTTGTCTGACGCAAAAGTTGGATAATGTAAGAAAGAATGCTAGGGAATGGGCTAAAAGATCCTTTGGAGATGTGTTCAAAATAAAGTAGGATGTCAAGGAGCTCACAAGGCTACAAACTGCCATGGAAATAGGGGATGACACTGAAGAAACCATGCTGGAGGAGATCTATAGGAGGAAGTGGAAGGAAACTAATCTCAAGGAGGAGATTTTCTAGAAACAAAAGGCTTGCATTGCTTGGTTGACTAAAGGTGACATAAACACCTCTTTTCTCCATATATCAGCTTCAAAACATTACAAAACACAACACTATCACCTCCTTGATGGAAGATGGTGGAAGGACTTTATCAGAGCAGGAGGAAATGGGTAGGTATGTTAGGGACTTCTTTACAAATGCTTATAAAAAAGAGGATAGAAGGTGCAATGATGTAATAAGGAGAAGTGTGCTTAATAACATCCTAAAAGTGTTGGGGATGGAGGAAAATGATAAGTTAAAGGAGAAAGTATTGAAAGAGGAAGTGAAGAATGTTGTTTTCTCTATGAAAGCCTTCAAGGCCCTGGGCTCAGATGGATTCCACAAACCTTCTTCCAACATTTTTGGGAAGTGATAAAAAATGAGCTAATTTGGGCCATTAGAAACATCAATAGAACTAGGAAATTGCTAAGAAGGATCAATAAAACCGTCTTAGTTCTTGTGTCTAAAATTCAATCCCCCAAAATTTTAAGTGATTTTAGGCCGATCAGCCTATGCAACACCATTTATAAAGTATTTTCGAAGGTGTTGGTCAATAGGATTAAACCCTTCCTAGATAAGGTTATTGACAACCCCTAGAAGGGGTTCATTCTGAGTTGAAAAATTTTGGATGTTGTGATTTCCACCCATGAGATCATCCACTCCACGGAGAAAAGTAAAATGTCAGGCATGGCTCTAAAACTGGACATATCTAAAGTGGACGATAGTGTCAATTAGACCTTCCTTTATGAAGTTCTGGAACAAGTTGTGTTCAAAAGGGATATTGTGAACCTAAAAAAAACTATGGTGGAAACCACTCAGTTTGAGGTTTTGCAAAATGGGACCCCCTAGGGAAACTTTGAGGCAGGTAGAGGTTTAAGATAGGGGGAACCTCTTTCTCCCTACCTCTTCATCATGGTGGCTAGAGTGTTAGGGAGAGCAGTCTACAGATTGGTTATGTTGGGTGACTTGAAAGGTATTCAACTAGCTACCATAGTGATGCTAGAAGTTATCCAGCAATTTGTGGATGCTACCTTCCTCTTCAATGAGTCCTCAATGAAGGAAGCTAAAGCATGGAGGAAGCTCCTCTCCAACTATGAGAATTACTCACATTAGCAAATTAATCTAGCTAAAAGCAAGATATATTTTTTTAACACCTATGAAGTTTTGCAGGTGAAGATCAAAAATATCCTTGGTTATCAATTAGAGAACCTCTCAGGTGCATACCTTAGGCTCCCTCTAACCATGAAAGAGGTCTCAACCAACTATTGGAACAATGTCCTAGAGAGAATGCAAAAGAAGCTTGTTGGGTGGAAGGGCAAGTTGCTTAGCAATGTAGGAAAACTACAACTCCTAGGTGCAATGCTCCAGGGAATTCCCATCTACTTTTTCTCAATTTTCAAAATTAGTTAACACATGGCAAACAAACTAGAAAGAGTGTAAAGGAACTTCCCTTGGTCTAGCATAGAGGAGAAGAATAAATGGAGTTTGGTGAATTGGGAGATGGTGTGCAAACCAAAGGATAAAGGGGGGCTAGGTATAAGAAGAATGGTTGATATGAATAAGGCTCTACTCACAAAAGTGGGGTGGAGACTGGTGGAAAATGAAACTGGTTGGGGGAGAAGTATGAAGTCTAAGTACCCTGCCAACACTCACTTTAGATATAACCTCCTCAATAATGATCTACCTAGTGTGTGCATAAAAATGTCACACTTCTATAAACCATTATTCTTGAGAGAACCCATGGAAGAGGGAGTCTAAAGAGTCGGCTTATAGCTCTCTATCTATGACGTGCAAAGGCTATGAGATGGTGGCTCTCAAATGAACCAAACTATGCAACCCTTGCAAGGTTCACCATAGAACAAGAGGTTCAAAGAGTAGAGGAAAGAGTGCTAATATCCAAGAATCTAGAATAAAATGCAATGCAAATGCAAGCTATTCCAAATGAAATGCAAGCTAACAAAGAGAACTAAGCTAAAACATAAATGAAACTAAGCTAAAAAGTATGCCATAATGTAAGTAGAATGACAACTAAGCTAAAATGCAATAATGCAAAAATGCTCCAAGTCTCCAAAATCACCAAAAAAACCTGTAGCATAACAATAGCATGAGAGACTAAGATTTTTTGAATGAGGAGATAACCCTCTCTTTTAAAGAAAAATAGATGGTAGAGATTAAGAGGCAAGATGAATGTAGTCAAGGGAGGAGTTTGAAAGTGGGAGTGATCCATGTGCACAAGCAGCTCAACCAATCATAATTAATGGTTGACTTTTGAGAGGGTTTGAAATGTGTGGAGGAGAATCAAAGTTATTCTTAAAATAGAAGATTCCTCTCACATAGAAAATTGTGCATTCATGTGTAGACAAAAATGCCTTTTATTTTATTTCTAAAATAGGAATAATGCTTTATGTGTACACACTTAGGATAAGAGATGAGTGGGGAATTTCATTTAATTAAAAGGGGGACATGTTCTTTTAATTAAGTATGAACTTGGGATAAAGTGGTCATACCATAGGTTATAATCAAATAAATAGATTTTTGAGAATTTGATCAAAAATAACTATTAGATAAATTATGGAAAAATGCTAGAAAGGGGGCTCATAGTCTAGATGACCATTTTTAGTTGATTATATTTGCCCCCCTTTGACTAATGTGTGACGATTTGGGAACAAATGAAATCAAAGAATACATAATCCAAGTACGCAGTAATAGATAGAGAGATCTTATTATGAAGAATAAAATGCAGAAAGAGATAGCAAGTCTTGAATGTACAATCTTATAGTGATGGTATTGAACACTAGGATAGAGACAATATCAAAACTCAAGAAGAGTACTAACACCAAGAAAAGAAGATAGATCAATAGAAAATAGATAGTTGTAGAAGAAAGAAATTTGCAACAATGATAGAATATTCATACCCCCTCAGGATTGAAATCAAAATGAGATAAAGGAGATGCATAAATAAGCTAAATTTAATAAATTTAGAACAAAGAAAATTTTGTGATGATAGATAAGAGATTAAGACCAATGATTGACCACCAAGTGATGAAGATATACCCTAGTTTGACTAACTTTGACCAACAAAGATAAAGCATAAGAATTAGGTCAAAAAAAGAAGAAAGATGAAATGAGATGAAATAGAAATGAAAGCAAAGAATGGAAGAGAGTATAAATGATGAAGAAATGAAGAAATGATGATTTCCCCAACAAGATTCAAAGATTAAGCCTTAATAGGTTAGCCAAATACATACAAGAAAGAAAAAATTTTTGAGTAGCAAGATGAAGCCAAATTTGGGTTTCAATCCCAAAAATGGATCTAGGATGTCAAGATTAGAAAAGATAGGTCAAAAGCATAGATGAGATGGTAAGATAGAAAAGAAGAGATAAGATAAGATTGAGAAGAAGTAAGAAAAAGATGAACATAGTTAGCTAACATGTCCATGAAAGATAAAGAAGAGAGCTCTCTCAACATGCAAAATGCAAAGCTAAGCCAGAATGAAACCTAGAATGCAAGCTAGTATGAAAAGATGCAATTGCAAGGGTTACATGAGTAGGTCCTAGTTTTTATCATCGAACCTTATTAAGGACATCATAAGATCATACAATCATCACTAGTAAAACTATGAGGATATGAATATGATCTATATCGGATAGGTATGTGGGAATCCAACCTATGCATCAAAGACATATAGGTCAAGGTGACTATGCAGTTAGATTCTCAAAGTTTAGTATAGAAAGATTACACTTGTATCAAAGCATAAGTGCCAAGATAACCCCTGAGTGTAGTCTTGTGAAAAAATAGTCAAGGATGATACATTTATAAGTCAAAGTGTCAAATAGGACAAGCATGAATTCTTTAAATACTATAGACAAATAAAGTATACCCACAAGTAGAAATCAAGAAAACATGCCCCATGCCCCCAATCTTCTAGTCCATGACATCCTTGAAAGACTATTAGGGAGGGAACATATAGCAAAGAAATCATCATAGATAGCACACAAAGTAGATAAAGTTCATCATAACTCAATAATTTAAGTGTTTAAGTGTGTGTGTGTAAGTCACTTGGCCATTTCTTCAAGATTTGAATTAGATAATGAGAAATATCGTGACATCAGAGACTATAGGTAACTTATCTAGAAAGTGTTGAGAAACACTTGATGTCAAGTTGGGGGTAGTGTTGAGAAACATTATTGTGTGAGTTGCTAAAGAAACCCTAATGCACAAGGATACCTCAATAGTCTAAGACGTGGTGCCCCCAAGATGAGGACAAGAAACAATCCCAAGCTAGGAAATGTGTAGCAAAATAGCTAATTGAGGCTGATAGACATAGGTGAAAGGGTCTCAAGTAGTGCATGTTTCCAGGTTTTCACTATTTGGTAGATTTTTTTTAGGACTTTTTTCAAAAAAATAAAATATTTTTGAATTTTGAATTTTTTTTGGTGATACATCAAAGAGCCTATTGCTAGGTTTTTACTAAGATGATCATTTTTCAAGACATTTTCTAATTTTAAGGATTTTTTCAGCATCATATATTATTATTTTTTGGATTTTTTAGAATGATTTAGAGATTATTAGTTCTCAAGCAAGATCACATCATTTTCTCCCAATGTCTAATGAGGTGTATAATATGGAGTAGGAAGCTAGTGGATAGATAGAAATGGATAGGCAAGGAATATGAAGTGAGTGAAAGTGGTCCTCAAGGATTGACTCCTCAAGAATACACAAGCTAGGGAAAGATAGCCAAATGAATAAGGTTTTGGATAGTAATGGAAGCAATGAGCAAGATAAAATATAGGATAAGCAATGGAAGCCACTAACTGAGATAGCATATGGGATAAGTAATGGAAGCCAATAAATGAGATAGCATGAAGAGTTTAGTCTAAAAGAGTAGCCATGTCAAGAGGCCTATGAGAACCATGTTTTATTTATTGTGATCAAGACCAAGGGGTCAACTAGATAGGATAGCAATGGGATAGAGCAATAAGAATAAAGCTCAAGATGGAGGCTATGAGTGAATGAGAAATCACAATAGAAAAGCTCATGGATAAGATAACTCAACATTGTCAAAATCGAAGAGAGAAGAGGGGATAGATGGATGATGGAAGAATTATGCATGATGCCTATTTACCAGGTTTTCTTCATGGTAGTTATCCAAGGTGCCACAAGAAGTGGTTTTCACCATAGGACGAATTTATTTATCTTTACTTTTGCTACCAGGGTGCCACAAGAAGTGGTTTTCACCAAGGCACATTTTCATTTTAAATTTTTATTTTTTATCTTTTATCGTTTATCTTTTTAGATACAGCTCAAGATTTGTCAATTTAGGTAGTGCTCCTATAGGAAGAATAAGTCATGATAGGGTGATGAAAGAGAAATGGAAGTAGGAAGAGTATATGGAGGATAAGAATTCATGTATAGAAAGTAAGTGTAAGCTTTAGAGGATTTCATGAGGGTAGTTGAAATATTGGACAAGATCAACGTTGAAACACACCTTGAAGGGTATTGGAATGATGGAGGAATCATGGATGAAATAGCTTGAGGTTTAGATGTATGAGGTGGTAGAAGAGATTTGGAAAAAAGTGGAGTGGAAGGCTTTGGAATATTTTTAGGAAGATTTTTGGAAGAAGATGGAATGGAAGCCTTTGGAAGCTTGAATGTCAACTTCGATTTCTTTCCAATGTTCAAGTCTTTCAAGAGAGACTTGGGAATCCATATAGCTTTAGATTTTCCTTTGGATACTTTAGAGCATATTTCTTCAATAATGGGCTTACAAACCCATATTTTCTTTGATTTAGCTCTCTTAATAGTGGATCTTTGCGGTCTCTTTTGTGCATTTTCCTTCTTAGCATTCACATGTCATTTAGATGGGACATAGTGATCTTCATTTTTCAATGGATTCTTATATTTATTCTCACTTCCAAAAGACTTTGGATTTTTGGATGACTAAGGATGATATGATTGGTTTAGATGGATAGATGGGTGGAAATTTGTCAAGGATGAGTATCTTTGTTGATCTTGAGGTATGATGGGAGAGATAGGAGTGGAAAATGTAGGAGATGAAGGAACATAAGGTCCCAACATAGATGGAAGGTTTGAAGACTTTAGCTCTGATGGATGAGGACCAAGGATAGACTTAGGAGATGTAAATGGATAGTGAAAAGGGATATCAACATCTTTAGAGTGAGCATCATAGTCAAATCCATCAATAGACTCATGAGTAGCTTTGATAGGAACAACATTTTTAATAGGAGCACTTAAAGCTTGAGCACAATTTAGAAGTGGATATGGAGAAGTAGAACATGAGGGGATGATTTGATCTTGACAAGTAGCTTTGGATAGCATAGGAAGAGAACTTTTCTCATAATTTTCAGTAAGCTTAAGGGAGATAATTGAAGTGGTATCTTTGTAATACTTGGGGGATGGAAAAGAAATAGGATACAGAGGGGTGAAATTTTGAAGGAGATGAAAGGGTGCTTGATCTTGATCTTTGTTGACATTTATAGCTTTTTCTTTTTGAGATTTCTCTTTACATAGAGCCACTTCTAGGGACAAGGGAGAATAAAGAGTGAATGGAGTAGTACTTAGATCTTTAGGTTTAGTAGCATGGAAAAGGTTTGTAGTGAAGTGAAGGTTAGCTTGAGTTTCTTTTAGAGGTAGCCCTTGCGGATAGGCATAGTGTACATAAAAAGCATTAGGTTCTTTATTTGATAGAGGCATTTTAGAAAGATTTTAAGTGTTGGGAGGTATATGAGTGTTGGAAGAAGTGGAGGCATCAAGGAAACCATCACTAGACATAGGTTCATTAATATGACCTTTCTCAAGAAAAGTTATCCTCATCACATGAGTCATTAGAGGTATCAATAATCCCATTATCAATAAGATCTTGGATTTATGTTTTAGCTCAATGCAATCTAAAGTACCATGCCCATTATGTCAATGATAAGCACAATAGATATTCAAGAATGGGTTTCCATATGAGCTAGACTTAGGTAATGTGATGAGCTTGGTGCCAAGAAGTGTTTGCAAAGTGTCATCATAAGTTCTATCAAAAGTATTTCTAGAGTCCTTTTGTTGTTTCTCAAGTGAATGGTATGCATCCATTTCTTCATCATTGTCTTGGTCAAAGCTAGGTCCATCATGATAGCTTAGAATAGGCTCAAAGGAGGTATCTCTTTCTTTCTCTATAAGGAGGTTTTTAGATCTAGAAGATGAAGACATTTGATGTCTTGGAGTAGAATATGTAGACCTTGAAGAAGATGAACCATGTGTATGTAAATGTCTTAAGGGAGATTCATTTAAGAATGAAATATTCTCCTCTAATCTTTTCTCAAGTTTAGACTCCATTTCTATCATACACTTAGAGAGATGAAAGTAAGAAAGACCATTTGTCTCTTCTAGTTCTTTGTATTGAGCATATAGATCTTGAAACTCTTTAGTGACATGGAGGATATCATGATCATCTATATTTGGTTGAGGTTTGGTAGCATAAGGTTTGAATTCCATAGTGGTAGATAGATAATCAAGCATGAAGGAGACTAGAGGAAGCTAAGAAGGTGAAACAAGACAACTTGATGTCCAAACTAGAGAGGTAGAGTGTTCACTTGCCAAAATAGTAAAGATAGAGTAAATTGACTTGTCAAGAAAGTGTCCAAGAAACTTATAACACTAGTGACTCAAGTCAAGATCTAGGCGAGAAGCCAAATAGCCAAGTAGATAAAGCAAGTGGGTGACAAGTGAACAACTTTACCAACATATGAGTGTAGTCAAGAAATCAAGGTAATCATTTTAGCAAAAGATAATTAGCAAGTAGACATAGACCATGAAGATAGAAAGACCAAGAGCACTATGATCAAAGAGCCACTTTAAGAATGTTCAAGCATTGGAGACATAGAAAAGAAAAATCAAATGATGAGACTCCCCTTAGCAAGAAACACAAGAAAAATGTTAAGACTTGATGCTTTGACTTGGTTGAGAAAGTTTGACAATAGTTGATAGCATAGCAAGTTTGATGTTCAAAAGCAATTTCTTTCCAAGCAATATAGTGACACATGGAGTAGTCTTCAAAAAATCAAGCAAGGGAAAAAGCAACCTTGCATGATACAAGCATCTGTGAGGTCTTAAAAGAAAGCCCTAGAACTATCATCATGTGTATGTTCAAAAGATTTCCACAAGTATAGCACATTCGAGAACATGTCAAGCAATATCTACCTGAAAGTCATGGTTCATTACTCAACAACTTGGCCCATGCTTAATGCTCATTTGCCTCACACCAAATGGTTGCCCACAAGAGATATTGACTTTGTCATGGAAGCACCATAAGCACAACCAAGGGAACAGAGATGGTCAGTGTAAAATCTTGGGGTGATCCAAGTAGTCCACTAGGATCGATCCTTGCACCAAGAAGTTGAGTGGCAGAATAGGGTAGCTACTAACCTAGGGTGTTTAGAAAGGGCTTCCGTTCATAATGTTCCTCTTGCACCCAATTAAGGGACACCCCACCTTACGATGGATAAAAAACCTCATGGTCACAAGTGCACCTTAAGCATTCTTGCCTATTGATCTCCTTATGGTTGAAATCCCATAAGAAATCACACTAAGTGAAGATAAACACTATGTATACCAAAGTTTTGTGTCCTTGAAAGCCTTGAGTTTATAGTGGGTTGGAAGAGCTAGGTAATTTGCTTGTCCCCACTTGGGTTGTTCCTCTCAAGTTGTCCGAGAGCAGACTCTCTAAAGGATCCTAACTATCACAAAATGAATTCACTCTCAAGGGTCAATATTTTTGATTCACCACAAGGGTGAATAGCATACTCTCCTACCTTGATTTCTTCCCCCAAACATGCCAAGAAGATTCAATTACCCCCTTGCTTTCGAGATCCAAAGGCGGGTCAAGATTTCTGATTCACCACAAGGGAGAAGAGCATACTCTCCTATCACTAAAGAACCCCAATCACAAGTTTAATGTGCCTAAGAAATAAAATAAAATAGTAGAATTCTATAGATGGAATTAAAAAAAATACAAAAAAGTTTGGTTTTTATGCATCGGGCAGTCCTACAAACAATTGTTAGTAGCCCTTGTTCATTTGAAGCTTTGACATGCGTTCTTTTTAGCAATGAAATGAGAAATTCCCTGAAAAGAAACCAAGGTCAAGGCATAAAAACCAAGTAAGACATGCAAAAAAAAGTGTTTAGTTTCCTCAAAGATTCAGGTTATCTTCCAACAAAGTGTATGGAAAGAAAGTGCAAGTTAATCACAAATGCTCTCATTTTTACTCTTTGGTTTTGACCTAGTCAACAAGATTGGACCTTTTTCTATGATTTTGAATCCAAAAATAGAAATGAAAAGAATATACCCCTACTAAAAATGAAAGATATTTCCAAAAATGCAAGAAATTCAAAAAAATCTCTTCATTCATGCCCTAGGGGCCCATTTTGTCAAAACAGACCAAATTTATTAAATCGAGTTTTTGATCCTTAGTATGACCTCAAAATTCAAAAAACAAAGAAAGTAACCCTTGTAGAATTCACAAATTTTTTTGAAAATGTAAATTTTTCCAAAAAATTTGCTGATTTGCAACCATAAATGACTTTTTATGAAAAACAAAGAAAAAATCATAACTAACGCAAATCAAGTCAAAATGATCTAAAAATTGGACTAAGACATCTTGGACACATAGTCAACCTACAAAAATAAATTTATAACCAAAATCCAAGTGGTTTAGGAGATATGATCAAATCTTCAAAAACCTAGGGTTTTGGCCTTCAAACCAATCTGCATATGAGTTAGCCTTAAAACCAAAGTGAGAACTCTACAAAAGCACTTGATTGGATCCAAAATGTTGCTATAAAAAAATAGAAATGAGAAATGAAAGAAAATGGACCTAGAAACTTGATTCAAGCCCCACGGTGGGTGCCAAAAATTGTGTGCATAGAAATGTCACACTTCTATTAACTATTATTCTTGAGAGAACCCATGGAAGAGGGAGCCTCAAGAGCCAGCTTATAGCTCTCTATCTATGATGTGAAAAGCCTATGAGATGGTGGCTCTCAAATGAACCAAACTATGCAACCCTTGCAAAGTGCACCATAGAACAAGAGATTCAAAGAGTAGAGGCAAGAGTGCCAATATCCGAGAATCTAGAATAAAATGCAGTGCAAATGCAAGCTATTCTAAATGAAATGCAAACTAACAAAGAGAACTAAGCTAAAGCATAAATGAAACTAAGCTAAAAAGTATGCCATAATTTAATTAGAATGAGAGCTAAGCTAAAATGCAATAATGCTCCAAGTCTCCAAAATAACCAAGACTAGGATTTTTTGAATGAGGAGAGAGCCCTCCCTTTTAAAGAAAAATAGATGGTAGAGATTAAGAGGCAAGATGAATGTAATCAAGGGTGTAGTTTGAAAGTGGGAGTGATCCATGTGCACAAGCATCTCAACCAATCATAATTAATGGTTGACTTTTGAGAGGGTTTGAAATGTGTGGAGGAGAATTACAGTTACTTTTAAGATAGAAGATTCCTCTCACATAGAAAATTGTGCATTAATGTATAGACAAAAATTTCTCTTTTATTTCTAAAATAGGAATAATGCTTTATGTGTGCACACTTAGGATAAGAGATGAGTGGGGAATTTTATTTAATTAAAAGGGGGACATGTTCTTTTAATTAAGTATGAACTTGGGATAAAGTGGTTATACCATAGGTTATAATCAAATAAATAGATTTTTGAGGATTTGATAAAAAAATAACCATTAGATAAATTATGGAAAAATTCTAGAAATGGGGCTCATAGTATAGATGACCATTTTTAGTTGATTACAACTAGTAAGTCTAAGATCTGAAATAACATCCTCAAAAATAGGGCTCTTTTGAGAAAAAGGTGTGAGATGGCTAGTTGGGAATGAGAAAGGAATCAGATTCTAGGAGGATAATTGGATAGGGGGGAAACCTCTTAGTTACAACAAATTCAGTGACCTTTAGGAATCTCTAAAAAGAATGTTGGGGATGAGGGTGGTGAACTATATTAATGATCGTGGGAAATGGAAAGAACTATCCACTTTGGATACACCAAATAGTAAGGAATCTCTGATCAAAGAGCTGGAGTATCTAATTTGCCACTATGCACTTGCTATGCATGATCAAAAGGATGAGATGGTGTGGGACATGCAGATGAATGGTCAATTCTTGATCAAGTCTTCCTACCATCTCATCTTTGAAAATGATCAGACCATGATAAGCTAGAGAAAGATTTGGTTTAGTCAGTTACTGCCAAAAGTGAACTTTTGGTGGATGACAATGCATGACAAAATCCTCATAATTGATAACCTTTAAAGGCGAGGCTTACCAATCACCAACAAATGTTACCTATGCAAAAAGGAAGAGGAATGCATAACCCACCTCTTTTTGGAATGTTCCTATACCCTTAAGGTTTGGTCCTACATCTGGAAAAAAATCCCAATTGATTGGGTCATGAATAGAGGAATGGAGCAATTTGTGAAGAACTGGAGCTGCCCATTCTACCATCCTTGCCTTAGAATCCTTTGGTTTTTCCTCCCCCCACATGTTTGCTAGGGAATTTGGAAGGAGAGAAACAACAAGGTCTTCCATGAGGAGGAGAGGGGTGAGGAGATAGTGGGAGAGATTCTGGGCAAGATCATAACTAAGAATGCTATGGCAGCTAAAGTCAGATTGCTACAGGAACCCCCAAGTAGGAAAGAGGAGGAGATTGCTGAGAGATGGAATATTCTTCCCAATTTCCATAATTTTGACAACTCGAAGATGCTCGCCAAAAGAAATACATGTTGGAGCCCCTCACTGGCCCCACTATTAAATTGAATTTCAATGGGGCAACATGTAAGGGGCTTGTGATAATAGGCGGTGTGATGTAGGACAAAAAAGGCAAGGTGTTGGTTGCCTACTCGGGAAGTTTCCAACAATGTGGTAGAAGCCACCGCATTACTATGGGGGTTAAAAATTGTGGTGGAAATGAGATTCAGAAGACTTTCCATTGAGGGGGACTCTAAACTCATCATTGATTTGGTTTAGGGTCGGGCTCAAACTAGATGGACACTAAGGCACATCCTAGGGGACATATGGCATTATCTTATGAAACTTGATCATTATGATTTACAACACGCTTACAGGAAAGGCGGTGTGGTTGTAGACGCCTTGGCTAGGTGTAGTTTTGATTTTGTGAACATTAAAAGTTGGAGCAATGCAAAATCACTACCCAAGAATGTGCACTCCCTCATTTTTAGGGAAAAGACCCCACAAAATTAGATTGGATGACTCTCCAACTTTGGAAAATGGACAATTTTGGCGAGAGTGCTATTATTATGATAGCTAAGGTTTCCATAATGTTGACAAGATGGTTCACAAATGGAAATAATATCGATTGCATCATGAAAAGGCATGGAAAAGGTGAATTAATAAACAATAGAGGCTTTAAAATTAATGCCACTATTGTATGGTGTTATGGCATGATTAAGGGAAATGTTCACATTAATACCAGGGCTAGATCATTATGGTATTATTTGTGGAATCCTCACACTCCCCATAATGATACCACTAACTGGCATGTACATTGCATTCACAAGCTCATGAAGAACAAAAAATGAAAGCTTTTATCCATTGGTTGTTCTATTTTTGGGCCTGCCTTTGCGATTTTTTGGGTGCAAATGAGAATTACGAAGATTGTGGAAGGAGATTTCGTTGAGGAGAAAGTTGTGATGGATGGGGACTTAAATTGTTTGGAGCCCACATAATTGGAGGACTTCTCAAAGAGGCAGGCCACTTAGATTATGCTTAAGGAAGGAGGGTTCATCCCCTACATACAGGCCATGGCAAGGTACGATGAAAATTGTTCGTAACAATTTGTCGCTACCTAGAAGGATAGGCAGGTGACCATTAATGGCATTTATTTTTAGGTGAACAAAGAATCTATTGCTATAGCGATAGGTTTAGAGATGAAGAGAATGAAATGACATAAAATCACAAAGGTGGCAAATGAGGTGAGCCTGTCCAGTTTCTTCAGAGAGAATGAAGCGCCTGACTAGTACTAGGGAGGATTTAGGAGAGACAAATTTCCAGAGCCCTTGGATGATGTTTGTTTGATGATAATGAAGTAGTTAACACTGGAGGGTAGGCACGATATGTATTACTTCTATCATTTCCCTCTATATAACCATTTTTACAATAGGGAATTTGTTAGTATTCCTTTCTTCCTGTAGTGTTCCCTTGAGGACATTGTCATTGATGTTAGAGAAAAGAAGAAAAAGGGGCAAATTTCACCATTCTCCACCAAGGGCTCATGTTTTGCCTCTTCTAATTTCATCTGGCCCTCTGCCCTCCTCATGTGATTTCTATCAATAACATCCTCCCCTCTAGCCCCCCATGCATTTGGAATTTACTAGTGGTAGCTAAGGCCCCACTCCTCAGCCCTTGCCTAGTCAAACCCTTGCTAAGGGAAGGAAAAAAAAAGTTTTGACCCTTGAGCTAGAGCCCAATTAAAAAATTAAAATGGACAAGAGGGTGGAGGTTGAAATTTTTCACTCTAATGAGGAAATTTGTGGGGGTAGAAGAAGGTTGGAAAGAATTGCTAAGACCTGGTGTTGGTACAAACAAATGGCCAGTCACTCTCAAGAAGAGGAGGATGATACCAACTTTGAGGGTAGTGACAAGAATTTAGGGGACGATATGGATAAGAGGAAAGAGGAGATGGATAAAGATGTTGAGAAATGGGATGATACCCTTGATGGTACCTAGGACTTTGAGGCAGACAACACTACTAAGGACCCCCCTCCCCTGACCCCCCATATGTCTCTACCACCATCACCCTACCTTCCATTGTCAACTAGGAGCAAACCAGTATCACGAATGCCTCCCCTAACACTATTTCCTCCTTGGTTGGTAATGAAGGCCAGAAGAGCTTAAAGGGCCAAGCTAATATTCTAATGTGTAGGTTAAGCAAAATCACCTGAAGAATTTTAGCAGGACCCTAAAGCTGGAAACCAAGGAGAATGAACCTGTTACCCTAAAGGAATAGAAGGAGTTGATGGATAGATGCATGGTGGTGGAAGAGGGATTCAACCTTTTCTCCAAGTTCACTCTTAAAGTGATGCACACGATGGCTATCACTCTTCAACTGTTGGCTAATAACTTGGAGGTGGAGAACCTTGGAAAGGAGGCCACAAAGTTCCTTTACAGCTTCCTTGTTGATGATTGGGCCAAGGTTCTCATGGTTGGGAAAGGAAAGAAAAAGGAGGCTAGTTAATGACCTTTTGGTTTTTGTTGTTTTTTTGGTACTCTTGTAATCTCTCCCCATCTATTGTTGATGATCTTGTTTTTTACGCTGAACTTATTTATAGGTTGTAGGTTGTACGATGTGATGACCACCTACATGTAGTTTTTTAACTTAAACTCTGTTGATTTTAAAAGTAGGAATACTAGTAATTTTATATTTTGGTATATTGTTTATAATGTTTTTGATATGAACCATTAGGGGGACTGTTTGGTTATGTGCTGGTTGCCAACTGGTTTTGTGCTGGCTGCCAGCAGGTTTTTGATGGTTATTCCACCATTATTGTAAAGCCCCAACCCCGTAGTTTTTGGCTATTTTTTATCAAAAACATTTTCTCATTTAGGAAAAGAGATAAAAAAATTGTTTCAAGTAGAAACAATTGACTATTAATTGTAATTTATTTATTATAAATTTATTTATACTACAGTGTTTTATTTTTAATGTTTGCATTATATTATTACGTTTACATTGTATCTTACAAAAGTTTTAATTTAATAATATATTTGTCATTTAATATGAATAAGTAAATATATTATTTAAAAAATATAAATATATCTTTATTTTATGATTATAAATTTTTAGTATAGTAATAAAATAAATCCTCTTAAATTTGGATAAGTTAAAAAAAAAAAAATGTTTTGAAGGATGAAATAAAAAGAAGTCAATTACACATAATAATTAATTAGAAAATACTTGATTTAATATAATTACAGTCTAAATATATAAAGCTAATTAATTAATAATAGTTTTTGCAATTTAAATAATATTGACAAATGTTGTTTCTCAAATCGAGTATGCGAAAATCTCTAGTATCAATGATCTATCCTCAAGAGAATATTAAGTAGAAGAAAAATAAATTTGATGAACATAACACCTACACATTGGCTACTTAATAATAACATACCATATGCAAATGGTTACAAATAAATCTTAAAAATAAAAACAAAAAGCCAAAACAGTGAAATGGCTTTATGCGCAACTCTTTAATTACTTTATGAATAAAAGATTGACCTAAATTTCTAACATGGAACCTTCTAGTTTTGGAAATTTATTAAGATTCTAGGGGCTAACTATATGTTCTTCCCTGAGATTTGGATCTACACGGTTGAGCATTTTGTCATTGGAATGAGGAAACCCACTGTCATAAAAAAATGTAACCAAATTGTTGTCATACATAACTTCCACCTCCTCCACCTTTCCTCGGCACATGATCATTCTATAATTTCCCAGAAGCAATCTTCAATTTGACCATGACTAGAATTGTTAGTAGCTATTCCAAAGCATTAATGCTCAAACTTTTTGGTGAAATCTTGGAAAGAGAGGAGAGGGTAGAGGTCTTCCCAAGTGAAACCAAATATATCATATTTAAGATTGAGGCAATCAAAGCAAAGTACCAAATCCCTAGTGGCACATCCTTCAACAGTGGCCATAGGCAGTACACATGCCATTCCTAGTCACACCTATCACACATAAGCATCTCTTCGTGCTACCCACTCACATATATGATCTGTCACCTTCACTTTTGTTTCTCGAACTCCTCTTCACTTGTGGCAAGTTCAAACCTATTCCCCCTCCTCTTCCTTACCCTTGTCCTACCTTGTCTCTGCACTTGCCTCTCCTTGTCCTTCTACTCTCACTTGAAACAATCTTCTAACCACCATATAATAAATCAATTTAAGGAGTAAGGGGTCTTCTAGTAGCAAAGGTAGTGGCTTTGTTCATATCGTATGCACCCACTTTGCAAGCAAAGCACAACCAAAAGGAGCTCATAAAGGCGATATAAACCTTTACCAAATATTTATGGTATAGATAGATACAGATGGTATAAATAAATGACATATACGAGAAGTTGTCAGATTTGATGTAAATGTTAAACTATGATCAAATAAATTATGATGAAAACCATAAATCAATGACCAGAAAACTATTTATCGATAGTAGTTACCGAGCATGAGACAATTCTTGATTGGAGGCAACTCTAAAAGGAAAGCCTATCAAGATAACAGTTACTTGCATAAAACATGAAAGGAAAAAATGAATACTCATGAAAGGAAAAAAAACAAAGATTGTACACTTAAAGATGGAAATGTCTACCACACATAGCTTTGATAAGTCAAGGTTCTTGTGGGTACTGCAAATATGAATGAAATAGGTGAAATATGAATAGAAACCGATCACTATTTAAAGATCCACTATACAACCCAAATAGTTATCTGAACGCAAAGCTACCAAGTCATGAATTGATTCATTAAGATCAAATATGCCTGTCACTACTACTTGTCATTACTACTTCAAATTAAAAAATATATCTCTATTGAATTAACTTTCCAAGTAAAAATAAAAAATTAAGATCTCCCCGCTCTCCTGCCCAGGCACTTTTTCAAATTGGAAGATCTGCTGCGACTACCCTATCTTCGTCTTGTTCCAGCGTGGCTGCTGGAGTCGCTCCCGCTCCTCTTGCAGGTGGGGCTTCTTCTATGGGTGGGGCTAAGGCTCTTTCTGCATCTCGCCCGGCCTCTTCTGCAGATGGGGGTAGGGTCCGGTTTGCCCCTCTGTCGGCTTCTGGTTCTCCTGCTCCTAGTTTAGGCTCTTTTGGTTCCGAGGGAAGAACTTTCACTGACGTTGCCACCTTTGAGGCTGGGCTTCATGGTGCTTTCCCTCATGTTAACTCATCTGGCCCCTCTCTGGTTTCACCTATAAGTACTTTAAAGCCTATTAGGGTCCCTTTGGATCCAGATTCAGTTGAAGACATTTTCCAAACGGTAGATGACCTTTCTTCTTTTGTTGCAATTTTTCGCTTCCGTGGCTATTGGCCCTCCCTTGCTGATCTACATGGCTGGATCTCCAAGAACTAGTTGCCACTGATTGATTATAATGTTCACATATTTCTGTGTGCTAAAGGTTTTTTTATAGCTAAGTTTCAAGATTCTAATGACAGGAAGATTATTTTATGTCACAATATTTTCCACTTGACCTGTGCTCACTTCCTTGTTGACTTGGATGTTTCTAAAGGTCTTCTTGAGGTGGTCTGTTTGGATTCCCCGAGTGGGTCTTGGTCTGAAATGTTAGATTTCGAGGGAATCCCTTTTCGTTGCAGGAAATGCCACTTGACGGGTCAACGTTGCTGCTTGTTGTGTAGCTGGGAAATCCAAACCCAGGCGTTCCCCCTCTTGGTGGACTGGGGCCTCCTCTGAGCATTATACTGTGAAACAATCCTCGATTGCTCCTATGGTTTCAGAGGTTGAGGCTAGTGTTCCTTTCGTGCCAGTGGTTGCAGAGGTTGCTTTGGCATCTTATCCTGTGGATCAGTGGCTGTGGGCAGCGTTCTTTCTAAGCTGGTGGTTAAGGATTTGATCTCTCCCCCTGCTTCAGTTGACCCTCCTAGGGGTCAGTTGTCATCTGTCTCTCATAGGGTGTTTTCTGAAGCCTCTGCATCCCCTGGGTTCCACGGTTCTTTGTCCTCTAAGGATTGGGTGACTGAGGTAGCGAAGTTTGAGGACGATTGGATTGCAGTTAAAGGGAAGAAGGCTAAGCCTTCTGTTCCCCCTTTAGATATGACCCTTCGGTCGCGTAAGGGTAACCTCATTTTAAAAGGATAATCTTTTGTTCCCTTATGCTGACTAGTTCTTCTGGGTTGGTGTTATGGTCTTGTCTCTAGTTTTCTGGTATCTGGTTTGGATAGCCTTCCTGGCTGCTTTGCTCCAGTCTGTTTGTCCTTTCAGATTCCAGAGTTTTTGGTTAATTTAACTGGTCATATCTGCTGGTTTCAGGTCCTTGCAAAACCTGGTTTAGTTGTTTGGCTGGTTTCAGGTCCTTTTAAAACCTTGTTGTGCTTAATAGTTTATCTTTCTCTTTGATGTAATGGGTTTCAGGGCCCCTTCAAAACCTACTTTTACCTTAATCTAAAACTTTCCAAGTAAAAATTCAATGTACAGAGCTTCAAATGTAGCTCTATTCAACCAAACCTACTAACTCTCCTTTTACATTAATAAACAAGTAGACATTAAAAAATTGTCAAGTTAAATCTTTTTGGAGATCAAACACAATCTATGATTCAAGTTTAAATGTAAATGATGAAAGATTTAGTTAAAACTAAATCTTTCTTCAAATCATTCTAGGCACATTACAATTCAAATTGAACACGATAACAAGTTTTAATGTAAATAATGAAAGATTTAATTAAAACTAAATCTTTATTCAAATCATTCTATGAGAATTAGAATTAGAATTGAACACGATAACAATCAAGAAGACATATTGTGGTAAAAAAAAATCTACTTCTAATCATTCAACACAATTAAGATTACATAGCCTAAAACGATTTACATGTGAGTCAAAAACCATTTATCAGTAGTCATTTTTTTGGCGTGAGCCAAATTTCAGTTGAAAGTAGCCTCATAGGAAAAGCCTATCAGCTAATTATTTAAACTTTTATAAATATAATTGAACTAAAAAATAATTAAAGATATGTGCATGTTTTAGTGTATGTTTTATAACGTATTAACATGTACTTTACTTCTCATCATGGTTTCAATAGGGATTTCTAACAGACTCTTTGATGTGGCACTATTTTAGTTCTTTCTTAACAAATCATACAAACACTTTTTAAATTTGTCCTATCAATTAATCCACCTCATCTTTAGCAACCTTGTAGTGACCAGAGTAAACCCATATGAAAATGAAATTTGATACCCCTCGTCATATTTTTTTCCACCTATCATTCTTCGGTGAAATTTGATGTCATTTGATCATCATTATTATAATCATTTGAAAAATTATATCCAACCTACCATCTAAAACATTAGATAAATGTCTAGTTTATCTATGTAGCTACTTAAAGCACTTTGACTCTCTTCAATTATGTCCACAACCAATTGTGTAGAAATACTCTAGAACACAATTCTAAACATTGTGTTTCCCCACTTGGGTGATGTAGATAAAATAATTTACCAACCTTGTTACATGTATGATTACCAAGGCATAAAGAGATAGGATAAATGCTTATTCTGAGAATTGTCATGTTTAAATATGAATAAATAGTATTAATGAGTTTAAATTATGCTTATCACTGATTTGTATGTGAAATGTATTGGTGACATTTTAAAGATTTGTATGTTATGTTATTAAATGCTTTGATGGATGATGGTTCTATCAATTACATTGGACAAATGTGGGGTAGTATAATGACTTGATATGGTGGACATAATTACACAATACTTTTTCCCTTACTCGAAGAGTTGAACCATTCTCAATGAGAAATGTGGGAAGCAAAGGGATGGGAGAGTAAAAACCAAATGTCATGTTGTAGGCATTTATGAAAAGTATCTCATATAGGTATGGTAATTAAAAAGAGCAACAATGTATAACTTGTCTAACAAACAAAATAAAACCATTATGCACTCTATAGATTTAAATTTCATGGTGCCTATTTTGAGGGGGATCCTATCCCTACACATCTTGCTCCTCCTAACATAACACTTGTTTATTTCATCTAAGGGTCCTAGTATAAAAGATGCACAGTTACTACATGGGGCCTTTATTGATTATTCCTTGACTACTTGTAAGATTGTAAATAAAGTTGATGGTTTGCCCATGGAAATCAATTATGGTCTCACTATACCAAAAATCTAGACTATATGGCTCTAAGTGAAGTCTCAAAGTTCAAGGGGTGGAATAATGTGTTATTGGGTGGTGAAATAGGGCAAGGATTACTAGATGTAACCCCTGAATACTTACACATGGAATAAAAAGTTACCATTATGTTGTTTGACTTTGTGATGGACCATCTCCATGAATATTTCTTTTGTGGGAAAGTTCTTATATTTCCACTCAACAATTGATATGGTAAGTTGATGGATGTTTTCAAAATAGAAGCTAAAGGGAAGTGTGATTGCTATTTATATTTCAAGTACCCAATTCCCCATTGATTTTATGGAAAAGGAATACCTCATCCTTTGTTCTTACCTTAGGCCTTTGGTCTTACGGTAAACATTGGATTTGTTGCCCTCTCGATAGAAGTCATTGTTTGTTCTTGTAGCTAACATAAATAAAATAATGCCTATGTGGGTTAGCCTCCTAAGTCTCCCACTGAAGTTGTGGAATAAATAGATTATCAAGTGGACTAGAAACACCTTTGAATGTTAGGTATCCACATATGAAGTGATGAAGGTTGAATTGAGGTTAATATTTGAACATTTTTGTGTGAGTGTGGATATAAAAAAACTCTTCCTAACTTTATTTCATTGTAATATAAATTTGGCAATTGAGCATAAGCTATAGCATATGAAAATAATTTTACATGTACTACTAAAGATACCCTAAATAAAGACACTTAATATTGTCATATAAATCCCCTTCAAAATAGTCCTAAAATCTAATAGAGAAATGCAACTTTTTAAAGGGTGAGATAACTTGTGTAGCCAAGGACACACCTCTAAGGGAAGAGATAGGTCATGATCACCCCTTCACTGAGGGAGTTCTTAAAATTATAGAAATTCCAACTAAGGTTTTCAATCCTTATGAGGACCATAACATAAATTCTTTTGCTAGATATAAACTCCTAGAAGAAGTTAAAATGTCAACCCTTTCCACCCCAAACTTTGTCCCTTATAAATAGGCAGAGGGTGTACTTTCACCTAAACCTTGCACCACCTCCCAATATATTTTATCCGAGCCCATTTCTTCCCCCTTTTCCATAAGAACAACCTTCTTACTAACTGGTGCCATTAAAAGGACTCAAATGTCCATTGGTGTCAACTCTTATGCTCAGAATGATGTAGAGGGGTGGATAACCCAAAATTAAAAAATTAGAAACAATTAGAAACAATTAGATTAACATGGGGGTGGAACCTCAAATTAAATTAATCATCATTGATAAAGACTTATAAGATAGAAGGAATATGTGAGGAAATTTGTTGATTGAAGCCATTTTTAGCATCATGATTTGCATCCCTACATGTAATTCATTTCTCGCTTAGCCCCTAATTTAGTATTTATAGCTTTATGTGCCCAACATGCTTGATATAGCTTGATTTTGAATATAATTATATCTTATTCTATCTATTTAGAACCTCATGTCTAAATTTGGGACCACATTAGAGAAAGCGAGGCATCTTGGATGCCCCACTCTCAAGAGTGGGCCAATCTGGGCACCTTGCTCCTTCTTGTTCAAGCCCAAACTAAAACCACTTAAAAGTCACCTTGTTGAGCATGAATTTTAATCATGCATTGGTATGATTAAATTTTAACACCCTAAATTTTTTGGGAGAGGTAGATAATCAAGATACCCTCCCTTATTTATACATGTGTAAAATTTATTCCAATATCTTAATACAATTTTGTAGTTTTAAGCCCTAAGATAGAACGTCAAGCATCTAAAACATTGAAGATAATTAGATCTAGGCACTGGTCATGATTTTTTTTATCTTTCAATCCTAAAGTCTACAATGATTCAATATCAACATCTTCTTGAAGATTTTGACATCAATAAGGTTTATCAAGTTTTAAGGATTCCATTTTTTAGATCTAGTATTTGCTACACATCAACATATTTTTAATTCATGCTCAATTTATTTCCAATTCAAGGTCAATCCTTGAATAGGGGTTGGAAATTAGGTAAACCCCTGTCTACATAATATTTAGCCTTCTTTTATTTATGTGCATACAAGTAGAAATTGTGCAAAAATAATTACAATTTGTGTTTTCCAAATCTTCATCTTGAATTTTTTTGTTAATTCTTACTCTCCCTCTCTATATAGAAACTCACTTTTCACTTTGTTTGTATCTAGATCTTACATTTTTCATTTAAAAATACACATTTTTAGTCCATGTACCATCATAAATTGTAAGCACTCAATTAGTGTACATTTTATAGATTTATTTAGCACCTATCTTAGTATATTTCCATAACAAGACCTCATGTAGCACTTACCAAACACATCAATTCAAATATGTGTCCTCTATTATTTCAATATTTTTAAAGTTGAGGTAGACCCTTATTTATAAGTATACTTCTTTACTTTTCCTTTGATCCAACAATTTATTTCATTACTTAGGCCCTAAATTACCACTTTTGGCATTTGGGTTTTATCTCGACCATGGAATTGGTTGTATGTTATAATCTCACATTCTCTCGTTGTTTGGGATCCACAATCCTTATTTTGGGCCTTGATTGGGTGTATAATGTTTTAAATGTTATGTATGTAGGTATATAACACTCCAAAAATTATGTGTACAAGTAAACAAATTTTCAAATATTACATACATGGATGCATAATATTCCAAATACTATGTACCATAAAGATTGAGCCCATATTTAAACTAGATCCCAATTTTGATGATTTAATGAGAGATTAAGATTTATAGCTAAATTTCCTAATTTTTACCCCCAAGATATTTTGAAAGGTATATTACACCCTATATCTCCTCGTCATGTTATTCATTACCATACACAAGTAAGAAAACCAAGATCAATAATATCAAGTGCTCATTCTTATCAAGTGCAAGCATTCATGTTCAAGGTTTCAAAAGCAAGAACTAAAGGTGTTTATTTACATGGATCTATCTTGTTTCCTTCATTGAATTCCTAAATCTTAGGAGTATTGCAAATATTTTTATAGTTAATAATATATTTTAATATAGTTTTGAATTGTTATGTTTATTAATGTGATTAATAATGTTATAAATTTTATTATTTGAAAAGCCTAGTAATTATAAAACTTTGAAAAGAAGAAAATTGAAACCCTGGTTGTTATCGAGTCTTTGTGTTTTGAAAATGAAAGTGAAAACTTTAAAACCAATAAGTGAAAATTGAAATTTTGTGTTTTCCAAAACCTAATGAATTATGAAAGTAACATTGTTTGGCACTCTATGCTACATGTGGTTTACTATTGTGGGTTTTGGGTTTGACTTAGTGCTTTGACCAATCAAGATGTTTACTAGAGGCTTGGGGAGTTTGTTTTATGATGATGTTATGCGTCCAATCTTTTATACCTGACCATTGTGATGTAGTCACATGTCTTCTTTGATGAGTTTGATCTATTGGTTGTTATTGCTTTCCAGTTTCTCTTGTGTAGAACTAAAGTCAATGGTATGACTTTTCTAGTATAACCTTTGAGTTTTTGATCAATTATCTTTGGATTGCTTTCCAGTTGCTTGTTTAGGATTGAGGTGATTATTGTGATTTATTTTGGTGATGTAATGTGATGCCATGGGTTGGTATATGTGTACTTGATTTTGGATCAATCCTATTAGGATGATTATATTGGTAAAATCTATGATATTTCAGTGCTCTCTAGTTGCTTGTTTAAGAATTGGTGTGTATTTTATGATCTTATGAGATCTTCTTCTTTTGCTAAGCTTAGGGTAGGTTATATGTATGTCATGTTGGGAAGTGGCTTGCAATGGAAGCCAAAGCCCTAAGTGGCTATATGGATAACCCATTGTAGGTTGTTTTAATAAGTGATAACATTTCATTTAAATGGGTTTAAAATAAATTAATAAGATATCGGTGCCACATAAAGTCACTAGGGGGCCGGAGTCCTGAGAGACTGCCAGGGTAACCTTAGAGTTGACTTGTTAGCATGCCTTGTCTATATGAACGGATATCGATACCACATAAAGACACTAGGGGGCTAAAGTCTATAGAGACTACTAGGGTAACCTTAGAGTTGGCTCATGCGATGACACTTTCCCATTTACATAGTAGATTTCCTACGTGTCTTTGTTGCCTTTGGGATTAGTTGATACTTGTGTCTTAGTACCCTTTGAGATAGTTTGCTTTGAGGTGTTTCCTTGACCTAGATGTTGGTTATGACTTATGTTTTGATATCCATATGGGACTTGAGGTTATCTCCTCAGTACGGTGGGAGTGGGCCATTTAGGTCCCACAAGGTCGTGTGCTAGTGCAATTTTCTTATACCATTGAGATCCGACAGTTCGATGTTGTTGATGGAGTTCCCTATTATGTATTACCTTTCATTATGTTCTTGTGTACTATGATGGATGGTTATACTCAAATTATATTGTATTTGATTTCATAGATCTTATGAGATAGTGTATTATATTCATGATGTATATTCTTTGAGCTTTTCATACCCTATGACTTGTACAACAGATGATCATGTATTTTGGTTATGCCAAGTGGCATCCTTTGTAATTGTATATTATTTGATTGGATTTGTACTTGTCATTTTTCCATGATGTGGATTTTGTGGTTATGTGTTAGATTCAATATTAATTAAACTTAAATGTGATTCAACATCATAGGACTCTTAAGAGATGTAATTTGTTTTATGGTATGTGTTTATGTGCATGATTATTGCTTCTGCTATATTATATCTGTTGTTATTAAGTTATTATCTTTAAAAAAAAAGTGTTTGGAAAATTTAGTGAAACTTTAGATTAATTTCTTTTGGGTTCCCTGGTGGGGCGGTACATGTCACACTTTTATTAAGGAAAGGCTAACAAATCTAAAATTGTTCAACTTTAGTGAATAAAAGTGGCATGTTCGTTTGGAATTTAAGAATGAAGTAAATTGTTGAAATATCTAAAAATAGATGCAGTTTATGATTATTATTTTGAATACTTTTTTTTGAATAAGAATTGATATGTTTTTTTTTAATATTAAAGATGATTTTAAAATGTTGAAATTCAAGGGTCTAGTTCCCACCAAAAAATTATATGTAAATAAAACAAAATTCTCCTAATTTCAAAATATGTTATAGATGACATATATAGATAGTGTATGAAGAAAGAAAAATTGATTTTTGACCTATATTTTCTTTTTGATAACAATTCAAATTCTAACTCACTTGGAATCGATAGTTTTCGTCTCCTACCATATTTTTCACAACAAATCTATCCAAATAAGTAGTATACATACATTCTTGAAAATGATTCTCTCTTCTATTGAGCCCTATGTTTTTTTTAATAAATGAAATGATTTACTATTTCTTTCTTTCTTTGAATCAACATCTTGTGAACTATTAAAACACCAATTTGTAATATTTTTCAATTACAATAAACTATGTCTAATTAAAACATTATAAAATTTATATGTAAATATTGTGACTATGATCTCTATAAGAGGGTATTTTTGTACTTTTAAAAAAAATCATAAAATTAAAAAGAGTAGGAGTTATTGAAACATCACTTTTCATAAATACATTTCTTTCTTTGGTAGTTGGACCCAAAGTGGTATAATACATGCATTTAATAGATATTTCCAATTAGAAAAGCTAGAGCACTTATCTAACTTATCTAGAATGAATATGGAAACACCATATATCTAGCCAAAATTAATTTTTAGTTCAAAATAATTAAATTTTGTTGTTTTGATAGGTTACCATGAAACTAATAGCTGAGATATAAGTTATTGATTTGTCTATATTGGTATATTTAACCTTCTACATTGCATTATCACTTCTATTTTCCCTCTCCCGAATTCATATTTATATATTAGCAAATGACAAGTCTCACATTTAGTACTTGAGACTTTCTTAAGCTTATTGGAACATCTTCCTTTAGAATGCACAAGTTTGAAAAGGAGTAATCTACCCTTTTGCAGTTTTTCCTTTTTCCCACTACACATTTTAGTGAACTTGAAGCACAACATTTCCATCCTAATTTTTGGTGTTAGATCTAATTTTTGTGCTTATTACATCTTGTAGCACTCCCAATGTTTACTAATTTATATTAGCATGTGATAACCTATGTTATCACCCTTCTTCTTACTTCTATTTACCGATAGCAAGGATTGAATCATACTTTCTTGCATTTCATGGTGTTTATATTCCTTCATAGTGTACTTTAATATGACCTTATGAGGCTTTCAAATATCATTATTCCTTTTAAGTATTTTTTCAAGTTCGTTATCAATATTTCATGTGGTTATATCATTCAATTTTTAACAAAATACATGAAGTATATTGATTACATAAGGGTCTTTGTTGATGAACCTAAAGATAACATCAACATAAACCTTTCTAGTCCTATTCTATGATTCCTATTGATCATGATGATAAAGATTTAGCTCTTAATTATCTCTTCCTAGTGAGATCTATATATTCTCTTCCTCAACCACCTTAATTTATAGTCTCAGGGTGAATCTAGTTTATGCAATTCTTTAGATGACCTTAACATATCTTCCTTTTTATCAAAATATTATCCATAATCTCAATTTAAATATTTTCTTGATAATTTATATCCAATAATAATGTTAAATAAATATGAAGATCTTGATAAACCTTCATTTTCTTCTCTACTTAATGAATATGGGAATAGTAAGCGAAATATTAATATTCATAAAGAGAATATATATCTACTCATATTACTCTTTGCACCACATATTCCCATAAACCACAAGATGAATCTCCTTCACCCTCTACATTAAAAGCCAATTATAATTTAGGTTATGAAATTACTACTTAACAAGGTTCTAGTGGACAAGGTATTGGTATTAATGAATAAGGTATTGAAGTTCCTAAAGACCCTCCTACACAAGTTACTAAGTGTGGTCTAAGATTTATACCTCGGGCCACCACTTGTCCTCCTTCCAATCCTTCTTCATCACAACACAAACCTCCTTTTGATGAAATTTTGGCTTTAGCTAAGATATTATTTTGTAGAATTAAGTATGAGCCTAAGATCCATTTTTCTTTTCAACATTTTCCAAATAACTGATTTTTGTTAATGGTGAATTTCAATGTCTTTAATTATAGGAATAAACATTCTCTCATTGATTTTATTTTTTTTGATAGGTAACAAGCTTTTGTATTGATTATAAGGATATAATGCTTATAAAATTATGACATAGTGTAAAGTGGTCAAATTCACTAAAGTCCTCCTAAATACCTTCCCTCATTGATATTAAAGTCAAAATATACATACTAAGGGCATTAAAACCCACAAACATATCTCATATGAATACAAAAAGTATTCACATTCCATTGAGAAGCTACCATGCATCCAAAAAAGGGCCCAACATGCACAATTCTTGAACCAATTTGCAACATCCTCCTTTGTAAAATTTGGGATGGAATGGTTGTCCTCCACTAATTGCCTCTTCGTGCCCGCTTCACTCGTGCTTGCTTCCCCTGCTAGAGACACATCCATCCAAAATCTTGTCCTCATGAAATCCTCTAAAATACCCCATCCTTCCCTTGCCAGCTAGTGTCTCAATGGTTCTCCAGGTGGTCACACACTTTTCCTTGGTCTCATCTTCATAAAATCCCTCCTCTCATCATCCATCACCTAGATCTTTTCCTACAAAAAATTTACCACCGTCCTCCATCCTTCTACCTCTTTTGGTAGGTGCACCCCTTAAGGAGTTGTAGAAGACCAAATGACCATAGGTTGCAATGAGGAATCACCTCCCCAAATCAATTGATGAGGCTAATTATTGCCTCTATTTTATGACAGTTTTAAACACTTTGTTTAACACTCTGTTTTATTTTCATCAAGAAATTTGTGAACTTCTGTTTACCTAAACCAATGATTAACCTCTGGGTAGATAGTATGTCATATTTTGCCAATATTATATATATAATGTAGTATTTCATATAACCATATGAATGTATGTTCTCATATTTGAATTTAATTTGATAATGCTTATTTACAAAAATCTCTACATTATAACTAACCTGTTAGCAATGAAGCTGAAAATGATTGGAAGAATTTAAAGATGAACATTGAAGACATCCAATAGCATTCAAGGAGAAAAGATGTTGAGGTTTAGCCATGGTGGAAAAGTTATAATGGTACCAAAGGACATGGCTGCAAGTATGGAGGAGCTATGAAGACTTGCTACATTCTTTGCATTTATTATTATGTCAAAGTGGTTGTCCAGACTTTATTATTGCTGCCTTGAGCTGTTATCTTTTCTTCCCGCCTTGAGCTGTTATCTTTCGTTCCTTTTCTCCTGCAGATTTATAGCTAGTTTGTTTGCTTTTCTACTTTGGAATAAGTGTCAATCTTCTATTTATAGGGATCGAACCAATTGTGTTAGGGGTTAGAAGAATGAAGTTTATGAAAACAAACTGTTAACTCTTGCGGTGAGTTGTATTTATAGTTCTATGTATTATTCCCATGTAATGAATTTTTGAAATGTAATGAAATAGTTCTTGGCTTACATTCTATGTTAGTAGATTAGTAGAACCCAACCAAGGGGCCCCACTTGGGGGGGTGGATTAGATTAGATTAGTATAGATTTATTTTCAAGCATTTTTAGTATTGCAAGTAGAAGTTATAAGTTCCTTCCTATAGCATCATACTTTGTGAATGTTCCTGCAACATCTGTGAGAATAGTTATAGTAGATGAACTAAGTTGGAATATATGTTAGTATTTCATTGCATTTCTAGTATTCATTTTAGTAAAGAGTTAATTGTGTTAGTTTCCTATAGCAGTAGTGTAGGTTCTTTCCTTGCATTTTACTTTCCTGTAGCATAAGAATAATGACTCATTAAGAAACCTAGTGCACATACTATGTCGAAAACTTCAAGTATACATCCCTGGGTTGAAAAAATTAAATGCACCTCATAGTGGGAAAAATAGTCCTTAGATTGAATACACTATTTCTAAGTATGGCCTTTGGCATGATTATTATACACTTATTGTGAGGCAGATCATCAACCTCCATGGTTCTTGCCCAATTTCTAGCCCAACACCCAACACAACTCTATCAATAATGTCATCTACCACCAATAACCATTGCGGGTCCAGATATGCAACAATGACCCCGTAGACTTCCTCTTTTATCTTTCCAACTAACAAAGCTAGAACCGCAAAGAGGGATGCTATATGCAGGTTGGACCTTCTCCTCCAGTAGGTGTCCAAGTATTTTGGGCTAAACATCTCCATGATCTTGCTCATGAACCCCTAGTCGTCAAAAAGAAATATGTGATTAAACCACCTCATTGTAATCCTCCCTTTATATGCTTGAGTCTAATTGTTTGATTCCAAAGCAAAGTTGGCCTCCATCTTTGGTTACTCTGCAACTTCCCTTGCAAAATAAAGACCCTGCCCTTCTTAAAATCATGCCCTTAGAAGATTTGGAAGCCCACACTTTAAAAGTTGCTGATTAATGATTGTGAATCCTCTATTACATGTGAGGGATAACTTCCTCATGAGTGTCCTTTGAACCAGTGGTTAAAATTCATAATTGAGAGGTACTCCTTCAAAAGGTAGGCATTCGCTCATGAAGCCACTTCAATACATTACAACCTTATTCCAAATTGAGAAACCTAAATTTCCTTCAAAAATTTCATGTTGGATCCCAAAAGAGACATTTTCTCCCAAGTTGGCTAACTTATTTGCCACCTTGTTTGCCTCCATGTAAACATGGGATATCCTAAAGTCCTCAAACTCTGTTAGCAAGCACTTAATCTGGCTAATGTGCTTGTCAAGATACCAAGACTCAATCTTCACTTTCTTGATTCCATTTATAATATTCTTTAAATATCCTTCCAAATGCTCTCAATGGATACCCAATTTAACTCCTAACACAAGAGCCTCCTTAGCTACTTCACATTCTACCACATTGTTGGTTCCATCCCTTAGTCATTTAGCTACAAATGCTACATAGTTACCTTTGTGATCTTGTGCTATGCATCCACAACCTAATATTGTCGAGTTTCCTTGAGCAACCCCATCAAAATTTATTTTTATCCATCCTTCTCTAGTGGTTACCAAAAACATTCTTCCTTTCTTTGTTGAGGATCAACCCTCGAAGGCCCATTAATAGGCTCTCTCATTGATTTTATCAAATTTATACAATTAATTCAAGATTTAGTAAATATATCTTTAATTTGTTTAACAATAGATCTTATGCTTTTTCTTGGTATAAAAAATATTCCTTATAATTTCTCTCTTATTGTGTTAATCTTCATCATGTAATATTAATAACCTACATCGTTGCGGTATTTTTGTCTGCACAATGTGTTTTTGAACAACACAATGGGTCCTTTTCCCTTGTCCTTCCACTTGAGGGAAACTATCTCTCCTCATATTATTTTTAATCCCTTCTAAATATTATATTATCTCTTTGTTTGTTAGAACTCTAATACTATATTGTCCTCCCATACAATGACTTCTTTTTAAAGTATCTTCCTCCGATGTCATTCTCTTTCTTGGTTGGAATTGTATATCTTGTATAGTTGATTTATCTAATGAGTTTGTATAACATGACACCATTCCATCTCTCTTCATTTTATCTTTATAAATTTGTATTGTTTTATGGTGGAACATCCTCTCTAGTATTAGATTCTTTATAATATGCATGGTATTTTCATGTTTAAATCTCAATAGAATTTTTTATTCCTCAAAGGGCATGTTAAACTTAAAAGATATTCCATTCAAGGAATGTATATATTATTTATCCCTTTGTTGAATTGTCAAATTTACAAGTATGATACTATATCTTGCATAAATTTCCTTGTCTTACATAAGGATGTTCTCTTTTTCAATAGATTTACATCATTGACAACTTATTTTAGCTTGAAAGTGCATGTGTATTGTTGAAGTTGATGAAATCTCAACCCTGAAGCTCCCAAGAATCACCTGCATGCAAACACCTATCACATAAATAGAGAAGCAAAAGCTATGGAGGCTGGAATGCATAGATACGTAGAGGAGACATTCTTGACGAGAAAAATGATAAATTTTTATTAATAAAAAAATGAATGAATTACAAAGAGAGATCCATTCTTATAAAAGGAGATCCAAAACCCTAAAAGGTAAAACCTAGGTTGCATGATAATAATTAATAAAAGAATTATTTATTATATGTCTAAAGTTTAGCTTAAGCAAATAGAGATACTAATAAAATACCTTACTGCTCTAACCCACCCCCCCCCACCCAAGATAAACTTAGGGAGCAACTAAAAACCTATAAACTACTAAAAGTAAATTTGGGTCCTGACAACAAAGCCTGATGAGGCACCCAACTACAACCAAATCTCTATGAAGAGGAGAAATATAGAAAACCACATTGGAAAACCCTACTCCAAGAAGAGATGGAAAAAATATCAAAAGAACTAGTAAAGGACTACATAAGCCTCCAAACTAGATTATGTCCCAAAAGATAGGAATACAAAGAAGATCATGAAGAACACCATTGAAGCACGTAGAAGTTGCAAACCTTTATCGAAAGTAACTGTTGGTCTAAAGAACTTCCTCTTAAATAGAACTTGTTCAGGTAGAGAAGATTGTAATTTGCATGAGTTCTCTCAGTATACACTACTTGAATTAGGAGGCACACAAAGGCAAACAACTAAACTTGAAGATAAAGATGGCATGAAATACGAAATCTAAACACATAAGGCTACAACCAAGTAGGAATGAAAAAATGTGTATAAATGGTAAATGATCCATCTCACTAAAATGCATAGGTACCCATCCACTACATCCACCTAGTACATAGGAACGAATACATAATTCATAGCTCATTCCATCTAACCAAGGAAGTATGAGAACCAACAAAAGAACCCCCCTAATGCAAACAAGGGTGAGGTGACAAAAAACTAGAAAAGTGGGTCAATAGAATTGCATGTCAAGGAACTATAATCAAGATGCACAAAAGAATACATATGTTTGTACTAAAGTGATCAATCTCAGACATGTCATGAGATTAACGTCATGGAATAAATACTTACTGACAAAGGAAGATGATAAACAAAAACAAAACATGAACCCCCATGACACTTTAATCAGAGTAGTGCATGTACAATAAGGCACAAGATATGGAGAATTTGAAGAATACAATAATCTATATGAGTGTCTTTAGATGACACTGGTCAAATCAAAAGGCAAAATAATTAAAACAAAAATACAGATGCAATATGACACTTTATCTCAAGGCATTTGCAAAAATGTTTACAAATGATGTCTACCAAGACCAAAAGATACATAAGTTGATACACCACATAGTACAACCCATGAAAAACCATTTGAAGCAATGAAATTGATCTCCATACTTGAAATATCCAAGATATTCACCAAAATGCAAAAATGCAAAAAACTAAATAGAATGTTTCTGGAGAGGAATCTTGAAAAATAACCAACATCACTAGAAAGAGTACATAAAAGAGTACATAAAGACCTTTTAAATGATATAAAGAATTCCAAAATTGGAGATTGGATGCTCAAGATATGTCTCTTGGAGTGCAAAAAAGTACTTCTAACTATAACAACAACAAAAACATCAAAACTAGAAAAAAAATTACACCAATATGATAGGCTCAAAACCAACTTTTCATTGATATCTCATTTTCCAAAAATGGAGCCTGGAAGAACAAGATATGGAAAAAAAAAACAATAGAGAGGTCCAAATTAAGCTAGAAGGGCTTGCAAGGTTGTTGAACCAAGTGCTGACATTGGCAATTGACAAACCCAAATTTGACAATCAAATGGTCGTTGAGGCAAAAAAAATGCCAAAAAAAGACCAAGGTGCCTAAAAAAAAATCTTCCTTGCCAGTAAAAAACCACCTTAATAGCTTACTAGAAATTGGGGTGGAACCTCTAGAGGGTCTAGTACCTTATCTAGATTTGAAACAATGATGACCGAGTTCAAGCGGGGATGGTAGAATCTAATTTCCCCTTCTTCTTCCTTGTCCTCTTGGTGCATCAAAAATTTGTCCTTTTCATCACTCATAGTTTGAGTGTTTTTTGCCTTCCTTAGATTACCCCTAAGATGGGGTTGAGATGAATCTAAATCTTGATAACTACTAAAAAGGCCTTCAAATAATCATGGTTTAACAAAAATAGTTTTATCATCAACATTAATATCTAGGGTTTTAAATTTGATTGTGTTAACATCTATTTTTACCATAATGGTTGGACTGGATGCAACCAAATATGATTCTACTAAACCCACATAAGTTCCAAAGCTAGATTTGATTATTTTGAGAATGTCCTCATAGAAAAATCCAATTGGAAAATTTGGTAATAAGATAGCATTTTCTACCTCAAATTTAGCTGATTTTTTGGGTTTAAAAAGGGACTCCAATCTAGGAATTTAACAAGATAACCTTTAAAAACTAAAGTATTACCATATAAAATTTCATCCTTGAGATCTATTTTATAGCAAGCAAAATAAATAAATTCATTTTCCATTATTGTTAAGTTAACATGCTTACCCATAACACTTTTTAGCCAATTTACCACATGATCTACCTCTATCCATGGACCTGTCCAGTGAGCGAAAGGGCCTTGGTCTTGACATCTCATCTGAACATATCCCACCAATTGGCTTGATGAATGGATTGCCTTCTATTCATGTTGTGATACTTTATTTTTGGCATCTAAGATTATCTGTTGGTCCCTGAGATAGGGCATTCTCCTTGTTTCTAGATTGTTGCGGCATTGTGGAATGGTTCTTTCTTACTTCCTTTTTTTCTCTCAAAGAGAGCTAAAGGGGTTTGCAGCCTATTGTTTCCTCTATTGATATGTAGGTTTTGTGGGGTTAGAATGTTTATGATCTTCCTTGGATCTTCTCTATCTCTTTCTTGACTTATGAAATTGGACCATAGTCCATCCATGATTCACGTCTTCTCCCATTTGAATCTGAAGTAGTGATTTATAAAAAGGGAGATCATATTTTGTTCTCAAGAAGTGTTCACTCTATCTTTGAAAATGCTAGGCATTTGGGTGAGAGTTATAATAATTTTCTAAAGCAAGAGTAGAGTATATTTTTGTCGATATTACTTAGATTAAAATCTTATTAGTTTGGTAACTGTTTGACCCAGTCGTGTTTAATAGGTTTGAGTCTAAATCCACTTGCAATCTCAATTTCCAAGGTGTTATTATTTATTCCTTAGAAATCAAATCATTGCCAATGAAGGAATAATTTCTTTTATGTCACTGATAGTTGGTGATTTTGTAGTGGAGTGTTTGGATAAAAAAAGAGCTGCAGACTTCAAGTGTGTTAGCTTGTGGATGTCATTGTTAAGTCATTGTAAAATTTTCCAAATTTCTATATATTTTAACTTAGGATCTTTGAAATTCTTGATCAATATTATTGATTATGTATTTTAATTTGATCCTATCTTAGATTTGTGATTTTTGAATATGATGTTTTCAACCTATTTGGTTTCCACATATTTGGAGAGTTTTTTGGTTATTTGGCATTTGGAGCCTAGAAGGTCTCTTACTAAAATGAACTTATCATTATATTTGCTAAGATATCCTTAGAAATCACCTTAATTGATATTCTAAAGATTTTGAATTTAGGGGTTGTAGAAATTACCTAAAATTTTCTAACTATTAATTTACCCTAAGTGTTTTTAATTACCAAATTTGATAGTCTGAAACTAAAAATTCACAACTTATATTATTTGCAAGTAATAATTAAAATATTTACTAAGTAGAACTAGGAAAAGAAATTGATATCAAGAAAACTAAATTATCTATACTAAGGAAAAGAATAGAGTTTATAACACCTAATTGCTAAAGCTTGAAAGTTTGATAGAGCACTCCCCACAAATATGGATGATATGTGTCTAGTGTTAAGATTGGCAAAAAGCTCAGACTTGAGTGAAAAAAATTAGATTGCAATGAAGGATTGTGATGTGTGTTATATGTGCAACTAGAATAAGAATAACTAGACTGCAATAGAAAGTAAATATTTATTAAGTCGGGCAACACATTCTTAAGGAGATCGAAGTGAAACCCTAGAAATAAAGGAAGCATAAGTTAACATCTTCATAGAATCCCTAAATAATATGGTAGTTGAAGATTTGATGAATCAATTCATTGATGAGACTTGTAATGAGGAGGAACTCAAGTTGAAAAAATCTATTTTGATCTCAAAAATCCAAGAAATAGAGGACATGGAAAGGTAGACAAGCCCCATTATCATCAAAGTAGGGTTAGTAGAGTTGGATGAGGATTTGATAGGTCCTTTAGGATTATGGGCCATCCTCCCAAGTAGGGGAGGTCCTGATTGTGTGAAAGTATTGAAAAAGTGAGGGCGAAGATCCTTGCAAGAACTATGTCTTAAAGATGGGGGAGCTAAGGGTCCAATTAAACTAACCAACATTCATAATGTTGGAAAGTGGAAGTTCCTTCCTCAGCTGCCATGAATATCTTATTAGGATCAACCATAGAGAGAAATAACAATTACATGCAAATATAACTAATATCAGAAAATAATAAAGCACATATAAGAGAACATAAGACACAAAGATTTAACATGGTTCACCCAATCCCTACACCCTGCAAGGGGCACTATCCCTTGACCTTGTCTTGGGGGTACTGCCCCCAAACCCCCATAGAAATAATTTGGGGGGAAATTGCACCAATTAAACCTCTAAGTTTGATTAGGCTCCACATCACAACAATCTCCCACTTGGAGACTGATTAGCCTCCACAACAATAACCTCCCACTTGGAGACTGGTCATAGTACCACTAAACCTTCTAATGGCTGCCATAAACCCTTTTGATAAAGATAGTCCCCTATTTGCATTTTTCATAATTGAAAGTTATGCCTTTCAAACTTCCCAACCTTTAACTTACCCTCATTTGTCATCGCTCCCACTCAATTGTGAGAGTCCCACTCAACCATGAGACCTTCCTCCAGAGGCTTACCTAAAAAAAAGATGGCAACCTGGGCTAAAAAAAATGATGATAGCATGGCTCTATTACCACTTGTTAATATCAACCATGGACAAAAATAATAATTACATGCAAATATAACCAATATTAAAAAATAATAAAGCACATAGAAGAGAACACAAGAAACAAAAATTTAATTTGGTTCACCCAATCCTAGGACCCTGCAAGGGATGCTACCCCCAAACCCCCATAGAAATAATATGGGGGAAACTACACTAAATAAACCTCTGAGTTTGATTAGGCTCCACATTGCAATAATCTCCCACTTGGAGGCTGATCAAACGACATAATAATAACTTCCCACTTGGAGACTGATCATAGCACAACTAAACCTATAGCTCCCACTGCAATATCAAACCACCCTGGACTTTTTTGTTCTTTTATTCTATTCTATCTAGAAGATCAACCAAATATGAAGAGGAGTTTAACTTCTCTCTTGTGATTTCCTTTGTAAACATATCTAGTGGATTATTATTTGTATGTATCTTCTCTAGCTTTAACTGTCCATCATCCAAAATTGATCGAATGAAATGGTAAATGTATGTGTTTTGTCTTTGAATGTAGAGAAAAAATATTGGCAAGATGAATAAAACTCTGGCTATTTGTAAATAAATATTTATCCCTTTGTGGGTGTCTCAATTCTTCCATGAAGAAATGAAGCCATATCATCTCCTTGGCTACCTCTGTAGCACCAACATACTCTACCTCTATAGTGGATAAACAATTAACCTTTTGCAATTGAGAAATCCAACTCACTGTTGTCCCACCAATAGTAAATACATATCTTGTGGCACTTTGCCTGATATCAGTATCCCCTGCCAAATTTGAGTCAATGTAGCCTTGTAAATTAGTAGTAGATCTCCCAAAATGTAAAAACTTATTCGATGTTCCTCTCAAATATCTAAGAATCCATTTAATTGCATTCCAATGCTCAATCCCTAGATGACTCATAGACCTACTAGCAACTCCCACTGTATGTGCAATATCTAGCCTAGTACATATCATGACATACATCAAGCTCCTTGTAATTGAAGAATAAGGTATCTTGGACATCTTATTGTCCTCTTCTTATGTCTTTCGACACATCTCCTTAGTCAACTTCAAATGACTAGCTAAAGGTGTGTTGACAACTTTGGCATTCTCCATAGATAAACATTGCAACACCTTCTCAACATAATAAACCTGAGATAATGTCAATTTTTTGTTCTTCCTATTCTACAGATTTGCATACCAAGGATTTTTTTTGTTGTCCCCAAATCCTTCATAGCAAATGAATGTACTAACTGTTGTTTTAACCCCATAATGTGATCCATGTTAGACCCAGCTACAAGTATATCATCAACATTTAAACATAAAATAATGTAGCTGACATCACCCAACCTCTTAAAATAAATTCAATGATCTAAATGAACCTACCATATCCATGCTCATGCATAAAACTGTCAAATTCCAGATACCATTGCCGATGTTCTTTCTTTAAGCCATATAAACTTTTATGTAATCTACACACTAAGTTATCCTTATCTTTGACCTCAAATTCCTGTGATTGTGCCATATATATCTCTTCATCCAGATCACCATGAAGAAAGACTATTTTAACAACAAGCTACTCCAAATGCAAATCTTTAGTACCCACAATATGTAAACTAGTGTGAATAGAAGTCATTTTAACAACATGAGAGAATATCTCATCAAAATCAACGCCTCCTTTCTATGAAAATCCTTTTACCGCTAACCTGGCTTTAAATCTTTTCTTACCTCCATCCTCTTCTTTCAACTTGGAAACCCATTTTACTTGCAGGTAACTTGCATAAATCCCAAGTCTAATTTTTTAGCAAGGAATCCATTTCTTCTATCATTGTAGACTCCTGCTGAATCTAAGTATCCACCTACATAGCTTCATCATAACATTTAGGTTCACCAACATTAGTTAGTAAAATAGAGTACAAAGAGGGAGAAAATATTTCTAGAGGTCTACTTAGCCTTGTTGACCATCTACCATTCACTAGGGTGTGTGGTATTTATTGTTGTGGTTATTTTGGAGCATGAGGAACTACTGGAACATCATCTTTTGGAGCACCATCCTACACTACATAATCATTTTCTTTCTTCTCATGTTGTTGTAAAAAATCTTTATACAACACTTTCTTATTGATTAAGACATCCCTGCTCCTTACAATTTTATGATTTTCAAAATCCCAAAGCCTATAACCAAATTCCTCAATGTCATAGTTGAAAAATATACATTTTTCTAACTTAGCTTCCACCATAGTTCTATTTTCATAGTCAATATGTGCAAATTCTTCACAACCAAAGGTTCTAAGAAAAGAATAACTCACCTTCTTACCGTCCATGCTTCCTCTAGAAAACCATAACCCAAAGGTGTAGAGGGACCTCTATTGATCAAATATGAAATGGTATTGATAACCTCAACCCACATGTTTAAGGAAAACCCAACATGCAACATCATGCTCTATGTATGCTCCATTATTGTCTTGTTCATGTGTTTAACCACTCCATTTTCTTGTGGAGTCCTTGGAATAGTTTTCTATCTACAAATACCATTAGTGGAGCAATCATCTTCAAATTTATTGTTGCAATATTCACCATCATTAACAGATCTGAGACATTTTATCTTCTTACCAATCTCATTTTCAACCAAGCATTTTCATTTCTTAAAAGTTACAAATATATCTAATTTTTGTCTAAGGAAATAAACCTATACTTTTCTAGTTGCATCATAAATAAAAAGTAACATAATAATGAGAGCTACCAAGGGAAGATACCTAAGATGGTCCCCATACATCTGTATGCACAAGCTCTAATTTTTCATTTTTCTTTTCCTTCCCACTCTTCACAAAACTCTCTCTTTTATTTTTCATACACATAATTTTCACATAAATCCATATTGACACATTTTAGACCTAGTAAAACTTTATTTGAATGAAGTAATTTCATACCTTTCTCACTCATGTGCCCAAGTATGTTGTGTTATAGCATTGTATTAGAATCTTCAACAATTGTTTGTTCTCCTTGCTCAACTGCATCAACTATTCCTGAACATTAATTTTTCTCTGAAACAATTAAAGTAAAAGGAATAGTATGACCTGTACAAAGATATAAGGTGCCTACTTTCACACCTTTTACTACTACAAGGGAAAGTTTTGAAACCTTCCAATTTTTATCATTAAAAGTAATTGTGCAACCTTCATCACCTAATTGCCTTGCTAAAATTAAATTCCTACTCAACCTTGGAACATGTCATACCTCATGTAGTATCCAATGATTCCCAATGTTTTGCAACTTAATATTAAATTTTCCTTTTCAAAAATCTGGTAAGTTTCATTATCCCCCAAATAAACAAGCCCAAAATTCCCTTGGACATAATCTAGAAAATAACCTTTATGGGGAGTAGCATGAAATGAAGCCCCTTAACCCTGTCTTGGGGGCGCTACCCCCAAACCTCCAAACCCCCGTAGAAATATTATGGGGGGAAATTGCATTGAATAAAAATTTGAGTCTAATTTGATTCCACATCACAACATGTCTTAACTTGGAATGTTAGGGGCATCAATGCCCCTAACAAGAATCAACTCCTAAAATGTTGCATTACTAATGCTAAAGGTGACATAATTATTCTTTAGGAAATAAAACTTAATAGTGAAGAAATGAATAAGTTTAGAAGACCATTCAATTGGAGGGAGATATAAGATTCCCCTATTGAAGGGATTTTGGGAGGTCTTTCCATAATATGGGACCCTATAAATGTATCAATTTCATCTATGGAAATTCATAAAAATTGGATGAGTGGTATGGTAAAAGGAATCAAATCTAAATTTTGCTATAGGTTGTTTAATGTTTATGGTCCAATTCATAATGGAGCTAAAGTTAGGTTATGGAAAGAGATATATGACATACTAACATTAGAGCATAATGGTCTATCTATTCTAGGAGGAGATTTTAATGCTATTCTTCAACCTTCAAAAAAGGTAGGAGGCAACAACACCCTCTCATTAGCATCAAAATAATTTTTTTATTGGGTAAATAGGTTAGGTCTTCTAGAGTTGGCTAGATCGGACAACACGTTCACATGGATAAATAGAAGAAAGGGGTTTAGTAATTTTGTACAAAGATTATACAAGTTTTTCTATTGTAGAGATCTATCAATGGTATTAGTTTCATTTCAATATGAAGTCAAACCAATATCAAGATTGGATCACTATCCAATAGAGCTTAAAATTCTAGAAAATAAATGGGCTAGCAATTGTCCTTTTAAAATTGAGCAAATGTGGCTCAAAAATGATAATTGTATTAAGCTTATTACAAGATGGTGGGAGGAAATGGAAGTCTTAGGATCCAAGATGTTCTAGGTAGTTTTTAAATTGAGAGTAATCAAATCCATTGGCAATCTTGGAATCATTAAACAAGGAATTTATGGAAAATGGAAAAAGAGAGGCTCAATTCCTTGAAGAAAGAAAGCTTAAGGAATAATATGAAGAAGTTCTAGCTAAAGAAGAACTTTTCTGGAGACAAAATTCGAGAGAAACATGTTTACAAGTTGGAGATAATAACACCAAATATTTTCATTATAGATCTAAGCAGAGAAGGGATTTTAATCAAATTACTTGAATTAAAGGAATGGATGGAAATCCAAATAAATTGGCTAAGGATATCAACTTAGAAGCCATTTATTACTTTAAAGGTAGTTATAATAATGGTGTAAGTTTTGGTTTGTTAGATCAGAGGAGTGTTCTCTCTAACATCCCAAGATTAGTCTCTGCAGAACAAAATAAAAATCTTGTTGCAGAAGATCACCAAACTAGAGGTTGAAGAAGTCCTAATAAAAATGAATCTGGACAAGTCTCAAGGTCTTGATAGTTTTCCAACCTTTTGCTTTCAGAAATGTTGGGACTTCGTAGGAGAATATCTAACAAAAGCCTTGGAAGGAGTTAGGAACACTGACAAACTATTGAGATAAGTCAATAATAATTTTATAGCCCTTATTCCAAAAAAGGATAAGGTAGAATCTTTCAATGATTTCATACCATAGCTTTATGTAATTCTCTACAAGCTCTTTACTAAAGTTTTGGCTAGAAGACTTTAAAAGATGCTATCTAGTCTTTGAGGAAAAAACATGTTTTGTCCTAGGAAGTTCGATATATGATGACTTTATTCTAGCCCAAGAGGCTATTCATTCAATTCAAAATAATAAGTTACCTAGTATGCTCATCAGATTGGATATTATGAAATAAAAAGATAAGATATATTGGTGCTTTTATGCAAATATCTTGAAGCTTATGGTTTCTATAGATAATGGATAGAGTTAATATTTGAATGTATATCTACATAGAAAATGTGTATTTTAATAAATAGAACCCTGGTAGGATTTTTTAGTATTTATCATGGACTAAGATAGGGATACCCTATTTCTCCATTTCTATTTATTCTAATCAATGATGCATAAGGGAGGTCAATTATGCAAGCAAGAATGGAAGGATCCATCAAAGGTATCTTAATAACTAATGGGGAGGAACCATCTATACAACAACATTTTGTAGATGATACAATGTTATTTGGAGAAGGATCAACTAGAGAGGCCTATGCCTAGTGTTGGAAATATAAGAGGAGTAACTGAGAAGGGAGGGGTGAATTAGTTACTACAAAATAAAATCTGGACCCCTTAGATGTTAGTACAAAATGCAAATAGATAACTAAATACTGCTGAAGCTCAGTAAACACACAGAATGTTGTAACTTGGTAATAACTGGATTAGCTTGGTAAAAGATTAACATATAAATCTTTGGATATTATCTGTGATTACCATTACTTTTACTTAGTTGCAAACACATAAAAGAAAATGGCATGAACACATCTGACACTAGGATTTAACGTGGAAACCCTATTTGGGAAAAACCACCAATAGCAACTAGTTACTGATTTTCACTCTTCTAAAGTGAGCTATGTTAGGAGCCAACCCTGTTAAAGGTTACAAAACACACTATTAGGTGTGACCCTATTAAAGGATTTGATCACCCTATTAGGAGTGTCTTGGTTAGAGGTGTTGAGAACAATTCAATGAATTGCCACCTTGTTATAGGATTTGCAAATAGCTGTTAAGCCAACTCTCTTAGGAGATTTAGATCATTGCTACAATGGTTAGAGAGTAACAATGAGATGACTTGGTTTGACTACAACTAATTTGTTGATTTCAGATCTCTATTCTGGCTTGTACTTGATCCTTTTTGATCGAATATGGTTTTGCTACTCCACAAGGATATTTTGCTTATCCTTCAAATTCGCTTGCTCTACTCATCAATAGATCTTCAATCACATCATCACAATTCACACATTCACTTGCACTTTTTACAAACTTTGAAATCACAACTTGACCTTATATCTTCCACTTTGTCAAGTCGGCTCAAATACAACTTAATAATCAATATTCATCACTTTAGTTAGCTAGAATCTATAGATAAATCAATTAAGCTTAATACAACAAAATAAAAAAAATCCTTTGTTAGCCGACCCCACTCGGTAGAAACTAACTCTGAAATGATTTCCTTTGTTAACCAACAAAAGCTTGGTTAACACTACAAACTTACAAAAATCCTTTGGCAATCAAGTGAGCTCGGTTAGCACTGGTTCCATCCAACTTTCCTTCGTTACCCAAGTGAGCTCAGTTAACACTGCCTTCTGAAACTTTTCCTTCAATGCCTGAGTGAAATTAGTAGAAATTGCCTTCTAAACTAGGCAAACACAAGAATGCTTGGTAGACATTAAGAACTTTCTTCACTACATGAGTGAGCTTGGCATATACTGATTGATAATGATTATGACATTTGTGTAACACCAAAGACAACACACAATTAATTAATTGTATCCAACAATCTCCCTCTTTGGCATTGATGGCAACACAACATGTCATAGCACAATGCAATTTTGGATTTTAGATTTGAGAACTCCCTTTGTTAGTATGAGATCTTCCTTTCACCGAATTCTGTCTGCAACAACTATTACCAAGTTCATTCATAACATCCTCCCTCTTTCAACATACTTCTTTGGAAGACTTCTCCCTCTCTAGTTTCTAACTTTATTCTAGTTTCAAAAGAGATATGACAGTAAACTTCTCCCTCTTTGAAAATACATGCTAAAGACAATAACTTGATAAATACCAATGTACATTAAGTACTAATTCATTTGCAATATGCCCTTTCCAATGTTGCACCAATTGATTGATCTTCAACAGATTTTGGTTGATGCATTCACTAAATTTCATTTAGTGAATTTTAGATAGGGGAATGACCCCTAGCTTACATCTTAGATACATAAATGCATCCTTAGGTAATGACTTGGTGAATATTTTTGTAATCTATTCCTTTGTATTCACATATTCCAATCTGACTTCTTTATCTTGCACCAACTCTCTTAAGAAGTGATATTTTATAGCAATATGCTTTTCTTTGAATGTGTTACTAGATTCTTTGATATGTTGATTACACTAGTGTTATCACAATATATGGCAACTGGATCTTTGATCTCTACCTTCATTCCTTCCAATAGTTGTTTGAACCAAACAATGTTAGAACAATTGATTGCTACTGCTCCATATTCTACCTCTGCTGTGGATTGAGATGTAAAATTTTCCTTTTTTCTTGTCCAAAATACTAGTCTTTTACCAAGAAAGAATGCTCCACCACTAGTGTTTTTCTATCATCAAGACTTCCTACCCAATCAACATTAGTAAATAATTTCAAGTCCAAATTGCCTCCAAGTTTATACCATAAATCATAGCCTTTAGTACCTTTCAAATATCTCATGATTCTCTTGATTTCCATCATGTGATTTTCTTTGGGATTTACTGAGAATTTTTCCACTATTCCAACTGCTAGAGCAATATCAGGTCTTGTGTGTACTACATACTGCAATTTTCCAATCATTGATCTATAAGTGGTGCTATCTACTTCTTTGGAATCATCATTTTTGGAAAGATGATGTCTAGTACACATAGGTGTTCCAACTGGTCTTGAATCTTCCATTCCAAATTTCTTCAGTATCTCCTTGATATACTTAGATTGAGTGATGTAGATACCATTCTTGTTCTACTGTATTTGTAATCCAACAAAGAATTTTATTTCACCAAACATGGACATCTCAAATTCTTTACTCATTTCTTTTGAGAATGCTTTGCATAAATCATCATTTCCTATAAATAGAGTATCATCAACATATATCTCTACCAATACAATCTTCTTATCTAGTCCTTCCTTGATATACAAAACTACTGTTATCATTAGTCCTTTAAAAACCAATCTGTACCAAGTAATTATGGAGTCTTTCATACCAAGCTCTAGGAGCTTGCTTAAGACCATATGATGCTTTGTGTAGTTTGCAAACCATTTCTCCTTTGCTAGGATCTACAAAACCTTCTGGTCGTTCAATGTAGACTTCCTCATCAAGAATTCCATTCAAGAATGCATATTTAACACCCATTTGATATACTTTAAATCCTCTATGTGCTGCATATGCTATTAAAGTTCTAACACCTTCAAGTTTTACTATAGGAGCAAAAGTCTCATCATAGTCAATACCTTCTTCTTGAGAATAACCTTTGCATACTAATTTTGCTTTGTCTCTTGATACCTTTCCATCTTCATTCAACTTATTTCTAAATACCCATTTTGTACCAATTACATTTTTATCCTTGGGTCTAGGAACAGGTGTCTAAGTTTTGTTCTTCTCTATCTATTCTATTTCTTCATTTATTGCTTGAATCCAACTTTCATTTTTTAGAGCATCTTCAACACTTCTATGTTCAAATTCAATAAGTAAATATATACCTTTTAATTTGCTTCTTGTCATTGTTCAATTAGATTTGTCTCCAATGATCTGATCAGGTGTATGATGTCTTCTGACATATCTTGCTAATATAGGCTCTTTAGTCTTTGAATGAGTTCCACCATCTTCTTCTTTAATTTAAATTTTAAGCTCAGGTCCTTCTGTCTGTGACTCAGGTCCATCAAGCTTAGTTTGAACTAGCTCGGTAGCCTCTGATTGTGACTTAGATCCTTGTAGCTCAGGTTGCACTACCTGCAACTTGATAACTATTGGAGTTTCTAGGGACTTGGGAGATGAAGCTTATTTTCTCTTAGATAGATTTGGCAGAGTATTAGGTTCGTAGTAAACAAATCTTCTGTAGTCTTTAGGTTCCTTGTTTCTTTCTTCTTCACTCTTTTCTACATATTCATCAATTCTGACATGTGCACTCTCTATAATTTTGTGAGTAGACAAATTCAGACATTTGTATGCTTTACTTCTACAGGAGTATCCTAGAAATATGCCTTCATCACCTTTTACATCAAATTTTCCTTTTCTAATTTCTTTTAATATGTAACATTTGTTGCCAAATACTTTCAAGTAACTTACATTAGGTTTGTAGCCATACCACAGCTACTAAGGTGTCTTGTTTGAATCTTTCTTCAACTAAACTTTATTCAAGGTATGAATTGCAAAGCTGATAGCTTCCTTCCAGTATTTGAGAGCAACATTCTTTTCTATCATCAGGGTTCTTGCACAATCCATGATAGATCTGTTTCTTCTTTCTACTATATGATTTTGCTGTGGTGTACCAGGGGTAGATACTTTTTTTAATATTCCTCTTTCAATATAGAAATTATTGAATTCATGGGAGATGAATTCACCACCTCTATATGATCTTAGGCATTTCAACTTCTTTGTAGTTTCTTTTTCTATTCTTGCCAGATACCCCTTAAATTTTTTAAAGGCTTCTAATTTTTCTTTTAGGTACATTATTGTCATCATTCTAGAGTAATAATCTACAAAAAGAATGAAAAACTTTTCTCCACTATAACTCTCTATTCTAATAGATACACATAAGTCTGTATGAAAAATTTCCAAGACTTCTTTTGACTGATAGTCTTTGCTTTTGAAGCTTGTCTTTCCCATCTTACCAATTTGTCAATTCTTGCATAGACCCATGTCAGGCTTCTTCAATGTAGGAATACCTCTTACTCTTTTATGTTTACTTATCTTAACTAGATTATCAAAATTCATATGACATAGCCTTTTGTGCCATAACTAGCTTTCCTCTACTTGAGCAATAAAACATGAACAATCACTGAGATCAAGATAAAATAGATTACCTTTTGTTAGTTTGCTAGATTCAACCAAATTTCCTTTTCCATCCAGTAGTTTGGCATGTCCATTCATGAATTCTACCTTGAATCCAATGTTATTCAGCTATGCCACACTTAGTAGATTATGCTTTAGTCCTTCAACCTAATAAGCATTATCACACACAAGTTCTTTAGTCAACAAGATACATTCTTTTCCTTTTATGTTACAAGGTTCATTGTTTCCAAATCTTACATTACCTCCATCATAATATTCCATATGCTCAAATTTTGTTTTGTCACCAGTCATATGATGTAAGTATCCATTGCCAATAATCCATATATCATTTTTTCTAACATGAGAGATAAGTGCCATCTTATCTCCTTCATCATCAGATTCATCTTTTACAACTATATATACCATTTCATCTTCATTGTTATCAGAATCTTTAGCCATAAAACAAGATTTCTTACCTTTTTCCTTGAAGCTCTATAGTTCTTGGAGTCCTTCTTGCTCTTATTCTTATTCTCATCCTTAATTTCCTTGTTTGGACACCTAGCAACAATGTGACCAATTTCTTTACAAGAAAAGCAGATCAGAGAAACTTTACCTTTGTACTTTCCTCTTCCTTTGGAATACTTCCTTGCAAGCAGGGCTTCAACAACTTCAAGATCACTATTTGAAGTTTCTTCTAATGATCCATCTTCTTTACTTCTTGATTGACTGGATTTTGACTTTTTACCTGTTTCTTTGAGTGAAAGCTTAGCTTTAAATGCAAATTCAATATTCTTTGAAGCAAGAACATAGTTATCATAATTGTTTAACTCAAAAATTGTTAATCTTCCAACTAGAGCATCCAACCCTATTTTATTATTTGGATCACATCTCATTTCTTGAATAACAGATACTCTAATAGTAAAAATAGGAAGAAAAGTTGTGAGTACTTTACTTACAACAATTTCCTCCTTGATGTCTCCTCCAGATGCTTTGATTGCACGTACATTGGCCTTGATCCTTTCCACATCTTTTTTAATGTTTTCATCTTCTCTCATTTTCATTTGATAAAATTCTCCTCTAAGGCTTTTTGCTTTGGCTCTTCTTATATTGTCATCTCCTCCATAGATATATTTCAGTTTGTTCCACATTGCAAAAGTAGTTTTGCAATCTTTTACCTTATCAAATTCAACATAACTAAGAGTAGATGTAATATCAATCATCATGATATTATGATTCTTCTTTTCGACAATGTCTTCAATTGATAATGTTCCAATGAGACTCTTATATTCAAAATCAAGATACTTGTAACCTGAATTAGTGATGGTAGCCAGATGTAATCTCATAAGTCCTTGGCATGCTGCAAAATGGTCTCTGTTTAGCTTGGGAATCTCTCTTTTGTAAGACATCCTGATCTTTAGCTTAGGTCCTTGAAACCTTCTCTGCAAGCACCAAAAGCTCTAATACCAATTGTTGGAAATATAAGAGGACTAAATGAGAGGGGAGGGGTGGATTAGTTACTACAAAATAAATTCTAGATCCCTTAGATGTCAATACAAAATGCAAATAGATAACTAAATAATGTTGAATCTCAGTAAACACACAAAATGTTGTAGCTTGGTAATAACTGGATTAGCTCAGTAAAAGATTAACATATAAACCTTTAGATGTTATCTGTGATTACTATTACTTTTACTTAGTTTCAAACACATAAAAGAAAATAGCACGAACACATTTGATACTAGGATTTAATGTGGAAACCCAATTTGGAAAAAACCACCAATAGCAACTAGTTACTAATTTTCAATCTTCTAAAGTGAACCCTGTTAGGAGCCACCCCTATTAAAGGTTACAAAACACACTATTAAGTGTGACCCTTTTAAAGGATTTAATCACCCTATTAGGAGTGGCCTGGTTAGAGGTCTTGAGAACAATTCAATGGAATTGCCACCTTGTTAAAGGATTTCTAAATAGCTGTTAAGCCAACTCTCTTAGGAGATTTAGATCACTCCTACAATGGTTAGAGAGTAATAATGAGATGACCTAATTTGACTGTAACTAATTTGCTAATTTTAGATCTTTGTTCTGGCTTGTACTTGATCCTTCTTGATCAAATATGGCTTTGCTGCTTCACAAGGATATTTTGCTTATCCTTCAAATTTGCTTCCTTTGCTCATAAATAGATCTTCAATCACATCATCAAAATTTGCACATTCACTTGCAATTTTTACACACTTTGACATCACAACTTGACCTTATACTTATATCTTCCACTTTGTTAAGTTAGCTCAAATACAACTTAATAATCAATATTCATCACTTTAGTAGGCTGGAATCTATAGATAAATCAATTAACCTTAATACAAAAAAAAGAAGAAAATCCTTCATTAACCAACCCTGCTCAGTAGAAACTAACTCTGAAAGGATTTCCTTTGTTAACCAACATAAGCTTGTCTAAGATTGCAAACTTATGAAAAATTCTTTGGCAACCAAGTGAGCTTGGTTAGCATTGGTTCCATCCAACTTTTCTTTGTTACCCGAGTGAGCTCGATTAACACTACCTTTTGAAACTTTTCCTTCGACACCCGAGTGAACTCAATAGACATTGCCTTCTGAACTATGAAAACATAGGAATGCTCGGTAGACACTAAGAACTATCTTCACTGCCTAAGTGAGCTCGACATATACTAACTAATAATGATCATGACATTTGTGTAACATCAAAGACAACACACAATTAATCAATTTTATCCAACACCTAGATGGATATTCTGGGTAACTATACCAAGGTGTCAGGTCAAGAGATTAATAGAGATAAATCATAAATCTTTTTATGCAACACTTCCACCAATTTGGAAGCTCAAATTTGTGCCATTTTAAAATTTAACAAAGGTATCTTGCCTTGTAGATAGTTGGGTCTCCCTCTCAATTCGGGTCACAATATTTCTAAACTATGGGATCCTCTAGTAGAAAAATAAAAGGTAAATATTGTTGGATAGAAGGAAAGTAGCTTTCCTTACCAGGGAGGAAGACTATAGTTTCTACTATTTTTTGGCACAACCTATTTACCAACTTTCATGTTTGGATCTCCTAAATAGAAAGTTGATGGAAATTGAAGGTCTACTTAAAAAAAAATTCTGGTAGGGTAATGCAGATCGACATAAGTTTTCCCTTCATTAATGGGACCAAATCTGTATGTCTAAAAGTTTAGGTGGAGTTGGTATCAAAAATATCACATCTCAAGGAACGACCTTAGGATAAAGGTTATTATGGAGGATGGTTAGGTTCTCTAACCTCAAATGGGTTAGGATTTTTTTACCACAAATGCCTTTCATCCCCTAATCCAGTCAATATCTTTTGAGAGATACCCTCCCAAAGGCTCACAATTCTAGAATTTCCTCTTGAAATGCAAAAATATTATTTAGAATAAGCTCTCGTAGAATCTTGGGGATGGGAAGGAGGCATTTTTTTGAGAAGATTCAAGGGGTGGATATAAGCCCCTTATTTGTTATCCTTCCATGTTGAAAGAAAAATCTCATTTGGTAGAGAGATGGGGAACAAAGGTGAAGTACTATGTGATTTTTGGAGAGATGGATTGCATTGGAAGTGGAGATTTTTTTTTATGTTGAAGACATTCTCTTAGAAGATAAGTTTCTTCTTCAATAAATTCTAAGATCTAGAGTGATCTCCTTTAAGGGAGGGGATGATTAACTCATATGGTATGGGGAAAAAATGGAGATTATAGCTCAAAATTGGGCTATTTGTATCTTGAATCTCTTCAAGCATTCTCTCCATCTCCTTTCCTTCTCTATCTATGTTGGAATAAGTTATGCCTTCTCAAAGCAGGATTTTTCTCATGGATTTTCCTTCATCAAAGGGCCCTTATAGCATAAAGGCTTAAAATGTTAGGGATTCAAGGGGCTAGCAAATGCCCACTATGTGAGTTTGATGAGGAATTTTTTGACCACCTCTTTCTTAACTACCCTTACTCAAGCTCATGTTGGAATTGGCTATGTTCACAACTCAGAGTTATGTTGGCTTTTCCAAATTTAATCATGAGTATGTTGAATTCTTGGTCATTGTTGAGAACATATAGTATATATCATATCCTTTGGTTACATCTCCTTTCCTAATTATATGGGGACTATGGAAGGAGAGGAGCCATATAATATTCCAGGATAAGAAGATGTCTGTTGATCAATTAAAATAAAAGATTGAAGTCTCTACTATTGAACTAATAAACAACATATCGCTTAATTCTCTCTCCAAAAATGTTTAAATGACTAATTGGGATGAAAGAATGAGAGGTAGATGGATTGGTCTAAAAATTCCTCCCTTTCTAGGTGATGGAGGGACTCTAGGTAAATTAAAGAGATTATAATGTGTTTGGTAGGCTCTGTAGGATGGTTGGTTCAAGCTCAATTTTGATGGAACCTCTAGAGGAAATATGGGTCAAGTAGGTATAAGGTTTTGCATTCAAAATGATCAAGGGATTAAAGTAGCGAACTTGTCCAAATACATAGGTGAAGCTATTAATAATTGGGTAGAGATTTCTACTCTAGTGGAGGGCCTTCAATTATGTAAATCCTTAAAAATTAAATTCATAGAAGTTGAAGGGGATTATACCATCATAATTAATTCCCTTAGAAAAGGTTCTCTTCCTAACTGGTGAATATATGCTAAATTAGCTATAGCTTTAAAACTTTGCAAATATTTTGACAAAATTATTTTCAATCATATCTATTGGGAAGGTAATAAGCGAGCATATGAGTTAACTAATATGGGGATTAATGTATTTCTAGCATCAAATTCTTAATTATTGCCTCATATTCCTTATTAATTATTAGTTACAAGGCTTGAAAATGATGGTTATTACAAGTTATCTTTTAAGTAGGAAAAGAGAGATATCATTAGTATGTGTGCTCTTCCCCTTGCCAAATCATGATTATATTCACAAGCTCTAATTCTTTGTAAAGTTGGAAATTTGAGGTTATAAGGGAGGCTTTTATTACTCCCTTTAAGTAATTGGTAGAAGCCTCCCCTCTTTCAAGATTCTTTCCTTTCTTACTTTCTATATGATCAGATTTTGAGATGTATCAGTTTGATTGGTTTGTAGAAGCATTTTAAAAAGGTATTTTGTGATGTTATTAATCATCTCTGGGTGTGTTGAAGATTATTCAACTTGAAGTCTTTCTTTTATGTTTAAATGCTCCTTTAAGACTCTATGGGTTTTTCTCCTCAATCTCTAGGTGATGGCCTTCTGCAATTTCTTATTTTTTATCTTTTTAATAATATCTTTATTTAAGTTTTCTAACCTCTAACAAAGAAATATGGAGTTGTCTATTTTGGTCAGTGTTTCTATGACGTTTCAAGTAATTTAAGACACAAGAGTGAATCTCTTTGGAGAAGATGGAAAAATTTAACCATTGGATGTGGAACAAAAGATACATTTTTTAATTTGGGCTAAACTGAGGGACCATCACCCAATTCCATCCTTTTAGTGCCTCATGAGTTGGGTTGTACTCTTTTTATCTTTAATATATGCCCTCGACCTCTTTCTTATAAAAAAAACTAGCTTACCCAAAAAAGAAATAGGAGGTCAAAAATATCCAAATGTGCTAAAAAATCTCATTCCATAGCAAAAAATGGCCCATAAAGTAAAAAAAAACCTAGAAATTGGCACTGATGTCATCTTTGGGCAAATGTATTAAATAAGGTGGGGCCATTGATAATTTTACTCCCCATACGTCTTCTCTCCAAAAATTTACCTTGGCTAAAAGGGTATGCACTGAATAAGGTATGTCAGTGGCTACGAAACTAGAGGTCATGCCCAAAAACCTCCATAGGAAGAAAAATAATTTTTCCTAAAAATGTCTAAAACCACAAACCCAAAAGGACAAAACTACTAGAACATGCTCAAAATAATTTGTCTTCAAAATGCAAACCACCAATCAACTATTAAAGTGGGGTTGTCATTGTACCAAAATATTGATTTGTTAGTGCTCGATACAATCACTCAACTTATAGTAGTTAAGCCCTTATGATGAATCTTGAGGAGATCATTGAATATTTTTCCAACAATCTCCCACTCAACATTATTTGAGGGTCTAAGGGTTCGAACCTGTAACCAATATTTGATACTACTTGTTAGAGTGGGGTTGTTGTTGCACCAAATGATCGATTTGTTAGTTTCTGATATAATCACTCAACTTATATTACACAAGAGGTAGTTAAACCCTTGTCATGAATCTTGAGGGAAGCATTGAAAATTTTTCCAACATCAACATGGGTACAAGACCACATGGCATAAAGGTCTTGGGCAACATAAAAACTTGGGCATTGACGAGAAATCATGCATACGGCTTTGGAAAATTGTGTCCCAAAAGGACATGCACAAGAGCCTTTTGGTCAACACTAACAGATCATTGGGTGCCAAAATAATGGAGGAGGAGCCCAAGAAAAATAAGTTAGCCTTTAGAAAATTGCACATTTGAAAAACCACGAGGGCCAGATGCAATGCCACACTCAGAGATCCTTGGAACAAGGATAAATAAAAGCCAAGATTTAAATTTTTTTTTTCTTTATAGCATGGATGCAAACAAAAATCAACATACAAGGATCATAAGGATCACAATGGAAGACTTAACTGATAATCCTAACAACCAATGAATCTCCAAGCACCACTACCAAACTAACACACTCAAACTAAAAGATGAGAATGAAGACAACAATAGAACCTAAATCTTTGATTTGTTGAAGCTTGGAAAAACAAGCAATCCCAAAGGGTACTCGTAACACTAAATTGTGTTCTCTAAAAGTACTGGAGATACCCCCTATTTTCCAAGCAAGAAAATACAACAGACAGTCTCGCACAAGGAAGTACCCCTTCACATGAGAAAGTGCACCATGCCACATGAGGATTTTCCCTCTCACATGAGGAAATGATTTGCTTAGCCAATAAATTCCCTCCACACTGTTGATGAGGTTCATGTAATGGAATGCACACACCTAAAAAAGGAAGTGCAAAGTCTCACATGGAAGAGAGTATAATCTCATGTGAGCCTTCTCTTCACTTCACGTGAGAGAATACCTTCTAGCATAAGAGAACATATTCTCATGAGAGAAACCACTTCTCCACTGTGAGGAAGTATAACAACAACAAGGAAAAAGAAAGACGAGCAAGAAGGAAAAAGAAATTCCTCCATACTGAGGAGTTCTAGATCCACAAATTGAGGCTTGGACACTCAAACACCATAACTGCATGATGTAAAAAGCATCTAACCATCTAAAGCATAGTAGTAAAGGAAACATACTGAAAGTAACATCACAATGGACTAAAAAGGCTAAACTCTTACACGGCTGCTCCCAACCATAGTAGCATCATGAGACCTCAAAGGTCTTAGCCATCTCTGCGTGTAATATCCTAAACTACCAACCAAATAGTTAGGGTTGTCTTATGAGGGCATCACTACAAAAATGTAATAACATCACAAGAACAAGGAAATCTAACATGCTAATAGAGTAAAGCAATATATACTCCAACTAACTAAAATACATCATCTAATCAAATGCTAAACATCATAATATAGAAATGTGTCAAATAAACTAACAACATCTAAACATGATACCCAAGCATTCCAATGAAAGCATAAATTATAAGGAAGCATACTCTAGAATTATGAATATACCAAGTGAAACATCAAATACCACTCACACTAGAATAAATAGACTATCTTGTACACCGATCCCCAATAGTGGTATAGGTAGCTACACCTCCCAACCACATAGAACCCATAGGCCCACTCCCATCATGCTGATGGAGATAATGATCCAACCATCAAAAAAAATAAAGCAACATCCATGGCTAATACTCATGCCAGACAATAAAAATGGTTGCAACCAAGATCATGAGACAATGCAAGTACAATAGGTCTTGGTCAAACACTCAGTGGGTAACTATATAGGGACTCACCTAGAGGATAAATCACTTGGCATTGGGAAGCCCAAGCTAGTAGTGTACATAATCAAATTCACAATAGAAGGCTCTCACAATGTGTCCTTGAACTTAATTGGGTGCACCAACCTGGGAATAGTCACCAAGGTTGTGGTAGAAGCCCCTCCATGATGCTACCCTACCCTACCCATACTCATCCAATGATGAGTACTCGTAGGCATGCATTTAACTAACCCAACCCCAATAAACATAACTAAACCAAAATACATCCAGGAGATTGGTCCTCGCAAGTCACCCAAAAAATGCACATCCATGTACTTGTGTGTGGTGCACCACCATCACAAAGAACATAAAACAAGGGCTGGATGAGAACACAAGCAATAAATGCTGAACCCAAAATAAGCTCAAGATAATGGATGTAACATGCATCCCAATAGAAAATTAAAGTAAAACAATGGTCTAATTGACATCCTACAGATAATCCAAGTCCATGACCAATATCATGCCAAGAAAACTCAAGAAAACTAAGCAACACACAAATTGAGGTAAAAACCTCGAAACTCAAAATTTTTTAAATTAAAACCCATTTGGTCTTAGGGCACAAAAGCCACAAAAATATAATAAAATTTAGGTTTGAACACTGTATGCAAAAATGACCAACATAATAGTGTGAAACCCCAAACCCTCATCCTGAAAATTAGGAAATGTTCATACTCGACCAACTAGGCAAAACTAATAGTAAAAAATAGAGGGGAATACTAGTTCTCAGCCTCCTAAAATATAGCTACCAAAAATGAAAGTAGAAACATAGCTAAAACATGAAAATGGGAGAGCCCTACTTGACATCCAAAAGGGCTAAAACGAGAATCAACCAGATAAAATAAATATCACGTGGAAGCTGCCAAAAGTCATGGCAAACCAAGATCTCCCTGAGCTGGATCCAACGAGACCGACCTCACAAAGATCCCATGCCCGTAGCTCTCAAAATGAACATAAACACAATCTTCCAGAAGAGGATTTTGGAAAACACTCTCAAATTCCTAATTTCCAAAGGTGAGAAGTGAGGAATACATTTCCTCTTTGGATACTTATTCACTTTTCGAGTGAATAATCAATTAGGGTAAATAACCAGTTAACCCAATTAAACCCTGAATCAACCCAAATGAAAATAGGTTATTCTAATTAATTGGAATTCATCTATGCCAAATCTAACAAAAAATAATGATCAATTAAAATAAAGCCCAAAAACCCTTAAACTAAAATCATAGAGAACCTTACAAACTTTCATGACAATTGTGAACCTCTAGATGCACAGACATGTTCACAGGTCTAGTCACATAATGCAAATGAGTTTGGATTTAATAATCACTAAGAGATTTAGTTTAAACACTTAAATAAGATACATCAACCATACAGGGACGACATTGGTAAATATGAATAGCTGAATCACTAACTCCACGTGCCATTGCCAGGGATATAAATCTTGCACACTAAAACACATGATCAAGTATAATTGTATATAATAACATAGTCAAAGAAATAAATGCATTAAATAACCTAATTTAACAGTTTATTTAATTATACTAAAATAATCCATTTACATCATTCATGTTCACATAAAGCATAACTAAGAAAGAATGAAGTAAATAACCATAGTGTTAAATCCAACATATAACCAAATCATAGATATGCCCAAACACTGGATAACCAAATATTATCATAAACATAATTTCATCTCAAAATGTCATCATCATGCAAATATGATCAACTAAACAACATAGTAATAATGAAGTAAATAACCATAGCGTTAAATCCAACATATAACCAAATTAGAGATATGTCCAAATACTTGATAACCAAATATTATCATAAACATAATGTCATCTCAAAATGTCATCATCATGCAAATATGATCAACTGAACAACATAGTAATCTAACATCTATGATATTGAATCAAAGTATAACATTTGATCCTCAGGTCATCTCAAATGTAAAATTACATGAGTAACAAGTATCTCTCAAATCAAAATATAACAAGGTATAGATTGCAAACACAAGAGGCACTACATCCTCCCCCACTAGGCATAAGCTTACTCCTAGAAGCTTGTAAAAAGATAGGGGTACGAATCTCTAAATCGTGTAGCATCTTCCCAAGTAGCAGAGGTCGCATCACTTGGGTCCCACTGGATCTTTACCTACTCTATGTCCTAACCTCTCAAAGTCAATCTCCAATGTTGAAGGATACAAATGGGCTCCAAAGAAAGTTTCCCATCCTCCACCTATAAAGCATCCCAATCAAGAACATGGGTCACATCGAGAATATACTATCTCAAAATAGAAACATGGAAAACATCATGGATGCACAATAGGCTAGGTGGCAACACTAGTTAATAAGAAATAGGATTGATCCTCTTGAGGATCTGAAATGGCCTGACAAAACATGGTGCCAACTTAGAGCCTTTCCCATAATAGATGGGGCTCTTCCTCAAACACACTCTCAAAAACACCTTGTCACCAACAAAAAATTGACGATCCAACCTATGGGCATCTACATAGTTCTTCTGCCTATCCTAAGTAGTAAGGAATGCTCTCTAATACAAATAACCTATTGCTCCATATCCTAAAGCATCTTTGGACCTCAAAGTATTAAGTCCTCCAAATGATCCCCACTCAAAGGGGTACGACATGGTCTACCATACAAGGCTTGAAAATGTGACATGCCGAGAGAACTATGATACCTATTGTTATAAGAAAATTCAACAAGGTATAAATAATCCTCCCACTTCACTTGCTTGTCCATCACATGAAGCATATCTTCTAGAACCTAGTTCACCTTCTCTATCCGACCATCAGTCTTTGGGTGATAAGCTGAACTAAAATTAAGATGCACGCCCAAAGCATGCTGGAGAGACATCCACAATGCTAAAGTAAACACTAGATCTCTATCTAAAATAATTCAACAAGGGATTCCATGCAATCAAACAATATCTTCCAAGAAAACATGAGCTGCAAAAGAAGTTGTGTAGGATGTCTGCATGGGTGAAAAATGTACTACCTTGGACAACTTGTCCACTATCACCATAATACAATCATGTCATCATGATGACATAGGCAACCCTATGATGAAATCAATAGATATCATATCCCATTTCCACTCTGGAATAGTATGCGACTACAAAAGACTTGTGAGGTGCTAATGGTCTACCTTCACTCTCTAGAACTTGAGATATCAAGCAACAAAATTAGTAACATCGCTCTTCATCCCTACCAAAAAGTACAACTATTTAAGGTCAACATGCATCTTCTTAACGTCAAGATGTGTGAAATATAGTACACGATGTGCTTCCAACAAAACCAAGGTATGACGATCACCTGACACTAGTACATAGATATGCTCCAAGTGTCACAATAGTCCATCAAACTCAAGAAAATAACTTGAAAACCTCCCCTCAAGGGTAGATCCAGACTTGATCTCCACCCTCACCTCTTGATACCATGTGTCATTAGGTAAGGCCTCCAAGATATAGCCTTGCAAATCCACTCCAAATGATAAAACTAATATCTCATGTTGTATCCTACTCAAGGCATCCACAATGATATTTTCTTTCCCTTTAATGTAGTGAATATCAAAGTCATATGCACACATGAAATCCATCTAGTAACGCTATCATGCATTTAGGTTTAGCTTGGTAAAGATATACTGCAAGCTCCTATGATCACTATGAAACTCAAACCTATGTCCCAAAAGGAAATGCCTCCAACAAACAAGAGCATGCACTGTGGCCGCAAGTTCCAAATCATGAGGGGGTAGTTGAACTCATGGTCCTTGAGTTCTCTAGACTCATATGTAATTACTTGACCATCCTGTATCAACACCACACCCACACCTTCCAATCAAGCATCTGTGCAAACCATAAAATCACCTACATGATTAGGAACTACAAGGATTGGTGCACTGGTCAGATACTCAAGAGTAATAAATGATTCCTCACACTGATATGACCAAACATACTTTTTCCCTTTCTGCTGAAGAGAAGGGATGGAGTGAGCTACATGTGAAAAATCTTTCATGAAGTGATAGTAATAACTGGCCAATTCCATGAAACTACAAACTGCAGAAACATTAGTGGGTACCAACCAATCTTGGTAGCTCAGATTTTCTCTAGATCCACTACAATACCATCACCAGTGATGATATGCCCCAAATACTTTATCTTTGACTAGAAGAATTTGAATTTACCCAAGTTGGCATATAACTAATGGTCTCACAAGAACTGCAACACCTAGCGTAAATGGACCACATGTTCCTCAAAAATATTTGAATAGATCAATATGTCATCCAAGAATACAATGACACACTGATCAAGGTACGTGTAAACTACTCCATTCTTCACTCATGAACACTAATTCCACATTGGTTAACCCAAAGGGTACAATCGTGAACTTATAATGCCCATATCATGTATCAAAAGTTGTGTGATGAATGTTGACTTCATAAATATGAAGCTGATGGTATCCCAACATAAGATTAATCTTGAAGAACACTTGTGCTCTCTTCATCTAATTGAACAAGTCATCTATCCTTGGTAAGGGATACTAGTTCTTCATTGTCACCTTATTCAACTATTAGTAGTCAATGCATAAATGCAATGATCCATCCTACTTCACAAAGATGATTGGTGCACCCTACCAAGATACACTAGGATGAATATGGCCCTTGCCCAACAATTCCTCCAATTGTAATCTAAGCTCACTCAACTCTTGAGTAGTCATACAGTAAGGAGCTCATGAAATTTGCTCTGCTCTTGGTATGAGGTCAATCTAGAAATCAATGTCATGCTACGGTGGCATACCTGGTATCTCATCAGGAAACATGTTTGCATACTCATAAAGGAGTGGATGATCATCAAGTATCACCATATGGCTATTGACCTCCTCCAGATCATTAACAAAAACTAAAAACATCTTGTTGGTCTAGTTTTCACCTAAATTTTATTCATATGCCTCTCTAAGTGAATTTTTCTAGTGACCTTTGTAAAAATTGGGGTTTTATGTTTTAATTTTGGCTAATCCTAGAGTAACCCTAATTTTTGTTTCCCTAAATGTTGCCTTAGAAAACCTTTCGATTATGTTTTCATAACATGCCCTTTCAAAATAAAATGCACAGGAAAAACCTTTTAAATTCCCTTTTTATTTTTCTTGGTACCTTTTAAAATTCATTTGAATTGTCTAAACATTATCCTAAGTCTTCAAAAATAACCTTAACCTAAGCTTTCATTTTAATTTTCTATAGGTTTATGTCTTTATTTGAAAAAAGTGATTTGAGTAACGATAACCCTTGATCTTCTCAAGATCAAGGGTTGCCACTTTGTCACCAAATGAAATTACTAGCTATTTATTCTTGGCGACATAGTGACCAAGCAGTTCTTGCCTATGAGACCTAGTGAATAAAGGAACAAGGTTTTAAGAAAAAGACCCACACTGTCAGATCTTCTCATGATCGATGGTGGTTGTTTTGTCACCAAGGGAAACCATAAGGTTTTTACCCTTAGCGACATAGCGATAGCTTGCCACATGGATATGTGGCAGGACCAACCTTTGAGGATGATGCCGTAAATTCTATGTTATTAAAGGATTGTTAGAATGTCAAATTGTCAGATGCACCGAGGGATTCACTTTAAAGGAAAAGAAATGTAAGATTGCAACATCAGATCTCCCCAAGATTGAAGATGGTTTCTTTGTCACCAATGAAAATTGCAAGAACTTTATCCTTGGCAACATAGCAACCAAAAGGAAATACCACAGGCCCACATCATGTGTAATGAAATAGCCATAAATATCTTTAATCCAATGCAAAGTTGATCAATGATGGTCACTTTGTCACCAATTGGAGTTGCTTGATTTTTAGCCTGGGTGATATAGTGAGAACATGACATGTGTTCGGGGGTGTAAGTGGGTGCAATGTAAGTCACCAGCAATGAAAGAAAAGGCTTATGTGGAAAGATTTGATTGGATTGACTATCAACTAGGAAGGTTGAAGCTGAATCATAAAACATTTTATTCCTAAATTGTTAGATTTTCCAAAAAATTGTCGACCTATTTTCAAATTTGAAAGGTGATGCCACTCTATTTCTCTACAATCCATTTATGATAATTAAAGCTCCCCATGCAAAATAAAACAAGGAATATATTGTAGATAGTCAAGATTTTGTTCGTGCAAATATATTCCTAATTTTCTGAGAGTTAGAACTTGTTGAAGAGCTATTTTCCCGCTTGGTTGAATTGTAAAGAACTTTCTATATCAACAATTCACTATAGAATTTAGAGCGAAGAAGAAAAAGAGCCAAGTAAGTACCTCAGTTCAAATATAATTCAAGGAATTCTATTTTCACTTCATTTTTATCAAATATGCCTCTAAAGAAAGGTTTCTTGGGGAAAGTAGAGTATGCTAGTAGGAATATCCATAATAACTTCCTTGAACAATTGAGTGAATCTATGAATGAATTAACCCAAATTAAAAAGATAGTTCCTGTAAACCCTAGGCTCAAGATTGTAGATGGTTTGTATGATAAGGGGAATTGGACTAGGGATTCCATAACCTCTAAAACATGGCTCCAATTGTTGAAGAAATTGTTCTCAGAAAGGAAATTGTTTGCCCCCTAGAAGAATGTTTGGAACTTTGGTTTAGGTAAGTTAGTAGTCCCCGAGATTTTCATGGATTCATACCTTCTCACAACTTTAGCCCTAAATTATGACCTAGTAGCTTGGATGGTGAGGAGAATAGATGGGGAGTGTTTGGTAAAAATTTCTACAGAAAAGATCCAAGAGGTTTTTGGAATGGAGCCAACTATAGATTACCATGAAATCATTGACTTTTAGGGATTGGAAAAGGAATACTTGTCTCGTAAAGATCAAATTGGACAAGGTGCATTAAGAGGACACCTATCCACAATTGGTAATTTGACTTTTGTTGCAACATCAATAAAATAGCCTTTTAAGAAGCAGTTTTTCAATATTAGGGCCATTGACATTTACATGACTTTATGTAGGGTTTTTGGTGAAGATGAACAAGATTTTATGCCAATAAAGTTCATGTATATGATGACACGTATTTCTTCTTTTGGTGTGGATATTATTTTTGAATTTTCATCTTATTTAGCAAAGGAAATTCACATAGGTCTAATTGGAATTGCGAAGGGAAAAATTGAAAAAATCTTTGGCCACTACTCTTTGTTGATGCATATGTTCTTGTATAAAGGTGTTTCAAATGGAATTGAATAGAGAGTATGAGGGAGAAGCTCTGTCAGTCCAATTATAGAGTGCATATATGACTTGGGATGCAAAAGAGGCTAGCTTTGTGAGATTTGATAGATACTTCACATCTAGGTTGAGGAGCCTTTTATTAAGGGACAATCCAAAAACACCCAAGGCACTGCTAGATTTCATCAGGCCTATGGATAACCCTACTAGTTTGAAGGTGTCCCATAATTGGGCAGATATCATACCATACCCTATGTCTACAATTTTTAGAGTGTACAGATTCGAAGGAACTCCCCATGTACTTCCCTACCAAGTACCTTTGAAGGTGGGACTAGCTGAAATGCTATGGCAAATAGGTGGATTAGAGGAAGCACAACTAATTGGTCGATCTAGAGGTTCAATTTTCCCATCTTGTACTATTTCCCATTAGTTTATAATCACCAAGGGTGGTTGGTTGTTTCTGTATAAATTTTTAGATCAATATAAAATGGCTATATCCCAAGACCATTTCAATGATAATGAAGTATTTTTTGATATTTTCAAATAAAGGGCTAATACTGGTGCTAAAAAACATCAACCCTACTTCCTTGAAGACATAATAAGAAATGAATTCTCTCTCCAAGAGCAAGAGATAAAGAAGGAGAAGTGGAGAGTTTATTCCAGGGTTTTAGAATTTATCAATTATTTTGACAAAGATTATAAGCCTCTAAAAGATGCAAAGACGAAGGCAGATAAGATAAATAAATTGATGATTACTTTTCCTGAGATTATGGAAGCTATGAATAAGAAGACATTTTTTTATCAATTCTTATCTTGATAAGGATTAGGAGGTCATGAAAAGGTTATCGTTTACCCCTGCAATAGGATTAGGGCAATTGATTATTTAGAGGAGGGCTGACTATAATATCATTAAGAATAAAGAGCCCACAATTGGTAAAGGTAAACAAATAGTTGGGCCAGTTGGTATTATTTTAGAAGAGAGGCCCGAAGAGCCAAAGGATAAGAGGTAGAAGATAGAAGAAAAACATGTGCCCCAAGTAGAAAAATACTCACTTTCTTAATCCCCATTGTGTTTAGGAGATAAGCAAATCACTGAGGAGCAAATGGAGCAATTAGGATCCCAAGGGGGAGTTTTTATCACTGTTTCAAAATTAGAAGAGGGGAATCCTCAAGAGCCTCCCATTCCTAGTTTGGAATTAACTATTTCTGATTATAGAGGAAGGGAATTGGACCCTATTGTAGAACAAGCTAGTCAAGAGTTTCTTTCCGATGACAACTTTATCAAATCTAGAGCTTTCTAAGAGTTTGCATGGAGGAAAAATATTGAACCATTTGAGGAAAGGTGTAACAAGATGAAAGCATAGCATCCTAAGATGGAAGAAGTAGCTCTACAAAATAAAAATAAAGAGGAAATGAAGCAATAGTTTAAGAACTTGACCCCTAAAGAAGGGAGAAAAATGATAACATCATCTAGGGTTTTGCTCTTATCGATTTGGGACATTGTAGATGCAATAGTTTTTAACTCTATAACCAAGAAGTTAAATGCAAATGGAAAGGTAAAAAAGGAGCTGAAAGGTGCTAAATTTAGTGAAGATCGTGCTGCCTTAATCATTTGGTCTATGAGAAAAGGATCTAGAGCTAACTCCTCACAGCCTGATGATATTGGTATCATTGGAGACTTGATTGTAAAAAGGGTGGAGGACACTCCAAATGAAGAGTCCATAAAGCTAAATGTTGGAACAACCAACCTCACCCTAGCCACAACTAGAAAGGAGAAAAAGGAAAAGTTAGAGTTATAAGAAAAATATGAACAAGTTTTGGCTGCTTACAATAAAGAAGTACAAAAAAGAATAGAGCTTGAGAATAAGGTAGTGGGGCACCAAGGATAGTCTAGCAGGCCTAGGATTTCTTATCCTCATCCACTAGTTGACCATTTTAATCCACTCCTCTTATAGAAATTCCAGACACACCATAGAGACCTCAATATTATACTATAGAGGAATTTGAAGAAGAAAAGAGCAAACTATGGGCATTGCATGTGGAACTAGATATCCAATATGAGGACATGTTGAGGACAAAAATTATATATTTGGTTGGTAAAATTGGTTGGCCTACATTTTATGAATAACTAGGAAAGGTAATAAACATGTGGAATGAGCTAAAAGAAAATGAGGAGGCTTTGAAGCCAATTGTTAGTAAATGGAATAACAAGAATAAAGATGTAACTCTTCTATGTTTTTCAGTTATCAGTTTATCTTGTGTACAAATAGAAAGGACTTTTGATTTAACCAATGATCTCTCTGAGTTTGATAATAAGAGAATTGTATTATAGAGGAGAATCATTAACTATCTTGCAAAATATAAGAGTAAAAAATTTGAGCTATTTCCCCATGCCCTAGATATAAATGATAAATTTAAAAATAAAGAGGAATGGGCCCAAGAATTGGATGACCTATTATGCGTTAGGATGAATAGGGTCATAAATGAAAAGGGAAATGCATGGTGGGAAAATACAACTGAAGAAGTTGTAAAAGTGCAATTATTTTATGATTCTTAAAGAGAAGATTTTATTGAAATAGATAAATTGGGAGAGTATGTGATCAAGAAACAACATGAGATTTTGAGTTTCAGTTGGCTAGATGACACACTTTTTGACAAGTGGATGACAGATTTTGTACATGAAAAGTAGTTAGAACTTGGAAAAAATAATGATGATGAAATGGAGTAAGATGATTTGCAAGTAACTAACACAATAGTTAAAACAAAAGAAGAAAAAGGTACACAATTGACTGCAGAGACAAATACAGAAGTTCAAACTAATAACTCGGCAATAGGACAATCAAATGTGACTATTAATTTGTTAGTACAAGATGAAATGGATAGAGAACCCCAAGTTTAGCTTAGCTTACAAGTATCAAAATAAGGCCCATCACATGCAAGTCTAATGGTCACATGTTCCGAGGAAGGACAACAATAGCAAAGCCAATCATGAATTCCTTAGCAACAAAGAAGTGCAACGGAAGTGGTCCCACTCCAAACCTAGGCCTACATGAGGGCTTGCTCCTGTTGGTCTATGAATATCTTAAGACTCAAATGAGGAGGAAATCTTTAGGCCACTCTGGGGATGATTCAGAGTCCACTAGGAGCTCAAACTACTTAGACTCTGAGGAAGTTCAAAGTATTAGCTCAAAAGATGAGGAAAAAAATTCTTCAAAAGGAAGGAAGTCTAGCAGGGGGGGGGGGGAAGAAAATTTCTCTTCCTTCTAGTACTATTCCTAGAAGAAAGAGCCCTTAGGGATTAACCTTCAATCTAGTGAAACAGGAGAAAGAGGAGTATAATGAGGAGGAAGAGGAAATGGAGTCGGAGGAAGAGAAGAAGGGGGAAGACAATGGGAAGATGGGAGAAGATATTTTTATTCAGTTAAAGAAACCCAAAAAGAGAAAGGCCAAGGAGGAGCTACAGCCAGAAGAGAAAAAAGATCATACCCTTGAGGCTTCAGGACCTTTACATTCTATCTCTCCATCTCAAGAGATTAAGGAAGCTGTGGTGAAAGATAGTGGGGAGATAATTATGAAAGATAGAAGAAGGTTGTGGAGAAACTTCAACACCTAAATGACGAAGATGGGGATTGTTAGGGAGAAAGTGAAACTACAAGTCTTGGAAGCTATAGAAGGAAAAGCCCATTTCGATGAGCTCATAGACCCTGCTCCGGTTGTAATTTTAGATAATGCAAGGGAAACAGGGCTAAATTTTCTTAATAATGCCAAAAATAGCATGATAGATAATTTTTGCTCTATTAAATGGTTGTTCCATGAGATTGAGATGCTCAAGGAGAAAAAGAGCCTGGAGGAATGCCACAAGAAAAGCAGTGACTAGAGTCATCTTATTGGCTAGGAGGATTGTATCTCAAAGGTTGAGAAAAGGGTGCAAAAGATGGAGATATTGAACCAAGACCTGGCTAATTAGGTGATTGCTACCCTAAAAATTCTAATTAAGAACATCAATAGCCTAGGTGAATCACTAAAAAATGTACGAATTAGTGGGGATAAGGATGAAAAGGCCAGCTTGGACCTCAAGAAGACTAAGGGTGAAATGAAAGAGACTAGGGGCTAGGTGGAACATACTAGTGACCCGAACCAGGAACGTGTGGGCGTGGAGATCCAGAGCACCAATGAGGAAGCAAAAAATCTGTAGGATCCAGAATAGTGAGAAATAATTGCTAGTGGTCTGATTTTTTGCTTCATACTATATTTAGTTTAGTGCTTCTAGTTTTTGTCTACTGGTCGTAGGCCTGTCTTTTGTTTCTTGGCCGCAAGCCTGTCTTTTGTTATGGCTTTTTATAGGCAGTTGCATAGGGTCTAGAATTTATTTAATATTATTATTTGAGATATTATGTAAAAAAAATTTGGTTTTAGGATCCCTATAAAACCTATTTTTCTTAATAAAAAATAGAAGTGGTCCCACAAAAGAATATTCATGATGAAAAATATTCTATTGCACAATTTTTTTGTCTTTTGTTATAGTAACTTTGTAAATATCCTTCTATCTTAAGGACAATAGTCAATACTCTCTAGGCCTAAAGCTTGTTGCATCTCAAACTATATAAGTGAGATTCCAAGGCTAGAGAAAGAGGTCCAAACATTTGTGTAACTTTTAGTTTTTCTAGTTTTATTCGGTCTAGTTTTCCTTGATGGTAAAATTGTATGATGCATTTTCTCTACAAAATTTGAAGATACATAGCTTTAAAGGATTAAATTGTCCAGTCTTGAGTTATTTTTAGTTCTATTCCAATGTTACATAATTTTCAAAGAGAATTAATATAAAGATGAACTGTCACCATATCTTTTCCTTGAATCTTGTCTCCATTGTTATTGATTGGTTGTTTCGAGATTGTAAGGGCAAAGCTTATTCAATTTAATTCAACTAGGATAGGTTGTATATCAATTCACTATTGGTTTTAATTCAGTGAGTTAAGTAAATGCTTTAGTGATATGATAGGGTTTCCAGGTAGTAATAAGGATATAAATAAGAATGAGTTTTAGGGAGGATTGTTGATGATATTGATTGTAATGTAATAATTAGGTCAAAATAGTTGGATAGACTCCGAATCCCAATGAATGAGGCACTAATCAATTAGTTCAATATTCATATGAAGAAATCATGGATAAGCATCAAGAAAAATTTTAAAATCAAAATCAATTTTACTTTAAATGTATGAAGAGTATCATAGTTGGTCAATACTTGTTTGCATTTAATCTCCGAGTTTTAGTTAGTTGTTGTTACCTAGAATTACTTGTAAATCTAAGACGAATTATGACCAATCTACTGTAGGGGATGAATATAGTAATATTATGTCATTGAATGAATGAAATGTGGAGATAGTATCAAGCTTTGAATCCTTTTATCCCTTAGGTGACCTGCCTTAGTTTTGCAGAGCCAAAAGAGTAGAAAATCTTTATGATTTTGTTGAAGTTGGGTCCAGATCTAAAGAACATCTGGCTGAGCATAGGAAGTAGCTAATCCTTAAGTTATTTTGATCTTCATTATCCTAGTATGAAATAATTTGTTCCTTGATAGTGTAAAAATACCAACACATCTGACATCCCTTCCACACACTTCACTTCAACATGATTAGCTAAGATCATCTAAAGTGAGACTGGTCTTCAAACCCCTAAAAGTTCCACCTACCCACCTATGTCATCAACATACTATACTGACCTACAATAGAAATCTATATTCGCCTGATGGGAAACTAGCCAATCCATGCCCAACATAATTTTATAGGATCCTAGTGATAGGATATGAAGATCCACTATGGTGGTGAAGGTACCCAAGTTCAATCTACAACCATTGACCAAGGAGTCTACAACCACTTTGGATCCTATGGCTAACTCAACTTACCACCTATCAACCTGATGTGCTACCACTAGCCCACATTTATGAATAAGAGATGGTGAAATAAAAGAATATGAAGAATATGAGTCAAATAATACTGAAAATGAAATACCATACAATGTACGTATAACCTAGACTACGGTACCTTGATGATCAACTTGACAATTATCAACCATGAAAAAGACTTGATGGCTTCTTCCTGTATCTCCCATGGTAGGCTCCAATCTAGCTGCACCTCTACCAACTCCTTAATGAGGCTTAATAGGACATCTCAATGCTTTATGGCTGAGCTAGCCACAAGAAACAAATTCTCCTACAAAGCTAGAAATAGGTCCATGACCACCCTGAGCGATACTAGAATAAGGTGCACTTCCCTTGCTAGTGTTTTGCTGACTACTCTAAGAAGGATGATCCCACTAAGACTTCTATCCATAGCTCTAGTTGTCCCCTTTATTTCCTAAGGAACTAGAATTTTGTCCACCCTTAGACCATTGATAATGACTCTATAGCTTATTGTGCCCTTAGCCCCCTTGCAAGGGTGCAAATTAGGTTTGGCCCTTTCCTAGGGACTAAGTAAACTGAGCATCCTACCCTGAGGTCTGTGCACTTTGGTTCTAAGAAATGGATTTTCCACTGAACCCTCAAGCCATATTTCTCTCAATAACTCTTGCCTTCTCCATGACAAGTGAAAGTGTCCTTAGTTGGTGAACATAGTCATCTCCAATGATAGACTCCCTAAAGCCCCTAAAAAAATGTTCTGTGAGGAGAGCTTCATCATGATGATAACTTGAATACTGCCTCAACCCAAGAAACCACTTCTCATATTGATCCACTGACATATTCCCTTACTTGAGCTCATGGAATTCATCACTATGAGCCTCATGATACTATGGAGGAAGGAATTTTTCTTTGAACCTCTCCTCAAAGATCTCCCAAATGAGATTTGCCACATCAATATGGAGCTTCTCTCTCTCCATATCCCACCATATAAACCCATGGTCTCTCAATTTTTTGATAGAATACTAGGCCTTCACATTGCTTTCGTAGGGTAATAAGGAAAATCAACTCTCCAAATCCAATAACTAGGTCTCAACATTGATTCCTATCCCTTGGCCATCAAACAATGGTGTTTTAGACCTTTGAAGTTCCTACATCATCTCCACCTAGGTGAAATCATCATCATCCCAACCATGACCCCTCCATCAGTGCCCTCTACTACCAAGTGGTGTATGAGAACATTCACACTCACAGTCATAGTCCTCTTCTTCCCTATGCTATAACCGATGGGAATATCCATGATGAGATCCCTCTTCTTGACAATGGTTGCATTGGTTTTCCTCAATACAAGGTCCCAACCAAGCTATAATCTCTTGAAGCAAAGGCTTTAGTGCCCCAATGCCATCCTGATCATTATTACCCTACTCTTTGTCACCAACCAGATGTTCTTCCTCTTGGTGTTCTTCTTCATGTTTACCTCGTCAGTTGGTACCCTGACTACCAATTCTACATGCAGGAGGCATCACTATGGAAGCAACAAGATAAGTTTAGAAACACTTGATAGAATCACAAGCATGAACCACAATGAGATATCAAAATAAGAAAACATAAGATAACAATACACACACTGAAAAGAATAACATAGTGGGAGCATAACACAAAGATTCCAATGTTGCAAAATGGGCTCTAATACTAGATGTAATGCCCCGCCCATAGATCCTTGGAACAAGGATAAATAAAAGACAAGACATTTAAAAAAAAAAAAAACAAGTATGGATGCAAACAACAATTAACATACAAGGATCATAAGGATCGCAACAAAAGACTTAACCAACTACCCTGACAACCAACAAATATCCAAGCGCCACTACCAAAATAACATGCTCAAATTGAAAGATGAGAACCAAGATAAAAAAAACCTAAAATCTCTTATTTGTCGAAGCCTAGAAAAACAAGCAATCCCAAAGGGTACTCGAAACACCAAATTTCATTCTTCAAAAAATAGTGAAGATGCCCACTATTTTTTGCATGAGAAAATACAACTAACAATCTTACGTGAGGAAGTACACCTTCCCATGAGAAAGTGCACCATGCCCTATGAGGATCTTCCCTCTCACACGAGGAAAGACTTTTCTCAACCAACAAATTCCCTCCACATTGATGTCAAGGTTCACGCAAAGGAATGCAAACACTTGCACAAGGAAGTGAAAAGTCTCGTGTGAGAGAGAGTATAATCTCGTGTGAGCCTCCTTTGCACTTCACATAGGAGAATGCCTTCTAGCAAGAGAGAGCATATTCTCGTGTGAGAAAGCACATCTCCATCATGAAGAAGTATAAAAGAAACAACAAAAAAGAAAGAGGAACAAGCAAGAAAAAACAATTCCTCCACATTGGGGAGTACTAGATCCACAAATTGAGGCTTGGACACTTGAAAACCATAACTGCAAGATGGAAAAGCAATATAATTATCTATGCCATAATAGTAAAGAAAATGTACTAAAAGTAACATCGCAATAGACAGAAACAACTAAACTCTTGCACGGTTCCTCCCAACCATATAACATCATGAGACCTTGAAGGTCCTAGCCATCCCCCTTGCATAACATCCCAAACTACCAACCAAGTAGTCAGAGTTTTCTTATGAGGGCGTCACTACAAAAATGTAATAACATCATAAGAACAAGGAAATCTAACATGCTAATCTAGTAAAGTAATAGATACTCTAGCTAAGTAAAATATATCATTTAATCAAATGCTAAACATCATAATATAGAAATGTGTCAAATAAACAAACATCATCTAAACATGATATCCAAGCATTCCAATGAAAGCATAAATCACAAAGAAGCATACTTTGAAATTCCAAATATACCAAGTGAAAAATAGAACACTAGTCATGCTAGAATAAATAGACCATGTTTGTACACCGGTCCCTAGTAGTGGTATAGGTAGCTATGCCTCCCAACTACTTGGAACCCATAGGTCCACTCCCATTGTGCCGATGGAGATAATGATCCAACCAAAAATAAAAATAAAGCAATGTCCATAGCTAACACTCACACCAGATAGTAAAGATGACTGAAAGCAAGATAATGAGATAATGCAAGTACAATAGGTCTTGGTTAGACATTCAATGGGTAACTATGTAAGAACTCACTTGGAGGGTAAATCGCTTGGCATTGGGAAGCCCAAGCTAGTATTGTGCAGAATCAACTTCCCAATGGAAGGCTCTCATATTGTGTCCTCAAACTTAATTGGGTGCTCACACATTTCATTATCTTAAATTATCACCTAGTAATTTATTTAGTTATCACTTAATTAAGCCTTCTTTCTGCCAACCTAGCAATAGTCACTAAGGTTGCGATAGAAGCCCCTCCATGATGCTACCCTACCCTACCCATACTCATCCAATGATGAGTGCCTGTAGGCATGCATATTCCCAACCCAACCCCAATGAACATAATTCAACTAAAATACATCCAGGAGACCGAGCCTCACAAGTCACCTAACAAATGCACATGCATGTGCTCATGTGTGACACACCACCATCAAAAAGAACATAAAACAAGGGTTGGATGAGAACACAAGCAATAAAATACTCAACCAAAAACAAGCTTAGGAGAATGGATGCAACATGCATCCCAATGCAACATAAAAGTGTAGTAGTAGTTTGGTTGACATCCTATGAATAATCCAAGTCCACAACCAACATCATGGCAAGAAAACCTGAGAAAACTAGGTGACATGCATATCGAGGTAAAAAACTCACAACTCAAAAGCTTTAAAATTAAAACCCATTTGGTCTTAGGGCACAAAAGTCACAAAAATATAATAAAATTCAAGTTTAGACACCATATGCAAAAATGGACAGCATAATAGTGCAAAACCCCAAACCCTCATCCCAAAAATTGAGGAAAATGTTCATACCCGACCAACCGAGTAGAACTAACAATTTGAAATGGAGGGGAACACTAGTTCTCATACTTCTAATATACAACTACGAGCAATGAAAGTAAAAGCAAAGCTAAAACATGAAAATGGGAGAGCCCTACTTGACAACCAAAAGGGATAAAATGGGAATCAACCAAATAAAATAAATATCCCGCGGAAGCTACCAAAAGTCACATCAAACCAAGATCCAACAAGACTAACCTTGCGAAGATAACACACCCGTAACTCTCACAACAAATAGAAACACAATCCTCTAGAAGGGGATTTTGAAGAATGCTCTCAAATTCCTAGTTTCCAAAGGTGAGAAGTGAGGAATAAATTTCCTCTTTGGATACTTATTCACTTTTTGAGTGGATAATCGATTAGGGTAAATAACTAGGTAACCCAATTAAACCCTAAATCAACCCAAATGAAAATAAGATATTCCAAGTAATTGTAATTTATCTATGGAAAAGTTGCCAAAAATTTAAAATCAATTAAAATAAATCCTAAAAACCCTTAAACCAAAATCACAGAAAACCTTAAAAACTTTTGCAATAGTTGCGAACCTTTAGATGCACAAATACATTCACAAGTCTAGTCACATAATGTAAATGAGTTCGTATTTAATAATCACTGGAAGGTTTAGTTTAAACACTTAAGATATGTTGACCATATAAGGATGACATTGGCAAATATGAGTAGTTGAATCACTAAATCCATGTGCCACTACCACGGATATAAATCCTACACACTAAAACACATAATCAAGTACAATTACATATAATAATATAGATGAAGAATAAATGCATTAAATAACCTAATTTAACCATTTATTTAAGTATACTAAAATAATCCATTTACATCACTCACATTCACATAAAGCATAACTAAGAAAGAATGAAGACAATAACCATAGCATTAAATCCAACATATAACCAAAATAGAGATATGTCCAAATATTGCATAACCAGATATTATCATAAGTATACTGTCATCTCAAAATGATATCATCATGCAAATATGTTCAACTGAACAACATAGTAATCTAACGTCTATGATGCTGAATCAAAGTATAATATCTGACCCTCAGGTCATCTCAAACGTAAAATAACATGAGTAACAAGTATCTCTCAGATCAAAATATAACAAGGTATAGACTACAAACATGAGAGGCACTACACTAGAAAATGCTTAAAAATGTGGGGCCAAGAATAGAGGTATGAGTGCATGGAATCAAAGTCATAGGAGTCCAAAGTCAATGGGTCACACTATAAGCATAAAGCAGAGATCAAGTATGAAGGATTCTAAACGTGTATGATAGAGCTGACAGATTATGGGCCCATAGGCCTAATTAAGGACATCCTTTTACTTTAAAGCATATGTCCTTATGAAAGAGTCCCTTTTTCCATCCCTTTTCTTTCAAAAAATATGCCCAATTTTTCATAAAAATGAAACCCTTTATTAAAAAATTTATCTACAAATAAATAATTTTTGTCTCAAAAATCGTGTCCATGTTATATGACATGGGTGCAATTTTTGTTTGTCTCAAAAATAACTTTGTCCAAATATGACAAATTTTATATGAAAATAGGGGGTTTTGGGTGCTCTAATCTCAATGATGATGTCATTTTTGGCTCAAAGCGCCCATAATAAAGGTTCCCCTAGATCCCATAAAAAACCTTTGAAAATATAGATCTAAAAATTACTTCCAAATCTCTCATGAAGAGAATTGGGGAATGAATATCTAAACCTCTTATACCATGTTGAAGTTGATGAAAGCTCAAAGTATAGCTCCCAAGAATCACCCACATGCAAACACTTTTTCACATAAAGAAAGAAGCAAAAGCTATGGAGGATGGAATTCATAGATCCATAGAGAAGACATTCTTGATGAGCGAATAGATAAATTGATACTAATCAAAATTGAATGAATTATTGTAGTGCCTACCCCTAAGTTACTTTCCAAATTATATTGCTGAATTATTTTAGGCCAACTTTATGGTTATGTTTTATTATTAGCAATACTTGGTTGTGATATTGCTATCAGAATTTAACTATGTAATTTTTTAGTCAAATTCAATGACCCATTTTTCATGAGTAGTGATTCAACATGAACCCATCTCTCATGAGAATAAATTGAACACTTGGCACTCATTGGATCTAGGTGATGCTCATAGGGGTGAAGCACTAGGACTTCCTAGGAGGTCACCCATCCCAGTACCACTCCAGCTTGAGTGCACTTAACTACGAAGTTTCTTCCATGATTAAACCCAAAGCTTGCAACCCCATTTGCAAAACCTTCACCAAGTGTTGTGCCTTATGAAGCATTCATTAGAAATCCCCTTAAGCCCATCAATTGATAAGTAGGATATAATTTCCACAGCAAGTCAAATTGTGATATTGCTATCAAGATTTAACTATGTAATTTTTGAGTCAAACTCATTGACCCATGTTTCATGAGTAGTGATTCAACATGAACCCATCTCTCATGAGAATAAATTGAACACTTAGCACTCATTGGATCTAGGTGATGCTCATAGGGGTGAAGCACCGAGATTTCCTAGGAGGTCACCCATCCCAGTACTACTCCAGCCTGAGCATGCTTAACTACGAAGTTTCCTCCATGGTTAAACCTAAAGCTTACAACCCCATTTGCAAAACCTTCACCAAGTGTTGTGCCTTATGAACCATTAACAATTCTTGGTTATTGAGTTTGATTGGATGCTATTCCATACTCAGTTTATATATTTGATGAGCTACTTGATACTCAGTTATTTCATTTGTTCATGTTTTTTCTTTCGATGATGATGGTTCGTATATTCATATAGTGATTTCAGTTATTTCATGATGATAGTTAGATGGATGATTTATACATAGTTTCTATGGTTACTTACCCCATACTTGCATGTGTATGGTGTACATGTATGTTTTACTTTATGTTTGACATTTTTGATGTGCTTGAGGGAGGGAGTCGTAGCCCCTTGCTAGTCAGGATCTATACGATGCATCACTCCCCACCATTGCCTATTTAGTTTAGATTTATATGTATATGTACATGCTCAACTTTTATGCACATTGCAGGTACCAAGAATCAACTTCTCTAAATTGCCAGGATGAGCGTGTCCTATTGCAGTGTCTCAATGGTAAAGTGGGGAGATAGTTCTTGAGTCTAAATCCTAACCCTAAGCCAATTGTTCTTGAAAAAAGGACAAGCATATGAGTTATTCACCCTTCTAAATGCATTAAAGTGACGTGAATTCAAGATTTTGACCCTTGAGTTTTAATCTGTACTTTTTCTTTAAAATAGGTTTTCTTATTCAAATTTGTGGGTTTGTTGTGATTTTTAGTTGTAATTAAATCAAATAAAAATATTATTAATGATTTAATATAATGAAAAATTTATAAAGAACAAATCAAATTTTAATTATATTTAATTAATTGAGAAATTAATTAAATAGAAGAATTAAATTTAAGAGATTTAATTAAAGTTCTAAATATGGCACAATAATATTTATTTAATTTAATAATAATTAATTTCAGAGTTTCATTTTAATTAATAAACTCAAATTATTATTATTATTTAAATTAATAAATATATTATTAAATACGTCTTGTGATTTAATAAAAGAGAGAGAGAGAGAGAGAGAGAGAGAGAGAGAGAGAGAGAGAGAGAGAGAGAGAACAAATTAAATAAAGTTTATTTTAATTAAAATGCATAAAAAGTTGCACATGAAATTAAAATAATAAAGAAAACGGGTTAGCGTGTTTGTAAAACTGAAACCCTAAAGGAGAAATCTCTTTATTAAGAAATTCGAGCTCATTTCTCCACACACAACTTTGGAGGAGAAAATTTTGAGAAAGAAGGTTTTGAGAAGACAAGAATTCTTGCAAGTTTTGAGTATTCATTTGGTTAGCATCAGATTGAGATAGGATCTTTGTTGAGATTATTATAGTAATTTCCCTTCAAATTCCTCTCCATCTTCTCCGTTTTTGTTATGGATCTATTTTCAAAAATAGTTTTGGTTGAAACCCTTGTTGATAATTTTACTATTCTTCATTGTTGAAGAGTCTGTGAATGAAAATCAAATTTAAAACCCTTGTTTGAGAAATTTTATTATTCGTTATTGAATCTTCTTATTTGGAAAATTGGATTGACTTAGAAAATTATGAATCTGGATAAGGTTTGGAAAAGAAAACTAGCTTTAATTTATTAATTTTGACTATTTAAATTTTGTTTCCCTATTAGATCTATATTGGAATTTTTTAAAATATTTTTTTTACTATGGTAATTACATTATAAAAATGTGATTTTCTATATGCATTTGAGGGAGGGGGCGTTGGTTTTTATTTTGAAAAAAAAATTAAATATATTTTTTTTGGGGGAGGCAAGCCATTACCCCCATCCCCCACCTTTTTATTTATCCCATCATAATTGTGAGAGTTCTGTCGGCAGCATCAATAGAGCTGCCTACAGTAGTACCTATTGCTTGACAAACTCTGTTGTCATAGCAATAGGTACTACTGTAGGCAACACTCTACTGCTGCATCAATAGAGCTGCCATGACAACTAGTACAACCTACAAGATTTAAAAAAGAGGTGAGATAAAATTTAATTAATTTTTAAAAATTATTATAAATATTTTTAGTTATTAAAATAATTATTTATTAAATTAAATTAATTAATAATTATTATTTTTATTATTAAAAGTTTCTAATTATTATTATTAATAATTTAATAGTTATTATTAAATTTTTATTTTTTACTAATTAGTAAACATCTGAAGCCTTATATACTATATTAATGAAGATAAAATTACAAATGTCTCCATTCAAAAGGGCACTGGTAGGAAAGAACGAAGAAGAAAACCTCTAGTCTTGCTAGGGACCTTAGTCCTTTACCAAGTACATATATAAAAGCCCCATTCCCTAGTTTTAGAATTTGATTATCATGTCACAACATTTCTATGCTAAATTACTCCTTTATCTATGATTTAATAACTAATTGTTTGATAAAATTATATTTTTGGAATATCATTCTTCCTTTTCATGTTTTGTGAAATTATTTTAAAAAATCTAGCAGTGTATTTGATCAAGTCCATGATCATCCTCTTAAATCTCTTTTATACTTTATGCTCTATTGGTGAAGTACTTCTTATTGATTCTTTGCAACCACAAACCACTTCAAACTTGTTTTTTAAATGTTAGTACTATTTGCCAATAAATATTATATTTCTGATTAGAAAAAGTTGATATCTAGATTTAATGTAGGACTACTTTTAAACGTGATGCTTAAGAGCCCAACCCATATTAACTTAATTTAATATTATATTACTTAAGGTTTGATATTTATAAACTAAGCTCTAACCTAAATTCTACATTTTCTAAAATCAAAAGGCCGAATTGACTTGAATTAATTATTTTATCCTTATATTAGTGTTGAAAATAATTGATTAACTGTGTATTGACTTTTATGTTACACAAAATGTCATATCATTGGAAGTCAATGTATGCTGAGCTCACTCGGGTGTTCAAGACAGTTTCCTATGTTTGCCAAGCATTCCAAAGTTTGCCAAGTTCAGAAGACAATGTCTACTAAGTTTACTCGGTCGTTAAAGGAAAGTTTGCAAAAGTTGAGTGTTAATTGAGCTCACTCAGTTAATCAAGGAAATTTTGGATGGAACCAATACGAATTGATCTCAATTGGTTACCAAAGGAACTTTGTGAATATGCTGTGTTAATTGAGTTCACTTGGTTAACACAGGAAAACCGTTTTGAGTTGGTGTCTACCGAGCATGGTCGCCTAAGGATTTTCTTGTTTTGGCATATTGAGTTCAATTGAATTATTTGTTGGTTCTAGTTAACTAAGGAGATGAATATTAATTATTCTAAGTTGTATTCAATCTAACTTGATAATGCATAAGATATAAATATAAAGTCAAGTTGAGGATTGAATGTGTGGAACAAACTAGAAGATTTAATGATGCTTAGAGGAAGTAGATTGGAAGGATAAGAAGAATATCTTTGTTGAGCTGCAAAGATACATTCGATCAGGAAGGATCAAGTATACAAGCTAGAATTGAGATCTGTAATCGATAATTCAGTTGCATCAAAAATTAGGTCCTCTCATTGTTAATTTCTAATCATTGTAGCAGTGATCTAAATCTCTTAACCGAGTTGGCTTAATAGCTCTTTGTAAATCCTCTAACAAGGTGGCATTTCTAGATCAAATTGTCTAAAGACCTCTAACAAGGCCACTCCTGATAGGGTGATTAAATCCTTTAATAGGGTCACACCTAACAGTGTGTTTTGTAACCTTTAATAGGGTTGGCTCCTAATAGGGCTCACTTTAGAAGAGTGAAAATTAGTAACTAGTTGCAATTGGTGGTTTTTCCCAAATTGGGTTTCCACATTAAATCCTAGTGTCCATTGTGTTCATGCCATTTCTTTTATGTGTATGCAACTAAGTTAAGTAAGATTAACCACACATAATATCTTAAAGATTTTCATGTTAAGCATTTACCAAGTTATTTTAGTGTTTACTGAGTTACAACATTTGCTAGTATAAATCGAGTGCATGTGTTTCCCAAGTTACAACAAAAAATAGTTTAATTAGAGTTTTGATTTGTATTGAAATATAAGTGGTCTTGGATTTATTTTAGTGGTAATTGATTCACCCCTCCCCTCTCAATTACTCCTCTTATATTTCCAACAATTTCTATCAAAGCTTCTCGATGCTTGCAAATAAGGTTTCAAGGACCTAGGTTAAAGATTAGGATGTCTTACAAAAGAGAGATTCCCAAGTTGAATAAAGACAACTATGTAGCATGGCAGGAACTTATGAAGTTACATCTGACAACCATCAATGATTTAGGTTTGAAGTACTTAAAAACTACTTATAAGGCTCCTACTAGTACAATGTCTGTAGAAGAAATTGTTGAAAAGAAAAATCATAATATCATGATGATTGATATAGCATCAAATCTTAACTATGTTGAATTTGATGAAGTCAAAGGATATGCTACTACTCATGAAATGTGGACCAAACTAAAGGATATCTATGGAGGTGATGATAATGTAATAAGAGCCAAGGCAGAAAGCTTGAGAGGCTAGTTTGATTAGATGAAAATGAGAGAAGATGAAAAAATTGCAAAATATGTTGATAGAATCAAAGCCAAAATTAGTTCTATAAACTCCTCTTGAGGAATAATTGATGATGTAATAGTGGTAAGAAAGGTAATCAGAACCCTTCTTCCTATCTATACAATCAGAGTGTCTTTTATTCAAGAAATGAGATATGATCCAAATAACAAGATAACTTTGGATGCACTAGTTGGAAGACTGACAACATTTGAACTAGATAATCTTAGTGTAAATAATTAATTATTATTAAACTTTACTAAGTTTACTTAGGTTAAATGCATTATTTTATTAGTTATCATATAGACACCTAGGAGTGTGCATAGTCATATGAGTTGTCTTGTTGACAACACAAGAGTTTGCATATTCATCTGAGTTGTCATGTAGACAACATAGTTGTTTGCACTCCAATTGAGCACATGGTGTCTACGACATATCTTTATGAGATACACCTATGTAAGCTTATCCTCTCATCATCACACAAACTCCTATGCTCAATGGAGGATAATCCACTCTTGGTGGACATGTGCTTAGTTGTGAGACTTATCATTTTGCTGACTCCTAGTCACTCTAGATGCCTTTATATATAGACACTTCTAGTGTGTATTTATATGATATTCATTCTCATTATTATTATTATTATCACCCATTATTGGTCCATATTGTGCTAGTGCTTGAGCTTCTTGATCTTGATATTATTTTTCCCTAAGGCAAGTTCTTATAGGTAATTATGATAATTACATTCCTAGTTCTAGCAATCTTGAATCTACATTTGAAGTCAAGGTATCACTAAAGAAGAAAGCCAAAAATTCTACAAGAAAACAATCTAAAAGTGAAGAAGAACACAATTTTGATATTGATCTTGAAGTCATTGAATCATAACTTGAATGAAGGTATCCCAAAGGCAAAGGAAAGTATAAAGGTAAAATTCCTTTAATTTGTTTCTCTTGTGAAGAAGTTGGACACATTGCTACTAGGTGCCCAAATATAGAAGAAAAAGATAAAAAGAAGCACAAGTTCAAAGGAAAGAAGGATTTCAAAAACTACAAAGACTACAAGGACAAAGGTAAGAAATCTTGTTTCATAGTGTAAGAATTTGCCTTAGGGAAAAATCACCCATGATCAAGAAGCTCAAGCACTAGCACAATATGGACCAATAAAGTATGATTACAATAACAATATGAAGTTCAATTGATGTACATACACACTAGGAGTGCCTGAATATAAAGGGCTCTAGACTGACTAGGAATGAGCAAAGTGATAAGCCTCACAACTAAGCACATGTACACTAAGAGTGGATTATCCTCTATTGAGCACAAAATTTAGTGCGATGATGAGAGGATAAGCTTACATAGGTGTGTCATGTAAAAAGATGTTGTAGACACCATGTGCTTAATTAGAGTGCAAACAATTATGTTGTCTACATGATAACTTAGATGATTATGCAAACTCTAGTGTAGTAGACACCATGTGCTAAAATGAGTTGCTAACTCTTGTGTTGTCAACAAGACAACTCATATGAGTATGCATACTCCTGTAGTGCCTGCCCCTAGTTTACATTTTCGAGCTACATTTCTGATATCATTGCCAAACTCTTTTAGGCCAATTTATGTTTGATGATTAGTATTATTATTTTAGAGATTATCAGATGATGTTTACACTCAGTTTATTATATGATGAGATTACTTGGTACTCTATATTTCATGCATGTATGATGATTATTCAATGGTTTCAGATATCGATGATGATTAGTTAGATGGTTTATTATTCCATGTACTTCTTATGGATACTTACCCCATACTGCATGTGTATGGTGTGCGTGTTGTTTTATTTATGTATGGTGTTTTTGATATGGTTAAGGAAGGGAGTCGTAGTCACCTGCTAGTCGGGATCTACACGATGCACCACTTCCTTCCATTGTCTGTTTAGCTTAGAATATTGTATTTGTACATGCATGGATTTTATGCAGGTTGCAGGTACCGGGTATCGACTTCCCTGAATTGTTAGGATGAGCGTACCCTATCGCACTATCTCAATGGTAAGAGAGGGGAGATAAACTCTTAAGTCCAAATCCTAAACCCTTTAGCCAATTGTCCTAATTGATAATTAGGACAAGTATCTGAGTTAAGTACCCTCCGAATGCATCAAATGATGTAATTTTGTGATTATAACCCTTTTGTTTGATATGGTATGTATTTTTCTATGATGGGTTTTCGTATGTTGCTTTATGAGTCCTTGGTGTATTTTCTATTAATTAAGTCTAATTAAAAAGATTAATTAATGATTTAATTTAATAGAGAATTATTATGATATCTCTATATTTAATTAATTAATTAAAAGAATTAAATTTGGAGATTAAAGTTCAAAGATAAATTTAGAACAGGATAATATTTATTTAATTTAATAATATTATATTTGGAGTTCATTTTTAAATAAATGCTAAATATTATTGTTATTTAAATTAATTAAATATGTTATCAATTAAGTTCTAAAATAAATCAAAAGTTGAAAGATATTAAATTATTAAGAATTCTAGATCGCATGATCTAAACATGAGTTTAAATATGAGAATTAAATTAAAAGATTAAATTATAGAAATTAATAATGTTATTTTAATTTCTTAAAAGTGCATATAAGATTAAAGTAATAAATAAATTAAGAATAGAAGTCAAGTGGAATTTTAAATAAAGTTATTTAATAATTCAACTTAATGTGCATGAAAGTTGAATGCAAAAAGATAAGAAAAGATAATAAAGGTTAATTTGGAGTTAACTGAGTTGTGCAAAGAGTCTTCTCGGGTAAACGCACAATTAGTGCCCCGATTTGAGGAAAAATTGCTTATCACAACTTTGGGGGTTCATTTTTGAGATAGACGAATTTGGACGGGAATTTTTGGGAGACAATTTTTGGAAGCAAATTTCAGAAGGCTGATACCAAGAAAGTTTTCCAGGGGAAGGTTATTGAGAGGAGCGAATTCACATACAGTTCCTGGAGATTGCATAATAGCATCAGGATCAGGTAGGGTCTTGTGTTTTTTATTATCCATTAAATATGCAATTATTCCTTCCTGTCTTCTTCGTGTCTGGGGTTTGTAGATCTGAATTCTCTGTGATGAAAGTTTTAACTGTTCAATATTGTGAATTTATTAATTGCTCTTCAATAGTTTCTGTATCCATGGAGACTGGATGAATTATTAGAACCCTTGTTTTCTTGATTTAGAAATTAAGATTTAATTTAGTAAGGGTTTTTCTTTTTGAAATTGAAAGTTCTAGATATAAAAATAAATAAATAAATAAATAAATATATATATATATATATATATATATCCTTTGGAAGAAATTGTTTTATTGAAATTAAACAAAACTAATTTTTAAAATAAAACTTGATTTATTTTATTTATATTAAAATAAAATTAAAAAAATAATAATATTATATTCAATGTATTTAGTGGGGGGGGGGGGGGAGGGAATCACCCCGTACCCGCCCCCACTGTCGGCGGACCGATAGTACCTGCATCGCAGGTACTGCAACGGTAGGTACAGAGTACCTGCCGCCGCAGGCCCTGTGACCGCAGGCCTGCGGCCAAGCCGACGGGCTATAAACATTGTTTAAATTTAAAAAAAAACTTTGTTTATTTCATTTTTTTTAAAAATATAATTTTAATTTTTTTTTTAACAAAACAAATTTTATTATTTAAAATTTTTAATTAATAAAATTATAATATATTTTAAATTAATACTAGTTTTAACTTTATTAATATTTAATAAATAAATATTAAATGCATAAACATAGTTTGTAAATATTAATTTATTAATAATTTTGGTATAAAATTAATAAATTAACAATTAGTGAATAGATTAAGATAAGTAGAATAGGCAATTATTGATTAATTTAATTAAAATTAGTTTAATTAAGTTAATTAATAATGAATATTATTTGACTAAATTATAGATTTGGATTATTGATTTAATGAAAGTTATTATAGAAATGGGTTAATCGTAAAGGGGTAGATATGAAAACTTTGTTACTTGAAATTCGACATTAAACTAAAACATAAACCTTACCTTAACTCAAATAATATACTTTCAGATCCAATCTCTGAGACTTTGATGTTGTCTTTGTGCTTTGAATGTTTTGGGGTTGGTTTAGTGTTGACCAGTTTAGGTTGTTACCAGAGGCTCGGGGTTGTGAATGTGATGTCATGATGATTTGTTCTCGATCTTTCTTAACCCGACCATGGTAATGTGATGAAGTGCTCTATGACATGATTGTGTTTACTGTTTGTTATTGCTTTCCAGTTTCCTTATGTGAAGCTGAGGTGTATGTATTTGAGATACCTAACTTAACCATTTTTGAGTCTCGATCAGTTATATTTGATAACCATTTCTGAGTCTCGATCAGTTATACTTGTATTACTTTCTGGTTGCTCATTGGAGAACCATTGGATTTTGTGACTTATCATTGATGCCTTCAGTTGCTGATAGAGAACTGTTGTGATCAGATGATTACTATTTGATATTATCTGTTGCTCATGAAGAACTGATGTAATTTTGTAGATTATCTTTTATGATGTTTTTCAGTTGCTTGTATAGGACTGAGGTGGTTTTATTATGATTCTTTGATTTATGAGTTCATGAGCTAGGGTAGGTTATCTATGTGTAGAGTCGGGAAGTGGCTTGCAATGGGGGTCGGAGCCCTAAGAGGCTGCCTTGAGAAACCCATTGTAAGTCATTTTTAATAAGTGAAAACATTTACACTAAATGAGAGAAAATGAACCTAACAAGATAATTGTATGTTCTCTCCCATGCCTTGAGTGCTAGTACAGGCTAGGATGGGGTAGAGAGGACGCTTGGTTATGACCTTGCATTCCATAGTATGCCTCGTCAGTACGAGAGGATACTAGTGGCCGCAGGATCAGTAGGGACTCGGGATTCCTAAGGGATTGCTCGGGTAACTTCTACATGACTTTTGCGATGACACTTTCCCGCTTGCATATTAGGTTTCCTACATGTCTTGTGGTACCTCTGGGATTTAGATGTCAATCTTTTTTAGGAACCCTTGAGTTAGCATGCTTATAGGATTTCCTGGACTTAGAGATTATTTATGATTATAGGTTTTGTTATCCTATTTGGGACTTGAGACTATCTCCTCAGCGCGGTGGGAGTGGACCATTTAGGTTCCACGCGGTCGGGTGGTAGTGCTTTTACTCTTACCATTGAGATCCGTTCCGTGGTCACCGTGGCTGAAGTTTTCATGATTGGCATTTACCTTCACTATGTTCTTGGATTATTATGATGGATGGTTAGATTTTATGATAGATGTTTTATCATTATGGATGTATGGATGTATCATGTATGGTGAATAGTTTCATATATTTTTACTGTACTTTGTATCATGGATTTGAGGATGTTGTATCTTGATCCTTACATATGTATATTCTTTTAAGCCTTTCATACCCTGTGACTTGTACAGTGGATGATTGAGCATTCCGAATTAATTTGCCGAGAGGCATTCGGAACAAATGTATATTATGGACATGGGACTTTCTGATTATTCTTTCATATGTATGTGATAGTTGTTAGACTTAGATTTAATTAAATTTAAACGTGACTCAACGTCTTGGGATCTTTAAGAAATGTAACTTGCAATGTATGTTTGTCGATGATTACATGTTATTGCTTCCGCTACTATGTGTTTGATGTGTATGTTATACTTTCTTACTTTAAAAAAAAAAATGTTTAGCAAACTTAGTGAAACTTTAGGTTAATTCTTTTGGATTCCTTGGCGGGGCGTTAGAACTCCTAGGTGTCTAATCTAATAAATAATAAAATAATGCATTAACCCAAGTAAAGTGTAATAATAATTAATTATTTACACTAACACATAGCTAAAGATTTAGATAGTAGTGAAGATGATGAAATTGTATATATTTCTTTAAAAGATGAATCTAATGATGAAGGAAATAAAATGGCACTTATCTCTCATGTTAACAAAAATGATACATGGATTATTGATAGTGGCTGATCACATCATATGACTGGTGATAAATCAAAATTTGAACACATAAAACATTATGGACCAATAAAGTATGATTAGAATAACAATATGAAGTTCAATTGATGTACATACACACTAGGAGTGCCTGAATATAAAGGCCTCTAGACTGACTAGGAATGAACAAAGTGATAAGCCTCACAACTAAGCACATGTCCACTAAGAGTGAATTATCCTCTATTGAGCACAAAAGTTAGTGCGATGATGAGAGGATAAGCTTACATAGGTGTGTCATGTAAAAAGATGTTGTAGAAACCATGTGCTTAATTAGAATGCAAACAATGATGTTGTCTATGTTAGAGCTTGTAATCTTGGTCGTCACCTAACCAAATTTGGTCCCAAGTCATCCCTCTGAAGTTGAACTTGAAGTCGTAATTTACTTCAACTTCAGGTTCAAAGTCTTGTTGGTCTGCCATGTAATAAACACACTAGTTTTATCGAGTCGACCTTTGTAAGCTTGAAGTCCAAGTTGATGTTAAAGCCGATCACTCAAAACTTCAACTTCAATTTTAGTGTTGATTTTGTCCACTAACGATTTTTGTATGCAGATTAAAGATTTTCGAGCCATTCCAAGGTGGGTCCCAACATAATATTTTCCCAAAGCACCTGAAGTCAGATGCAAAGAAATTTAAAGCAGCACGCATTCAGTTTGAGCAATACTTAATGGAGTATTAATGGTGTCATTTCATGATTACTTGTTATGGGAAGATGCGTGCAAATTTGACAGGGTATTTAAAACAAGAACACCCGCGACACCTTTTCTGATGAATGTCACATGAATGAGCAATCATGATTTTTACTTGCTAAATCTATCCTACGATCCTCTGTCCAGGTCATTCCTTAAATACATGCAATTACCCTTTCTCACTCATCTCATTTTCTCCAAAAAAATCTCGGTGCTTCTAGGTAAGAAAGGTGAATTTCGGGCTGTGTCATTGTCAAACTGTAAGTGCATCTCCATTTCCCCTTTGCATTTTGGTTGTGCTTTGCTTCATTTTGAAAGTATTTTAAAACCTAGTCCTGTAGATTTTTTGTCATAATAATCATGACGCTTTTTTGGCCAAAAAAGCCCAAATTGCAGAAGCCTCCATTACTCAGTTCCTTGCCTAAAATTCGTGATATGTTTTTGGTTAATAAAAGTTTGTTTGAAGTCGTTGAAAGAGCCAAAGCTTCTCTGTCAAGTCCCATTAACCAGAGGCTAGTTGATAGTGGTTTATTAGAAGCCACCACTTTTCTCGCTGCAATCCCATGCCCAAAACTCATCCTTGAATGTGCAAACCACTATGACCCTATTTCAAGATGCATTGAGAAAGCCTCAGGGGAAATAGTTGTCAAAATTAATAGGACCAGTGTTAATTCTGCCCTTAGGATTCCTCATAAAGAACCTTATGAGCCATGGACGTTCGAAGAAGCTAAACACCTGTATGCTGCAAACAAAAACAACTATGACACCAAGATTGCTCAGTCCTGGCTCTTGAAGCTTGTAAAAGGAGGTTCTAGGTTGCCTAAACCATTGACCATCGAGCACTTCATCAAGGAGATTGCAAATATTGTATTTTTGCTAAATAGGATCAAGGGAAATGAACATGCTTTCCATTGGGAGTCTTGGATGTACTTCTTCATATAGAAGATAGTTGAAGGTGTCAAATTCATCGACTGGTCAGACCTAATGGTATAAAACCTACATAAGGGCTTGATAGATGTTACCAATTGTGGCACATTTTTCTTTCCCTCTTACTTGATTTACACCCTAGCCGTGTCCAAAGATTGGGATTATCTTCCACATATACCTTGGGTAGATGACATGCCTATCTACCAGTATTACAGAGATCTTCAAGAAGATATATCATGCAAAGAGTTCAAGAAGGTCAATGATGTTTTTCTAGGGATACTAGTTTTTGAACTACAAGGTCGAGAAAATGATAGGATGTCAGAGGAGGCCATGGAGGTTGTGCAAATTTATGGTTGTTATTTCATCCAATTTCCCAAATTTACCTATATCAGAGTGGGTAGTTTTCTTGGTGAACCTTTGAAATTACCACGCTATTGCTCAGATTCTCTAGTGTTGTTAGAAATGTGTCGGCAGTTTGCTTCCCTTGTTGAGTCCTTTCAAATTTCCAAAAAATCCTCTTCAGTATTCTTCTCGATTGAAATTGGACATTATAGATGCCCTAGTTTGAAGAAGCCATATTGTCAGCTAAATCTTTAACTCGCTTGTGTCTTAAATCTTTCGCCTCTCGGTTAGATTTTGACTACACCGGCTATATTAGAAATAATGTAAAAAATGTAGCTTGTCTCTTTCATTCCTCGCAACTAGAGGATTTTTGGGCAAACTGTCATGATGAATTTGAAGTAAGGAAGAGACTATGGTCACACTTGACCATTAAACAAGTCACCATGTTCAATGTGGAATTAGACACCTATGGGCTGAAAGATGATGATTCTGAAGGTGTGCTTGATCAATTTTACATGGATCAGATTGAATGCATGCCTATCCTTGAAATCGATTGGGAGAAAAGGGAGGAAAATGATGTATATGCTCGTACCAAGGATGTAATAGTAAGAACTGCCAAATGGATAAAATCAAAAGCAATGATTACTCCAAACTTTTTTAAGAAGTCTTCAAAAAGCAAGGATAAAAGGACTGCTCATAAGTGAACTAATCGAAGTGTCCCTGATTCTATTGCAAGTCCACTTGAAGTTGAACTTGAAGCCATTCCAGGAACACTTCAACTTCAAGTTCAAGAAGAAACTCCAAAAGGAAGGAGAGTAACCCGCTCAAGCACCAAGAAGGCATTAGCCGTCAAAAGTAAAAGCACCATAATAGTGGATTTGGAGACAAAAAAAGACCTACCTATGGCGGATAATATACCTGAATCCTAGAATTCTCCAATGGATACAGGAAATCAGGAAAGTAATCTCCCCTTAGTTAAATGTTCCCCTGCTGCTGCAAAGGATCAAACTACTCCTAAATGGCTTGAGAATTCAATGGAGAAGAAGAGAAGTATGGTCCCAATATCCATGCCTATTGATGACCTAGTTAGCAAATGCCTTGGTAAAGCACCCAAAGTAAAAAAAGCAAGATCAGAAGCAAGAATCAATTTTGACAAAAGTTCAGGTCGATGGGCAGCAGAGATAGCTACACCACCTGATGGGAGTTCTCGTGATTCTGTAGTGCCTCAAGATTTCCAAATAACAAAAGTTGATTTGGGAAAAGGAAACCATGAGGTTGATATGAAATTCTTTGAGGTATCCAATAAGAAGATCGCAGAGAGAGTGTGGAAAGATGGGCAAGACAAACAAGAAATGAAGGAGACAATAAAGAATATGGCATAGTATATTAACACTATCTTGCATCCTAAAGCCAAGACGATCCGTGAGATGTCAGCCATTGTTGACGTATCCTCTGCAACCAACCAACAATCGCTAGAGAATCTACACAAGTGCAAAGCAGTAGCCAAAGTAGCAGGTGAATGGGTACAAGATGTTCTGCTTAATACTGTAAAACACATTGGACATTTAGATCACGCCTCAAAGGAGATATCAAATATTACTAAAAAGGTGGAGGTGAGTAATGATGGATATGAAAAAGAGAAGAATAACTGGGCAAAAGTGGTAATATCGCTAGAAGATGTGCGAGAATTCGAGTTGAAAAAATTTCAAGCTGAATGTCCTGTAGCGAGTCTTCATGAAAAAACTCTATATTTCATAAAAGATTGCATCAAATGGCGAAATGAAGCACTAGCACAAGGGGTATCTAAAATCAAAGAAGCATTGCAAGAACTTAAGGTTATACATCAGATTATTCAGAATGACCTTAAGTGGTTTGTAAAACAGTTCATGGAAAGAGAAGATGACTCCATTGCCCAATCAGATGAAATAATCAAGGAAGTCCAAAAGAAATTTTAGGAATGGTAGGACAAGAGGACACTAGCCAAGCAAGATTTCTCCAATGTGGCTCACACTAAAGCTATGTTGATTATCAACCTAAAGCACTTGGAGATGCATGAGGAAAAGGTTGTTGAATTGAAGAAGATGAAGGAAATTTGGAAACAACGGCTCACCTACATTGGTCTTCCATATCAATCCATTCTTTCTACCTTTTCAGCTTCCTATGAAACATGGAAGTTGGAAAAAGGAGAGGTTGGTGGCGACAATCCAAACTGATCAAGAAATGCTTAGCTATAGTTTCTTTACCGTTTGGTTTTCTTGCGATTTCAATTATTAGTTATTCCAAAAGACAATTAACTCTTAGCAGGGTAATTTTGGCTTAAGTCCAGCCCCATGCCTATAAATGTAATAATTAGTATTGTTTTAGGGGGTTCAAATTTCTTCAGAAGACTGGTAGATAGAACTACTTTTGTTTACAGTTTTATTTCCAGTTTAGAAATAACATTTCAGAACTTTAGCAGATACTTGAAACTCTATAGTTTGATTTTGGGTTGAAAGCTTTGTAAGTGGTTACTATTGTCTACTTATTTTTGGTATTTCTGTAGATACTATTTAAGCTTTTAGCTGCACCTGTTATCAATTTTGAAATTGTGAACTCTGAATTTGGAAATTTTGTGGGAAATTAGTTCATGAAATTTGCTTGCTCGATAATTTAATTATTCAGCTATGCGGATCATTTTGATAATTAAAGTCGAGTGGTTCTTCTGCATTAAGATTTGTTTCATATTGATGAGATAAAATAAGTTGTTTCAACATCTCTAGCAGATTACATTCTTAGAGAGTTATTCTGTTGAGTATATTTAGTTAAAAATTTCAATGCAATAAAGGTAGCTGCACATATTTCATTTGAAGAAATTTTAAGTAGAGAATTCCTAAGTTCTTTCGAGTAGGAATTCATTTGTTAGTTTACATTCTTTTCTCAATTTTGATATATGAACATGCATGGCAAAAACTACTCACTAACAGTCTACATGACAACTTAGATGATTATGCAAACTCCAGTGTAGTAGACACCATGCACTAAAATGAGTTCCTAACTCTTGTGTTGTCAACAAGACAACTCATATGAGTATGCATACTCCTAGGTGTATAATCTAATAAATAATAAAATAATGCATTAACCCAAGTAAAGTGTAATAATAATTAATTATTTACACTAACACATAGCTAAAGATTTAGATAGTAGTGAAGATGATGAAATGGTATATATTTCTTTAAAAGATGAATCTAATGATGACGGAAATAAAACGGCACTTATCTCTCATGTTAACAAAAATGATACATGGATTATTGATAGTGGCTACTCACATCATATGACTGGTGATAAATCAAAATTTGAACACATAAAACATTATGATGGTGGTAGTGTGAGTTTTGGAAACAATGGACCTTGTTGCATAAAAGGAAAAGGTTGTATCTCACTATCTAATGAACTTAGATGTGACAATGCTTACTAGGTTGAAGGACTAAAGCATAATCTATTGAGTGTGGTATAGTCAAATAACATTGGATTCAAGGTGGAATTCATGAATGGGAAAGCCAAACTGCTAGATGGAAAAATAAATCTGGTTGGGTCTAGCAAACAAACAAAAGGTAATCTATTCTACCTAGATCTCAGTGAAAGTTCATGTTTTATTGCTCAAGTAGAAGAAATATGGTTATGGAATAAAAGGTTGTGTCATGTAAACTTTGATAATTTGGTAAAGATAAGAAAAAATAGAAGAGTAAGAGATATTCCTAGTTTGAGGAAACCTAATATGGCTCTATGCAAAAATTGTCAAATTGGAAAGATGGGAAAGATTAGTTTCAAAAGAAAGAACTATAAATCAAAAGAAGTCTTGGAGTTGGTTCATATAGACCTATGTGGACCAATTGGAATAAAGAGTCACAGTGGAGATAAGTATTTTATTCTATTTATTGATGATTATTCTAGAATGATGACTATAATGTATCTAAAAGAAAAATCTGGAGCTTTTCAAAAGTTTAAGTGGTATTTGGAAAGAGTAGAGAAAAAAAATGAAATGTTTGAGACTAGACAGAGGTGGTGAATTCATTTCCAATGAGTTCAATGAATTCTATATTGAAAAAGGAATTAAGAGACAAGTATTAGCCCTTGGTACACCTTGGCACAATGGTATAGCTAAAAGAAGGAATAAATCCATCATGGATTGTACAAGAACCTTAATGATAGAAAAGAGGGTTGCAATCAAATACTAGAAGAAAGCAATCAATATTGTAGTGCACACCTTGAACAAGGTACAATTGAAGAAAGACTCAAATCAAACTCCTTATGAAATAGGGTATGGCTACAAACCTAATGTAAGTTACTTGAAAGTATTTGGTAACAAATGTTATATCTTGAAGGAATCTATAAAAGGTAAATTTGATGTCAAAGGTGATGAAGGCATATTCCTAGGATACTCCTATAGAAGTAAAGCATACAAGTGTTTGAATCTAACTACTCATAAGATCATAGAAAGTGCACATGTGAGAATTGATGAATTTGCAAAAAAGAGTGAAGAAGAAAGTAGTAGAGAACCTAAGGATTACAAAAGATTTATTTATTATGAACTTGATACAGTGTAAAATCTATTTGGAAGTCAGAGGGCCTCACATTTTGAGTCCCTAAAATCTCCAAAAGCTATTGAGTTGCAACCAGTGCAACCCAAGTCATAGTCTGAAGGAACTCAATTGTTGTCAAAAGCTATTGAGCTAGTGCCAGAGAAAATTGAGTCTAATGGACCTGAGTCATAGATAGTAGGACTTGAGCTTGATATAGAAGATCATGAAGATGTTACTAGAATGAATTCTAAATCCAAATTACCTTTTTTAGCAAGATATGTTAGAAAGCACCATGCACCTAATCAGATCATTGGAGACAAGTCAAATGGAACAATGATGAGAAACAAATTGAAAGGTACATGTTGCTTGTTGAATTTGAACCTAGAAATGTTAAAGATGCTTTGGATAATGAAATTTGAATTGAAGCTATGAATGAAGAAATAGAATAGATGGAAAAGAATAAGACTTGGACTCTTGTTCCAAGACTCAAGGAAAAAATGTAATTGGCACAAAGTGGGTATTCAAAAATAAGCTAAATGAAGAAGGAAAAGTATCAAAGAACAAAGCAAGGTTAGTATGTAAAGGTTATTCTCAAGAAGAAGGTATTGATTATGGTGAAATTTTTTCTCTTGTTGGAAGATTAGAAGGTGTTAAAACTTTACTCATGTATGCAAAACATAGAGGATTTAAAGTTTATCAATAAAATCTACATTCTTGAATGAAATTCTTGACAAGGAAGTCTACATTGAACAACCTAAAGGTTTTGTAGATCCTAGCAAAAGAGATGTGGTTTAAAAATTACAAAAAGCATTGTATGGTCTCAAACAAGCTCCCAGAGCTTGGTATGAAAGACTTCATAACTACTTAATAAAATTTGGTTTTCAAAGAACAAATGATAACAACAGTCTGTATATCAAAGAAGGACCAAACAAGAAGATTGTGTTGGTAGAAACATTTGTGGATGACACTTTATTTACAAGAAATGATGACTTATGCAAGGAATTTTCAAAAGAGATGAGTAAAAAATTTGAGATGTCTTTGTTTGGAGAGATAAAATTCTTTGTTGGATTGCAAATCCAATAGAATAAAGGTGATATCTACATTACTCAATCAAAATATATCAAGGAGATACTAAATAAGTTTGGAATGGAAGATTTAAAACCTATTGGAACACCTATATCTATTGGACATAAGCTTTCCAAAAATGATGATTCCAAAGAGGTAGATCAAACCACATACAAATCAATGATTTGAAAATTGTAGTATGTAGTGCATACAAGGCCTAATATTGCATTAGCAATCAGTATGGTGGCAAGATTCTCAATAAATTCCAAAGAAAATCACATGATGATAATAAAGAGAATCATAGGGTATCTAAAAGGTACTAAAGAATATGGTTTATGGTACAAAAAAGGAGACAATTTGGACTTGAAAGCATTCATAGATGCTTATTGGGCAAGAAGTGTTGATAACAAATAGCACAAGTGGTGGAGCATTATTTCTTAGTAAAAGACTAGTGTCTTAGACAATCAAGAAGTAGAATTATATTTCTCAGTCCACAGTAGAGGCAAAATATGTGGTAGCAATAGTTAATTATTCAAATATTTTTTGGTTCATGCAAATGTTGGAACATATGAAGATAGAGATCAAGGATCCAGTAGTTATATTCTATGATAACACCAGTGTAATTAAAAAATCTTGTGATGCATACCAAAACCAAGCACATTGCTATAAAATATCATTTTTTGAGAGAATTTGTGCAAGACAAAGAGGTAAGATTGGAATATGTGAATACTAAAGAGAAAATTTTAGATATATTCACTAATCCATTACCTAAGGATTCATTTTTGTATCTAAGAGGTAAGTTAGGGATCATTCCCCTATCTGAAGCTCACTAAATGCATTTTAGTGATGCATCAACTAGAGCATGTTGAAGATAAGTCAGTTGATGTAGTATTAACAAGGCACATTGCAAATGAATTAGTACATGAGGTACAATGATATTCACTGAACATTGTCTTTGGTATGAGATGTCAAGGAGGGAGAAGTTTTTTGTCATATCTCACAGAAATTTTATCACTTCAAGAGATGATAAAGAAGGAGATATCAAAAGAAGGAGAACTTGGTCTAGTATCAAAGAAGGAAAGTTTTCTATCAGAAGAAGAAATTGAAGGCAGAGGGAGTTCATATTGATAGAGGGAGTTCTCAAGGATGAGAATTAGAATGAAACTAAGGATATGTTCCTTACTTTATTCTTGCTTTAAAATTTCATTGTATAATGACATGTTGTATTGTCATCAATGCCAAAGAGAGAGATTGTTGAAAATAATTGATTAATTGTGTATTATATTTGATGTTACACAAAATGTTGTATCATTTCCATAGTTTATGCCAAGCTCGCTCAGGTGTTGAAGATAGTTTTTTGTGTTTGCCAAGCATTCTAGAGTTTTCCAAGTTTAGAAGACAATGTCTACTGAGTTCACTCAGTCATCAAAAGAAAGTTTGCAAGAGTTGAGTGTTAACTGAGCTCACTCAATTAATGAAGGAAATGTTGGATAGGACCAGTGTTAACCAAGATTACTTGGTTAACAAAGGAACTTTGTTAATATGTAGTGTTAACTGAGTTTACTTTGTTAACACAAGAAAATTGTTTCTAAGTTAGTGTCTACCGAGCATGGTCAGCTAATGAAGGATTTTCTTGTTTTGGCATATTGAGTTCAATTGAATTATTTGTTAGTTGTAGCCAATTGAGGAGATGAATATTAATTATTCTAAGTTGTATTCAAGCTTACTTGACAATGTGTAAGATATAAATATAACATCAAGTTAAGGATTGAATGTGTGGAACAAAATAGAAGATTTAATGATGCTTAGAGGAAGCGAATTGGAAAGATAAGTAGAATATCCTTGTTGAGCTACAAAGATACATTCGATAAAAAAGGATCAAGTATACAAGTCAAAATTGAGATTTGTAATCAACAATTTAGTCACATCAAAAATTAGGTCATTTCATTGTTACTTTCTAACCATTATAACAGTGATCTAAATCTCTTAACCAATTTGGCTTAACAACTATTTGTAAATACTCTAACAAGGTGGCATTTCTAGATTGAATTGTTTAAAGACCTCTAACAAGGCCACTCCTAATAGGGTGATTAAATCCTCTAATAGGGTCACACCTAACAATATGTTTTGTAACCTTTAACAGGGTTGGCTCCTAACATGAATTACTTCAGAAGAGTGAAAATTAGTAATTAGCTGCAATTGGTGGTTTTTCCAAAATTGGGTTTCCACATTAAATCTTGGTGTTAATTGTGTTTATGCTATTTCTTTTATGTGTATGCAACTAAGTTAAGTAAGATTAATCATGGATAATATCTTAAATATTTTCATGTTAAGTAGTTACCAAGTTATTTAAGTGTTTACCTAGTTACAATATTTGCTAGTATAAACCGAATGCAGCGTGTTTGTTGAGTTACAACAGAAAATAGTTTAATTAGAGTTTTGATTTATATTGACATCTAAGGGATCTCAATTATTCCTCTTATATTTCCAAAAATTAGTTCTATACTTCTTAATAAATTATAAAATATGCTCTTAGATGTTATTCCTCATCAATTATAATCTAAAAACTTTCTGCTAAATTTGAGAAGAATAGTATACTAAAATATCCTCTTTAGAATTAATGACTTAATGTTAAGGTCTACTTATTGATTTTTCAAAGTCTATATTGTGATTCATAATCATTATACTTTCAATATTCTTTAATGTTTATTTATTACTCTTTTGTATCCCACTCTATTTACCTAGTGTTTGCTTATGATCATACTTACAAGTGTCCTTATAAAGCTCAAAATCTAGATTTCTACATTAATTTAAAGTTTGTTTAAGATCATCCTTACTCTACCATGATGGAAAATTCACATCTTTGTTACCAAAAATCCATCTTTCCCTAATTTCTATTGCTGATAGCTAATAGAGTCTTGAAGATAAAACTACCAATGGAGATAAAGACTAAGAGATAAAGCTAAAACAATCTGATAAGCATGAAATTTAAATGCTAATTGTTGATCTCAATCTATCAAAGAGACTATCTGATTTACCAAAAATCTTGGAGCGTAAGCATGCCAAAATTAGCTTTAACATTAAATTGCTTAAACTTAAAAATGTATCTTATATTATATTCATTTTATGTATAATTACATACATAGAAAGCAACCAACATCTTCGAAGGAAAGAGAACAAAGGCTGAAATAAAAAATCCTTCTAGCAGGGACCAAACCAATCATGATAGGGCATAATGGAACTAAAAATCCTAGTGTTGAAGATCATTTTAAAAATATATTATCAAAAGAGATAAAAAATAGAGCATGATACCCAGACAAACCCCCACTCAACATAGACCTCCCATTAGATTTTCCCATCATATTTTCATGTAACCATGATGATGTCTAACACTTCTTGCTAATCTTTTTCCCTCAAGCCTAGTATAAAGACAAAAAACATTTTTTGCTTGTTGGATTTGAAAAAATTTGGCAAACTAAATTCCAAAAGATTGATATCATTGAAGACAACCTTGGCTCTAAGTAGGCATCAAAAGTCCATAGATAATGTAGGAGCCAATTCTTGTCTAGGTCTTCCATTATACCTCTCCAACGAAGTAGAAAGCTGATGTTATCTTCCATCTTTGGCCACTCTTGAAAAAATTGAATGTTGTCCTAAATAACCATTATAGGCCAACTTTCTACTTTGGCAAGTTCTAGACTCCCAGGGGGATATGACATGCAGATTTTAGGAAGAGGAATCCTAACTTTTTCATCAATGCAAGGGACTACATGCTTTAAACCCTCCAACCAAATTGGATCAAAAATATTCTGGCAAAGCCAAATAATTTCCCATTTTCCTACATTGGCCCTTTCCAAACACCCAATAGAGGAACCTAAGATATTGTTGTTACTCCTCCACGTGAAATCATAGTTAAAAACCCTCTCTCCCAAAACCTGAATAATGAAAACCCTAGTCATGTTTTAGATTAAGGTAAAAACAAGTTTTGAAGGAACTCAAAACCCTTTACAAAACACTATAGATAAATATTAAGCACCACCAAGTTTTACAAGGACCTAAAACCTAAAGTTTTAAACAAAGAAACCAAGTTTTATAGGGACCTGAAACCAAAAATTTAAACCATAAAAAAAAACCAGGTTTTACAAGGACCTAGAACTTAGAGTTTTAAACAAACTAGAATACAACCCTAGTCATGTTGTCTATAGGGTTTAGTAACCTATTCCACCTTTGAGGTTTAAAATTACCACTAAATTCCATCATGCATACCTCCATTGCATGATACAGATAGATTGCAGAATCTATTCTCACCCTCAAACACATAACACTAAATAGGGTCTAATGAAAATGATAGAAATGAACCTAGAGCTTAATATAAAATATTCAACTCGGAGGCCCTAGAAATATCTAGAAGAACATGATATCATATGTCACCTACTAATCATCATTAAAAATCATAAATTTTTCTAAGAGTCTACTTCATAATTGCAACACCGTGTCTAGATTGCAATCTTACTTATTAATGCAATTTGTTATGTTAGATTGCTATGCTTTGTTAGAGTTTAAAATGATCCCAAAAATGCTTATCCTTATGAAAGAGGAAAAAAATTCCCATGTTAATCTAAGAGGCTAAGAATAAACTAGATGATGCATTGTATGTATAACCCAAATAGTTTTATAAACTAGCGATCGATATCTAAAGTTTAAATATTAAAAAAACTAAAGATTTTGTTTGGAACTTTTTTTATTAATTTTTTTTAATTTTTAATTTTTAAATTGGAAATTGTAAATCAATTTTTAAATGAGGGAGTTCATTGTTTCCTTTATAAAACTTGGATTTTATTTAGATGGATTAGTTTTATTTGAAAATGATTTTTCCTAACACTAAGGGATTTTGAAATACTTGTGAACTTGAAATTGTATCAAATTGACACTTTGAAAATGAAAACTTGAAACCAATTGATTTATGGAACTACATTTAGTGTGATGTATGGTTTATTTTACTAGGGTTGGGTTTAAATTAGTATGTTGACCAATTTTGGATGTTTACCAGAGGCATGGGAGATACTGTTTCATGATGTTGTGGTTATGTGATTTGATCTTTGAGCTATAGATCAATTTGTGATTTCTAGTTGCTTATATAGAGATGGTATGGTCATTGTGACCTTATTAGATTTTTTTCTATTATGAGCTTAGGGTAGGTTATCTTTATGCATGTTTGGGAAGTGACTTGCAATGGAGGCTGAAGCCCTAAAGTGGTTGCCTGGGTAACCCATTTTAGGTTGTTTTAATATGTGATAACATTTCATTAAATGGGTTTAAAATGAGTTAATAAGAGTTAGTAGATTTCCTTGCCCATGCCTCGATTACTAGTACATACTAGGATGGGAGTAGAGAGGATGCTTGGTTGTGACCTTGCCTTATTAGTATGGCTTGTCTGTATGAAAGGTTACTGATGCTACATGTAGTCACTAGGGGCTTAGAGTCCAAAGAGGCTGCTAGGGTAACCTTAGAGTTGATCATGAGATGGAAATTTCCCACTTACATAGTAGATTTCCTACGTATCTTTGTTGCCTCTGGGTTTAGATGTTACTTGTGTCTTGATACTTTTGAGATAGATTGCTATCAGGTTTTCCTTGATCTAGATGTTGGTTATGATAGTTGGATTTTTTTTTATTGGTATGAGACTTGAGATTATCTCCTCAATATGGTGAGAGTGGGCCATTTAGGTTCCACAAGGTTGGGTGACAGTGTTTCTTATACCATTAAGATCCGATAGTTGGATAGCATTGCTAGATGTACTTGTGTAGTTGTTCCCTTCATTTTGATCTTGTGTTTATGTTCAATGGTCATATTCTGATGTACTATACTTGATTATCTGGGTATCTTATGAGATGTTGCATTTATTCATGATGTATATTCTATGATATTTTCATAGCCTATGACTTGTATAGAGGATGATTATAAATTTTGGTTATGCCATGTGACATCTTATGTAATTGTATATTATTTCATTAGATTCATACTTATGGTTATTCTATGATGAGAATTTTTTTATGTATCAGATTTAGTATTAATATAATTTATGTATGTGATTCAACATCATGGAACCCTTAAAATATGTAATCTGTTTATGGATTGTTTGTTTGTATGTGAGCTATTACTTCCACTATGTTATCTCTTGTTGTTTTAGTCTTTCAAAAAAAATGTTTCAAAAAATTAGTGACACTTTAGGTTAATTTATTTTGGGTTCCCTAGCAGGTATTGCATTTGGTGTCAGAGCCCAAGTTTCTACATTGGGAGCTCTAGGTATATTGGAACACTACTAGATGACAACTGGTTAACTTTAATGAAACTTAAACAACTATCTATATCCATTACAAATAGAACACTTGAAATTAAAAAATCAAATACTTAAACCTAGAAATAGGCAAAATTGAAATAGATCTTGAACTTTTTTCAAAACATGTTTCTTATGTTTATGCTTTATAGTAGTATGCTCTTGTTGATATTATTGGAATTTCATTGTTCTTTCTTGGATATTGTTGTAGGATGGTATTTGGGACTAGATCTGCAGTGAGAGGTCATAGTTCAGGTTGTAGTAGAGTCCGTGGGTGAGGCAAAGATATCAATTTGCATGATTCTAGTCATGAGAGTCCTGTTCATGAAGAAAACAAGGAGGAATGCAATTGGGAGAATCTGACTAATTTAGAGGAGGCTAATTTGAGATAGGTGATGAGGACCAAGGGGTACTAATTAGGAGGAATCACATCATGTTGGGAATGAGGAGAGACAAAGATCCAAGAGTCCTCAGGGAGACCTCTATAGTGATAGATAAAGGTTGACTAAGGCCACTCAGATGAGGGACCTACAGAGGTCCAAGATCAAACCTTTCACTAGAGTAGGTACATGATGTGTTGTAGAGCAGTGATTGATTTCCTTAGATTGATGTTTTTCAATACAATAGTTTGACTCCAATGCCAAATAAAGGTATAAAATCACACACATAGAACCCATTGGGGCTACATGGTGGAATATTGAAGAAAATAAACTAGGTATGAATATGAACACCATGACATGAGAGTTATTCCTTGAGAACTTCCATGATTGCTTCCTACCAAAGGAGTGGTAGTAGTAGATGATAGATGAATTTCACAATCTGAGGCAGGATACTATGATCATGGAAGAGTATGAGTGAAATTTCTATGAGCTCATGCCTTATGTAGGGATCAAGGACAATTCTCCGTTGATGGTACAACATTTCATTTGGGGTCTAAATAACCATTTCTTTGGGGGTTTTAAGGTGTTCTATCCTAAAACTCTCAAGGATGTGGTACATTAGGCTATTCTTATGGAGAAAAATATCACTTTAGGACATGGTGGTTTTGTGGGAGCTCCTGCAACATCAGGGTCCAAAGGTAACTAGAACACAGACAAAAAAAGGAAACATCCTTATCCCAAATGCAACTAGGGTCAGTAACAACAATAAAAACTACAACAACATCAATAGAAGAAGGGATCCTATCCTTAGGCACAGAGTAGTGGTGATGGCTCTAATTCTCAGAGCTTCTAAAACTTACAACACAATAAGCAAAATCAGAATAATCAACTTGCATAGAGTAATCACTCCTTTGCTAGTAGAGATAGCCACCAAGAGTCTAGTGCACAACTAGCAAGGAGAGGATTAGGCATAGGTATAGGGTGTTTCTCTTATGGAAAATTTTGGCATATTGTAGCCAACTGCCCACTCTATACACACCACTATTCAAGACCTCAGTCAACAACATCTGAGGCTACAGTTGGTGACACAGGTCGATCACATAGATTTTTTCTAGTGGTCCATCCAACAACAATATCCAACTATCGGATCTCAATGGTATAAGAAATATTATCACCCAACCTTGTGGAACCTAAATGACCTAATCCCACCATGTTGAGGAGATAATATCAAGTCCCATACAGATAACAAATCCAACTGTCATAACCAACATTTAGGTTGAGGAAAACATGATAGCATTCTATCTCAAAAGTATCATGACACAAGTAACATCTAAACTTAGAAGCAACAAAGACATGTAGGAAATCTACCATGTAAGTGGGTCAGTTTCATGACATAAGTCAACTCTAAGGTTACCCTTGTAATCTATCTAGACTCTGGCCCCCTAATGACTCTATGCATCATCAATATCCTTTTTTATAGACAAGGCATACTAATGAGGCAAGGTTGCAACCAAGCATCCTCTCTACTCCAATCCTTGCTTGTACTAGCACTCGAGGCATGGGAAAGGTAAAAGATAAACTCTTATTAATTCATTTTAAACCCATTTAATGAAATGTTATCACTTTTTAATACAACCTACAATGGTTTACCCAAGTAGCCTCTTTATCACAAAGGAAACAATGGTTAGCAACAAAAGCAAAAACCACAACAACAATAATAGCATAAGGGATCCTATCCTTTGACATAGAGTGGTGGTGGTGGTTCTAATTCTTAGAACTTCTAAAACTCACAAAGCAATAAGTAAAATTAGAATAATTAGCCTGCATAGAGTAAACACTCCTTTTGTAGTATAGATAGCCATCAATAGTCTAGTGCACCTCCAATGAGGAAAGGATCAGATAGAGGCACAAGGTGTTTCTCCTATGGATAGTTTGGGAATATTGTAGCCAACTACCCACAATATACATCTTACTATTTGGGACCTAGGCCAACAACATCTGAACCTATAGTTGGCGATGTGGGTAGATCACACATAGTTTTTGTAGTGGTAGATCACCGCCAAGTAGATCACCAAGGAACCATAGTTGAGACTATGTGAGTGATAAGAGGTACAACACTTTCCTTCTTGTTTAATTCAAGTGCTACAGATTCCTTCTTATCACCTTCCATATTTGCTAAGTGTAATCTTGAGGAAATTATGAAAGGCTTAGGTTGGCAGGCGAAACTAGCTTCAAGAGCTAAGATTCCCACAAATTCTTTAGTGCAGTAGTGCAAATTGAACCTAGGAGGTTTTATTACTTCAATAGACCCTTGAGTCATTCCCCTTGGTTCTTACAATGTAGTGTTGGGTATGAACTAGCTTGGCTCTCATAGAGATAACATTGACTACAAAAAGAAGACTATGTAGTGTAAGGATGATCAGGGTAGGGACTCTAAGATTATAGGCATCTAGAGACACATATCCCTCTGGATGATCTTTGCTATGCAGTTGAAACAAAGCTTTCATAAGGGTTTTTTGGTGTTTGCCATTACTATGAGTGAGCTTGAGAAGGAAGACCCTGTAGGAAAGACCCTAGATCACCTTATCCTATAAGAGTATGTAGATTTTTTTCCTAGTGAGATTCTAGGTATGCTACCTAAGAGGGATATTGATTTCCACATTAACCTCATCCCAGGCTCAGAGCTCATATTTAGATCTCCTTATCAGATGACCACTCAAGAGTTGAGTGAGTTGTGCCTATATCTTGAGGACCTTTGGTCCAAAGGTTGTATTAGACTGAGTGTTTCTCCATGGGGATCACTAGTTCTCTTTGTGAAGAAGAAGGATGGATCCTTACGCTTGTGCATTGACTAAAAATAGTTGAACAAGGTAACAATTAAGAACATGTATCCTTTACCAAGGATCGATGACTTGTTTGACCAAATCAAGGGAGCCAAAGTGTTCTCTAAGATATATCTAAAGTTAGGTTACCATCAGCTTCACATTCAGATGCTGATATACATAAGACAACCTTCTACACTCACTATGGAGACTATGAGTTTATAATGGTTCCATTTGGTTTGATGAATTCTCCATCTATTTTCATGTGCCTAATGAATAGAATATTTTATTCTTACCTAGATCATTTTGTACTTGTGTTCTTGGATGTTATATTGATATATTCTAGATCCTAGGAAGAACATGAGGAATATCTATGGTTAGTCCTTTAGTGCCTCAAAAATAATCAAATTTATGCCAATTTGGCACAGCGTGATTTCTTTTAGTCTAAAATATAGTAATTATGACATATCATTTCAGGAGATGGTATATCAGTGGACCATACAAAGATCTAGGTGATGGTATATTGGCTACACCATTTATTGTATATGAGATTCACAGCTTTATGGATTTGGCCAGATATTACCATAGATTTGTTCATAACTTCTTTAGAGTTGCATATCACATCACTTCCCTCCAGAGAAAGGGAAAGAAGTTCATTTGGACAGAGAAATGTGAGGAATAGTTTTAGAAGCTCAAGGAGATTTTGAATAGCACACCAATTCTAGTAGTACTCGATCCAATAGGTGATTTTATGGTGTGTACTAATGCTTCCTTAGAAGGGATTGGAGTAGTAGTAATGTAGGACGAACAAGTGATTGCCTATGAGTCTCACAAGATCAAGGATCATGAGTTAAACTATCCCACACATGATCTTGAGCTAGCTATAGTTGTTTATGCTCTAGTGAGATGGAGACACTTCTTGTTGGGGCATCATTTTGAGCTTCATAGTGATCATCATAGTTTAAAGTATATATTCACACACCCTAATTTGAATGCTAGGTAGAGGCATTAGATGGAGTTTCCATGCAATAATGATTTTGAGGTGAAGTATATTTAGGGCAAGGAGAATGTGGTAGTTGACACTTTGAGTCGTAGGAGACATGAGACACTAGATTTGACTCGTAGTGTAGATTTGAGGAGCCATATACTTTAGGCACTTCCTATAGATACTTGGTATTAGGAGGTGAGAATGGAGATAGATTTAGGGAGACCTTTAGAGGGTAGATTTTTGTGTTATGTCCTACAATTAGATGGCCTTTTGTGCTATACATGGAGGACTTATGTACCACTATTGGATGAGCTTCTTACATTGATCCTATATTAGGCCCATCGTGCACCTTACTCAACACATCTAGGTGTAAAGATAATGCATGTAGACTTGCAATGTTTATACTTTTGGATATGGATGGAGTGTGATATCGTTGATTTTGTGCCTAGGTGTCTTGAGTACCAGAGAGTTAAGGCAGAGCACCAACATCCAACAAGACTTTTACAGCCTAATCTCATTCCTTCATGGAAGTGGGATATTATTTCTATGGATTTCATTATGGAATTACCTATGAATTCTCATCAACGTGATGCTATCATGGTCACCATTGACCGGTTGACTAAGATGGCACATTTTTCACCGATGTGGTCATCCTATAAAACAACTTTAGTATCCAATGTCTTTATGCATGATATCATGAGATTTCATGACATTCCTTGGAAGATCATTTCAAATAGGGATCCTATATTCACATTCACATTTTGGACATCCTTGCATCATGATCTTGGAGCATAGTTTAACTTTATCTTAGCATATCACCTAAATATAAATCATCAAACTGAGAGAGTGAGTTAAGTTCTAGAGGATATGTTGGGGATGTATGTTATGGACATATAGACTCTTTGGGAGAATTACCTATACCTAGTACAATTTATAATGGGTATTAAACTACTATATTTGATACCAAATTACCACAACAGGTCCATTGCAATTATGGTGTCACAACCTATCATCATCATAATTATGAGGACAAGCCATTGGAATTGTGATAGTGACATGGTGCAATGCCATAATTGTGACAAAACTACCATGGTAATTTGGTATCAAATGTAGTAGTGTCATAGTTCCATTGGGATGACATCTTTTTAGGCTTTGTATGGTCATCCTTGTTGTACACCATTGAGTTGGGATAATTTAGAGGATCACATCTTGTTGGGTCCTGATATGCTTCAAGATATGGAGCAATAGGTAGTGCACATTCATGAGCACGTGTCTATAGCACATGATAGAAAAAAGAGGTATGTTGATACTCACATGATGGATAAGTAGTTTGCAGTGGGTGAGAAAGTTTTCTTGAGAGTGCATTTGAAAAAGAGTCTGATCTATTATGAAAAGGATTCAAAGCTAGCACCTCATTTTGTGGGGTCATTTGAGATTCTTGAGAGGATAGGTTAAGTTGTCTACCATCTTCCATTTTTGCCCAACTTAGCTTGTGTTCATGATGTTTTCTATGTTTCTATTCTTAGATAGTTTATTCCTTCTATGATACATGTTCTTGATTGGAATGTATTACAAGTGGGGGACAAGTAGCTAGCTTTAGAGCCAATCCACATTCTTTAGTAGTGGAATTTGACCCTCAAAGGTTGAACCATAAAGCAAGTAAGGATCTAATGGGACTCTAGTTATGAGTCATCAACTACTTTGGAGGATGCATCTGGTTTACAGGATTTATATCCCTACTTGTTTATAGGTTTCCAGGAGTAAGCCTAAGTCTAAGGGGGGTGGATGTAGTGCCTACCCCTAGTTTACTTTTCATGTTATATTTTTGAGTTCTTTTGGGCCAACTTTATGGTTATGCTTTATGATTAGCGGTACTTGGTCACTGGATTTCATAAGATGTTATTCCATACTTAGTAACTTATATATTTAATGAGCTACTTGATACTTGGTTATTTCATTTGTTTATGTTTATTCTTTTGATGATGATGGTTTCTATGTTCATATACTAATTTTTGTTATTTCATGATAATAATTAGATGTATGATTTATATGCAGTTTCTATGGTTACTTACCCCATACTTGCATGTGTATGGTGTAAATGTATGTTTTACTTTATGTTTGACATTTCTGATGTGGTTGAGAGAGGAATTTGTAGTACATGCTGCACCGCTCCCTACCATTGCCTATTTAGTTTAAATTTATGTGTATATGTACATGCTCAAATTTTAAGCAGATTGCATGTACCAAGCATCGATTTCCTTGAATTGCCAGGATGAGTGTGCCTTATCGCAGTATCCCAATGATAAAGAGGGGAGATACTTCTTGTGTCAAAATCCTAACCCTAAGCCAATTTTCCTAGAAAATAGGACACGTATTTGAGCTATTCACTGTTCTGAATGCGTCAAAGTGACGTGAATTCAAGATTTTGATCTTTAAAATGGGTTTTCTTATTTAGATTTGTGGGTCTGTTGTGATTTTCAGTTATAATTAAATCAAATAAAAAGATTATTAATGATTTAATTTGACAAAAAATTAATAAAGAAAAAATATTGTTTTAATTATATTTAATTAATTAAGAAATTAATTAAATAGAAGAATTAAATTTAAAATATTTAATTGAAGTTCCAAATTTGGTGTATTAATATATATTTAATTTAATAATAATTAATTTAGGAGTTTCATTTTAATTAATGAACTCTAAATATTATTATTACTTAAATTAATAAATATACTATTAAATGCATCTTGTGATTTAATTAGAGAGAGAGAGAGAGAGAGAGAGAGAGAGAGAGAGAGAGAGAGAGAGAGTAAATTAAATAAATTTTATTTTAATTTAAACACAAAAAAGTTGCACATTAAATTAAAATAATAAAGAAAAAGGGTTCACGTGTTTGTAAAACTGAAACCCTAAAGGAGAAAGCTCTTTATTAAGAAATTAGAGCTCATTTCTCCACACATAGGTTTGGAGGAGCAAATTTTGAGAAAGAGAGTTTTTGAGAAGACGAGAATTCTTGCAAGTTTTGAGTATTTGTCTGGTTAGCATCAGATTGATGTAGGATCTTTGTTGAGATTATAATAGTAATTTGCCTTCGAATTCCTCTCCGTCTTCTCTATGTTTGTTATGAATATATTTTCAAAAATAGTTCTGGTTGAAACCCTTGTTGATAAATTTATTGTTCTTCATTATTGAAATGTCTATATGAATGAAAATAAAATTTAAAAACCTTGTTTGAGAAATTTTATTATTCATTATTGAATACTCTTATTTGGAAAATTGAATTGACTTAGAAAATTATGAATTGGAATAGGGTTTGGAAAAGAAAACCATATTTAATTTATTAATTTTGACTTTTCAATTTTTTTTTTCCCTATCAAATCTATATTGGAATTATTTTTTAAAAATAATATACCTACCACAGTACAATGGTAATTACATTATAAAAATGTGATTTCTATTTGTGTTTGAGGGAGGGGACTATCATGCAAAAAATTTACAAGGCAAAACACAACCAACAATTTTTTTTTTTGAAAGATGAACTAATGAATAATACATATAGGCCTATACTAGTTATGGATATACCATCAAACTATGGATTGTGCAAAATATAGAAACTCATGTCTCCTCAAGAATACTAGGATGTTTCTTATTCGATGGTTGAGTTAGAGGTATTTCTTAACACCATTGAGGAATGTTTCAAACATGTTTAAGATACCTAAGAGAAATGGTGGTGTTTCAGGATAAGTTTGAAGAAAATCAATTCCAGTTTATTATTATATAGCTATAACTATTTAACGGATTTCTTACATTCTATCCTTTATCAAAAATTCATATTTTAAATCTTAATTTTTCTAACACTAAGCTTACATGCTTCTAATAACTATTGCTTACTAACTAGGAACCTCTACTAGCCTCTTTTATGTTATTCAACATACAATTTCTTGTTTAGTCAATTTCTTCCTCTTAATTGAAAGATACCTTGTACTAATTAGAGGGATTATATATATATATATATATATATATATATATATATCATCAAAATGATGTACATATTAATTAATATTACTTATAATATGCTATGTTCATTGGTCATAGTTTGTGGAGAAATTAATTAACAAAAATATATTTATTTATTTAATGTATATAGTAATACACAATGCTTCTTAATGTTAAGTATACTATTTATAATAAAATAATTATAATATAAAGAAAATGTGTAACACATTGCTTGAACCTAAAATTAATCATATTACTACTAACTAATACTTACATGATCCTAACAATAACTCAAAACCAAATGTGATTTCTAATTACCTCTACCCCCTTGCAACATAGTTAATTATTATTTTAAATCCTAACTTCACTTAGTCACATTTCCACTCTACACCCAAACCCATGATTTTATAATGATTTAATCCACAATATTACTAATCACCTATACATTTATGCTAACCTAACCCTACCTTACTACTAACAATCTTTCACTTAATCCAAACATTATTAATTTACTTAGTATCTATAATCCTATCTTTATTTGCTTAAGTTCCTATTTAACTATCCCCATTTTCCTAACATTTACCTTTATCATGAAACTACACATGTCTACAACCAACCTTAATTATCATTTAAAACTTTGCATCCTCCAAAGAAAATTTCTCTAAGACCTAGGCCCACGTGCCCTTTTCTTTCCCCTTCTAAGGTGATGTGACATTTCACCATTAACTCCTCATTTAGGCACCCAGTTTTAAAGGCTTGGGCAACAATCAACAAAAAACAAAGAAAATGGTCTTACCTTTTACCAAGGTGGATGACTAACCAAAAAGCTCCTGACATATGTTAGTGAATGTCCTTTCTTAATGCAACCAAAAGGTTTGCAATGAGATGAAGGCACCTAGGGGGATGTGGGGACCACTGTCCCCTTTACATCATATTTAAGTTATTTTATTTCTTAGCTTTTAGGAGGTTGGATGCATAGGTCACACCCCACTTTTTTTTGTTTATATATATATATATATATATATATTTAAATTTTATTTTTGTTTGATCCATGTTATGTGAAAAGACACTTATTTATCACGGGTTTGTCTTCAAGGGAAGGGTTTTTTTTAATATAAAGTTCTTAGTCCTTCTTAGGTGGTTATCTCACTTATTATTCAATACTAATACATACATATATACCTACACAAACACACACACACACACACACACACACACACACACACACACACACACATGTTTCCTTTGGATGTGACTTGTGTACTAGACTTGGGTTAGACTCATTATGGCTACTTCTCCTTCTTATTTATTTATTTATTGTTTTCTTCTGACCAATCCTTTTAGTTTATTGTTTCTCTATATACACATGATTCCAAGGGATATTCCCTAGATCATTTTGAAGGTCTGTATTAGACGATGGAATTATTTCCAATTCTTTGTACAAATTCCAGAGAGAAAAAGTGCATCTACAGTCTACTCTCTCTTAGGAATTTTTAAACTATTACATACGAGGACTTATTTTCTTCTATGACATCAAGATAGTTTGTTTGGTGATAAATCAATGTGATTTATTGCATCTATGTAGTCTAGAGATTCATTGGTTTAGAATACTCAAAATGTACACATGGTCTATATTCCATTAATTAGCTATAAATCTTTTAAAGAGACGAATACATCACAAATGATTTTTTTTTTCTGAAGCATGTTGAATCACTATCTATGCATACCTATGAACTATTCAGAATTTAATATTTCCATTTCATCAAAATACATAACAGAGAACCATAAAATTAAATCACTCAATCTACATTGAATCATTACAATTATACCCCTTACATATAGATTCCATAAGGTTTAGTTATGGATTGAATAAAAGAAACTAGGGAAGGACAAGGAGATAAAATTAAATAGTTTCAATATGGTTTCCACAATGATAAGAAATCTTTGACATGAACTCATTTCTTTTCCTTCCTACATTACTATGATAGTGCTACAATATTTCTCTTGCAAGGTCAATTATACACAAATCCTCAAGCTTCACTTTTCACATTTACAACAATGCACAATAGGAAGTAAATCCTCTTTCACATTTCAACAACACAACAATGGAAACTTAATATCACAATACATTAAGAGATGACATGGAAAAGATTTATCTCTTCATGAACACATGGTTCTTCAACATTGACAAAGGGTGAAACTCTAGTCTATTCAAGGGAATCCATCTTCACAAAACCTGAAAACAACACAACAACTAGGAACCATGGAGCCTCACTTCCCATCCTAGGCTTCTATGAAGCCACCCATCGAGTAGGGGAAACAAATCCCAAATAGGATACACACATACAATATTTTCCAATGCATGAAAGAATACAACACTACACATAACAATCCCTTCCAAGGTTTAGCACATTGATTCACCATTGGAATCATTAACACATTGGGTGAAGGTGGACTCTTCAAAGAGGAGAATGCCATATCCATAACACAGAATCAAATTGCAATTACATTTTTGCCTCTCAAGGCTATCATAAAATCTCCTCTTGCTTACACATACACTTATACCTCCAAAACAACAAAAGGCATATGGCTTCAATGGAGCCCATACTCCATCAAAGAAAGAACAACCTCTCATTATGAGGTAGATTTTCTCAACTACAATGTTGAGCCCAACTAACCCCTTGACCCAAGACTTCTCCTCACTCCCAAGGGTTAGTGAAGCCTTCACACCCATTAACAATTTCAACATTCAAACAAACAAGGAAATCAAGAAAGAAAATTAAGAAAATGCATGAAACACAATGCACAATCACAACACAACACAAGGATTACGATATAATACATGATTGCATAACAATACTCCATAATTGTAGATTCATTATGCAATGCTAAAAAAAAATGGTCATAGTTTGAACACCAACCTTGGTCTAAGTTAATGGCAATGCTAGTTGATGAAGATCTCCCTTAGTCTCCCTCCAAGACCCTAACTGTCTCTAAACTTAGAGAGTGGGTGAAAAACCCACTAGTCTATCAAAGAATCCCTAAAAAGGCTTTCCCACAAACTATTTTGGCAAAAACACCAAGCCACTTCCTCTTACAACCTTGTCTCCCCCTAAGTTTACTATATTTGATTTAGTGGGAACATGGGGAAGAACCCATGTGACAACTCCATTTTCGAATTTGAGGAAGAATGCATGGGTAAAGGGGCCCCATAGGCTACCTAGGCATTAACATGGTCAAAATTAGGTTCCTATGATGTTATGCTATCATATGGGTAGCTCATTTTCACATAAAAAACACTTTGGGACCACCTAATGACCCTTCAAAACCCTAGTCAAGTCTAAATTCGAATTTCCATTGATAATGAACCATCCTACCTCTTGTCAAGTGGGTTTACTTAATCATTAACAAGGTAATTAGTTTTAGGGTAAAATGCTACCATGACCAAAACCCTAGATGACATGTCATTAACACACAAAATCAACAAGTGTCAAGTGACACATAAAAGCACATTCCACATCATCATGACATGTACCTAATGCATCTTTGAGATTAAAAATTTCACACAAAAGTAAGCTGACATTTACAAAATAAAATACATCACAATGAGACTTTTGAATCTTCCAAAGATTTTCCTTGGCTACCCATGTTCACATAAGTTTGGAACTAGTTTCCCCCAAAGATTTCCATGGTTTCACTTCCTGCACACTAAACTCAAGCATCAGTAGTCCAAGGTGGTCATGTAAAATACATATCATAAATGCATATGGATTTAAATGTTACATATTCCATATCAACATAATTCAATGGAATTCCTTTACTTAATCATTTCAATTAAGATATTAAAAATGTTAAAATATCAAAATCTACACATCACATTTAATCATCATAATCAATTTAACATTCCACATCACATTATAATTCCATTTCCTATCATAATGATGAAATGTTGAATCTATATTGCTAAATCAGCCAACATGAAAATTAGTTCCGATTACATACCTTAGATCAAAACCACCAAAATATAATCATCACAACTAGTATACTTGATTCAATTAAATATAGTTTGATTACTAATACTATCTTTTTATCATTTTGAGATATTACATGATAAGGCATATGTCTCTAAAATCACTAATGTCAAGAAATCAGGATGTTTTCGTAATCATGTCTGCATAGGTTCAAAATCAATCATTAGGTAAACCCATTATATCTGTTAGTCAACATATTATATTTTCATCTTAATCATCATTCACTATAGCCCATCCACCTAATACTACTTGTACAAAAATTGACTTATTATATTTACATCATGCCAAGTTCTACCAAGTAGGCCTTTATCTAAATTGATAACAATTTATGTCTATAATTATTATTAGTAATCACAAGGGCCATGTTAATTCATCTTTTCACAATGGCCACCTAAAACAACTATCCTAATTGATCATAACATACTATGAACCCATCGACATAGTTTTCTAAGTTATAACATCTCGAGTCTTTATTCCATAGGGTCTTAGCTTACCAACCTGATAAAATTTTGAATACGACACTTATGATAATAATGACTACAATGTATATTAGTCTTAATAAGATCTCAAGTCCAATATTAATAAGAAGGATGCCAATCATGACATACCTAAATCCTAGAACCTACTTATTATCATTCTATAATAAGGTGTATGGTAACAGTCTATAATTCACATACCATGCATGAGAGACAAAGAAATGACATCTTACCTCCTTACACTTCCTAGTTCTGATCATATTTGTGTTATTTAGGGTTTATAATATGGTACTGGGTAAGGCACATTACAGGGACTTTAGTTTTTATTTTGAAAAAAATATATAAATTTTTAAAAAATTGGGAGCAGGGATAACTTTAAGGAACCCCCTTCCTCCTAAAATTTATAAAATTGTGGCGAATCACATGTCATTTGGGTGAAAAAAGAATTAATAGTGTTGGCGAATTATGCGTCAATGGATGGATATTTGGTGGCGACTTTTTTAATAGTTTAGAGAATTTTTATAAAATAATGGCGATTATAATTTTTGTTTTTAATAAAATTATTAATATTGATGGCAAATTATGTTTTGAAATATGGATATTGGTTGGCGAATATTTTAATAACCGATACCTTTTTTATAAAAAGGTGGCAAAATTATTTTCCAAATAATTGAATTAATTTATTTGTTATGGCGAATGGTTTTTAGAAAGTTATAGTTGGTATGGCTATTTTTAAAAGATGAGAAATAAGTAGCCTAACCTAACATACCAACTTACATAAATTATTGGCCACTACCACTGTAATTATGTTAAATGTATTATTTGAGAACTCAGACCGTCTGATGATCCAAGATCAATGGCTGAGGTTTAATTTTGGCCAACATTTCTTGAAGGAAGAAGAATTGTTGAGGTAGTCACTAGAATGTTGACACATATCAAGGTAAGTTGTATGCAGAGCATAGTGCACCCGAAAAGAATTAAATGCCATGCCATGTCTGGAATGAAGCCTCGACTTTGTTCAAGTGTCTGGAATGGTGACACGTTTCTGTCCAGCATGTATCACTTAAGTTGTAGGAGATAGTATATTGATGTCTTGTCACTGTTAATTACAATTTACAATTGGCCTTTTCCATCAGCAAAGAGGCTTCGCATGCATTACAGGACATGCCACAATCCACTAGCAATAGTACTATTACTATTTAGTCTTAATTACAATTGGCCTTTTCCATCGGTTAAGTGGCTTCACACGCATTATAGGAAAATGGATAGTATTAGTGTTTAATTAAAATTGGCCTTTTCGACATGTACTTGCAATTATGTTCAATATTTGAGAATATTTGCTAATTTAATGTAATTGAATTGGCAGTCAGATGAAAACAAACAAATAATCCTTGGCACCCTGTCCGCCAAGCTTATTTATAGGCGATTGAGCTACTTCTTTCATCATTGCTCATCTTATTTTTGGTAGTCGATAGGTCTGGTTTGTTAATTGTTTGTTAATTGTTTGGTGTTAGTTTGAACTTTTTAGTAAAGATGGACAACCCTATTTACCTAAGATGCATTTTGGAAGAGGAGCAGAAGACCTTTCTAGGTCACAGTCCTGAGGAAAACCTCTTGTCAATTTACAATGAGGTTGTTCCATGCTCTGGTGTGAAGTTTTTTATTGCTGCTGTCAAAATGGTTCTGGGGCACCAGTTTTTGAAGAATGAGAATCGGTATCATGTCAACAGTGACATTACGTCACAATTTCTAGCCTCCCTGCTTGACCTCAGAGAAGCAAGGGCCGAAATTCTGCTGCTCCTAAGGAAGATTTTTAAAGTAGTATATTTGGGCGATGACATTGAAATTGTTGCTCATGCAGTTTTAGGAGTGGGGATCCCTTGGGCGGGTGAAGTCCACAAGCTTTTGGAACTTGGCATGAATGTGGTCCTGCAACCATTTTTACTGGGCTTGACTACTGGGCAGTTGCAGCACCATAGGAAATGCGCAAGAATTGGGTTGAATTTTCTTCGAAAATGGTTTTTCCTGGATGAAGTGGAAGATGGCAACAAATGGCTACAAGAATTCGCAACCATGGTCAATTCTGGTGGTTTCTACAATGAATACTACAGTAGTTCTAGAGTCTAGGGTTTTCCCCCGATTTTGTAAATTTGTAAATTTCAAGAAATATCAATGAAATTTCTCGAGTTTCAATTCCATATAAAATTGTATTTCATTGTTTTAACTTCTTATGCTTACTTATGCAACATTGCAATATTTTGCATTTTTAAATTTTCTATTGAATTGTTTATAAAAGCCTATGTGAATATAAAATATTATTAGTTCCTGCCTTTGGCAGGAAACTAATGGAATCACCTAGTTCCATATTAGTTCTATAATCTAAAAATTTCATTGATATACCAATGTTTGCAAAAGGTTTATTAATTTGCATTTTTTTGAAATTGAAAAATACAATTTTTATAAAACTTTATTGGTTCATGATGAAAAAGGCAATGAAAAAATTCAATTTTCTTCATAAAAAATACAACTATTTTTTTCGACACCTCTATTAATGCAAGCATTAATTGCAACGTTATATTTTCTTGTGACAAGTGGATTATTTTAAATTAGAATTTAATTATTTTTATTTTTACATATCTAAACCAATGCTTTTAATAAATTTTCTTTTATTATTTATTTATATGTATAATTTTATTAGATTATACATTTATTTAACATATATAATTTTTACTATATTGATATTTTTAATTTATACTTTAAAATACATAATATTAATTTTGTATCAATTTTAATAAAGTTCAAATTATTTAGCTGGTATATTATCAACTTTATTTATTATAAGTGTGTTTGGTTTTTTTAAAGCATAAATGTTATTTCAAAATTAATTTATGTTTTTTTTTTAATGCAATATATTTAACCTTAAGAATATTGTCTAGCTTCTGCAATTGGATAAATTTATCACTTGAACAAGATATATCAAACAATTTAATAATTGAAATTAATCAATTTAACTCTTTTAAAAAAAAATTATACAATTTTATCTATATCTCATGTATAATTAGTTGATAAATATCTTTGGTATGATAAATGTTCTTTAGGATGTCATCTAATTTTAATTTAGCATGATACTATAATGTTTATTTATATATTCTTTTACTATTTTAATTAATATACATCATTGCAATTATATAATTTAACAAGTGCCACGTTGTGGCATGTACTTGCCTAATAGTTATTAGACTAATTAGAAATTAGGATTTAATTTTTAAAAAAAAGTTATTATACAAAAATTAGAAAAATAGAATTAGTATGGAGTTAAGTTATAGTTTTTATACTAATTAAAAATTATAATTTAAATAATAAATTTAACACTTTTACTAAAATATTATGTCTCTATAGTAAATTGAAAAAAATTCTAAATTTGCATTACATTTATGAAGGGTATACAAAAATTCTAATATTGGTTAAAATAAAGACAAGAATTTACTAATTTTAACTTCAATTAAAATAAATTCTAATTAGGTACAAAATAATTTAAATAATTTATTAGAATATATATAATTATACAAATATACATTTTAAATAGTTTACTAAATTATTTAATTTTAATTTTAAAAAATGAAGTTAGTGAAGAAGGTTCTAACCAATCCTTCTCTAGATTTAAAATTGAATAATTTATAGATTATTGCATATCAAAATGTTATCAGAATCACCTAGCTTAGGATTAACCCAATAAACTCTTTTTTCTTGAATTATTAATTTTTTTAATAATATAATTATTTCTTATTCAATTTACAAATTGTAGTATTGAAATCTATGTAAAAGAAAATTTATGTCAAAAAGTATGGGAGAATCTAGCTGAAAATAAATGAACATGGAGGTAGCCTCTGAGAAAAGGGGTCTTATAACACTAAATAAAAAGAACCAATTATCATTCAGATAAATAGTATAGATAATATATGAGAATAATAAATTTATATAAAAACTTTAGAAATATTTGATAAAAAGAAAAATAGTTCATTTTAAATGGTTGGTTCATTCTAAACTAATTAACTTATTGTGCAAACTGAATGCAATAGTACTAGCCTACCGACAAGTACAATAATATACTAACTATACTCGTAATTTAATGGGAGTGGGAACCACGACCCATGGGGCCACCACACCATTCACCAGTGTCGTTGGATGTTTATACATCAACGATCAAAGTTGAGTTTCGGGATGAAAGGAAAAAGAAACCCTATCATTTCAAATGCATCCTGGAAACATGACGCGTGTCACTAAACTCCTCGATTGACGAACAAATAACAATGTAGTTTCAATTTGGTGATGACGTGACACTGACACGTCTGACTCGTGATGTGAGTCATCTTGATACCTGACTACCTTAGTTAATGGGAGTGGGACCCATGACCCACGGGGCCACCATACCATTCATCGATGTTGTTGGATGTTTATAGATCAACGATCGAAGTTGAGTTTCAGGATGAAAGGAAAAAGACACCTTGTCATTTCAAATGCATCCCGAAAACATGACACGTGTCACTAAACTCCTCGGTCAACCAACAAATAACAATGTAGTTTCAATTTGGTGATGACGTGACACTGACACGTCTGACTCGTGATGTGAGTCATCCTAATACCTAACTACCTTAGTTAATGGGAGTGGGACCCACGACCCACGGGGCCACCACACCATTCACTGGTGCCGTTAGATGTTTATAGATCAATGACCAAAGTTGAGTTTTAGGATGAAAGGAAAAAGAAACCTTGTCATTTCAAATGCATCCCAGAAACATGACACATGTCACTGCTCAGTTAACACATTGACATAATCACATTCCACTTGCAGTTAACAGTGATGTTATGAATGACATTAATACATTTGATGGGTTAGGTAAAACTAGTGGTCCACGATTCCACTCACATTTAAACTGAAAGTGTACTATGTGACAAGTGTGATGAATATAGACTATAGAGTACAGATTGTACAATTTTGGCATGTTAAGTTTCTTTAATTTTGCAATTATACATTGTCTGTAGATTTAGAAATTACAAAGGGGTTACAAATTATAATTTACAAAGTTACAGCGCAACAAAGTTACAAATTCTTAATTTCTAGGTTGAGGATTGTGGTCCAAGGAAAGCAACAAACTACAGTCTCTAGACTCTCAGCTCTCTGCAAAAATTGAAACTAAGGGCAACATGAATGTGAACGGGTAAGTGTAACTACTAAAATCCTGAAAATTTACATCTTGCATTTTAAATTTTACAACTTTACTGTTTATATTATATATAAAAATTTAGTCTGTAAGGTTTTAATTTTGAATCACCCTTGTAGGCTTGTAGCTCTGTTTAAATATTTACCACGATGGGCAAAACAAATACCAAGAATAACATGGGAAAAATAATAGAATTCCACAATATGCTTAAAACACCAGGTTTCAGTGATTTATTCTATGATATACATGATCTTGTTATTCATGGAAATAAGGGTATAATGGAGATAAGATTTGCACTTGAAAACAAGTGGAATGATCCAAATAAGGCTTCAAAATTTTGTTCATTTAACCCTAGTGTAAATGCAACTGCAAATAAAATTGCACCATGGCTAGCTGGGTCGACACGCATGGTGTTACCTCAAGTATTCCCTTGCCCAGAAATTGTTATGCTCTGCGCAGAATATTATGATGAAAATAGAAAAGAAATTGTGAATAAAATTACTCAGGAGGAAATTTTGTCCATAACTAAGAGTGAATTTGCTAGTCTATTGAACCTAGGGTTTCAACAACAATAGTCAAACGTACATATTGACCTGGGAAAGCTGGCAGATGATTATGAAAAATTAGATGCAGAATAGAGAGATTCTTATATCAGAGAAATAACAAGTGTTTGTAGGCTGAGTCCAAATCACATACCTCCTTATGATTTTGAATTTTTTGTGCCATGGGCACAGGACAGTATTTCCTTGCTAGCATTTTGTTTGGGATTGGATAGTAACAAACAAGTGGATGCCAGCATTCTTGAAATGCTTTATCATATTCATTTTAAAAAGAACCAGTAAGATATCATTTTATTGAGCACATTGTTCGTTGCATGCAAGATCAATTACTAATGATTCAAAGAGGTTCAGAGAAGACATTTAGATTCAAAACCTACTTGTGCTATCTTCTCCTAGCAAAGCATCATGCATTATTTGAGGCAAACAAGCTTTGTAGTCAGACTGAAGGCCAAAATCCAATATATGAGTGGACACCTCAGATAAGGATGATTGATAACAGAAGGAACTACAACAATTTTTGTAGACTTCTTTTTGGCACCAATGTACCATAAAATTATAGGCACTCCAATGCCTAGATTACTTGTTTCTTGTAGAAATTGTATTCAACTCGGAAGTGAACTACAATTGGCTGACTGGTACTTAATGGAAGAGTACATTGTGTTAAGGTTTTATGGTTCATGGGTAGAACCCTACAAAATTACAATACATGTAACAGAGAGGGTATTTTCATTGGAATATGTACGACAAATGGATAGCACATATGTACTCTTTCATGGTCAGCAAAAGAAAATGATATTTCCCTCCTTACCATTCTCCTTTGAAGGGTTCACATTTGAGAGAAGAGGATTCAAAGTGGTAGAAGCCTTTTTTTCAATTTTTTGATTTGATGTTGACAGTCACTGGCAGTATGATCCACTGAACATAATTGGAGCAAGGCTTGAGGGCATTGGGACTTCTGCAAGAAAATATCAACATGAAAGTATGCCTTTGATTGAAAATTTTAAAAATGTGGACTCCTGGGAGGAGGTCAAAAAATAGATGGAGAAATATGCTGCTGAAAATAATATGTCAATACAGGAATTTTCATCACAAATAATGGCATTGCACAAACAGAAAGGAAAAGTGCAGGGCATGACATCATCCAATTTCTACAAGAAAGATGATAAACCATCTACAAAACCTATTCCAAAAGAGCTAATGAATGATTGTATAGATGCTGGATGGAGTTGAAGCAAAATTTCTCAATTTTGGGAAATGAGGAAGAATCTCAGTGAGCCAAAGATCTCTTTAGATCGTGATGAGGCTGAAGAGGATACAATATTTGATGAATTATGGAATAAGGAGCATCCAACTGAAGCACATCACAGTGATACTGATGATGATTACGATGACCATGATTATTTGAATCCCTCATCCAGTACACAAATTTAGAGAGGAGTTGATGCATCCACCAACTTCTATATAGTAAAGGGGCAAAAATTGTAGAAAAAATGGGCTACCAAGGTTTTGGTGGTCTGGGTCCCAATGGAGAAGGGGTTTGGTTACCACTTCAACCACTAGCTGTAGCACCAAAACATGGTCAGAAACCAGGCCTTGGGCATGGAGATCAATCATCAACTCAATCAATTCCATCCACATTGGATTCATCTCAGTTAATTAAATTTGTTCTTGCTTCATTTACAGTTCCACTTCCAAGCACTCAGATTCAATCCGAAACAACTATCACTCCCACAGCTATAGATATCATGGGTACAACTACAACTAGTGGTTCAAAAAGGACATTGTATATAGATGCAAAAAAATTTGGTCCCGGAGATCAAGAAAGTGTAAAGAAGTAGAAGGTTATGACAAGTATTAGTAGTACTACTAGTACAACAACGCCAATGGTGACTATGAGTCCAACAATTGCCCATCCTTCGGGACAAAACCCTCAGAATAGTCCACAAACCCCACTAATGGGTCTAGGTGTTGGTTATCCTCATGGTATTGGTGGAAGCTCGTACATCAAAGCAAGTGCTACTGCTATTTCAGCATTCAAACATTCAATTGTCTCACAAAATCCTGATTTTCATTACAATGAATTTGTAACTAACTATGAAAAATAAAAAAAACAAGAATAGACAAAATAGTAAGACAATGAAGATGGAAGCAATTGTTGCAGCTCATGATGCAAAACTTGCAACCAAGAGGCTATTTCCCACATATGACCCAGATAAAGATATGATGGAATTCATGGTTGTTATGCCCCCAGCTAGAGATAACAATCCACTAGAGAGTTAGTTAGATCCATTTGAATTTCAAGTTAGCACCATCCAAATGGATTTATCCAAAATTAAAAATGCGGACAAGATAAATGTGTCCAAAATGACCAACCAAGTGGTCTACAATTTAGTGATGAAGTTGGAGAGAGAGAAAGGAAAGCTTCAGGGCACAATAGATAAGTTAAAAGCAGACCTGGCAAATGTAAAGGCAAGTGAGAAAGCAGCAATAAACAGATGCATAGAACTAGAGAAAAGGATAAAAAATTCATCATTTGGCTCTAAAGAAGCAACTGAACAGCAAGAACAAATGGACGTAGAACTGAAAAACTCCGAGGGAAAATTTGGAAAAAATGGGAAAAAAACTCCAGGATGAAAAAGAATCTTCAACAAAGTTATACAGAAACTTGGAGAATGCTGCAAATGTAAACAATAAGTTAAACAAAGAATTGGAAAATGAGATAGTAAAAAAAAAAAGAGTGGGAAGAGAAAGAAAAAGGGTGGGAAAATAAAGCAGAGCAAATAAGAAAACATAGCGAACACCAGTACTCAGAAATGAAAGAAGACTTAAAGAAGGAAAATGATACTATTAAAAGATATGAAAACGGCTTGAATGACCATGTAAATAATACAATAAAGCAAATAAAAAATTACTTATAGGGGCAAATAAAGACTTCTGCTAATAGGTTGTGTGATTGGTTCAAACTCTACGAAGCTCTTACAGATGTTTTTGGGAAGTTCAAAGAGCAACTTGAGGAGAACAAAAGTTTTGGTCAGAGACAAAAAACTACAAAGCGGATTATGGAAGAAATCAACAACACTATTGACAGGCATTTGGCAAGCAAGAGAATTCAGGATCGCATTGGTTCAATAATAAAGGCGACCTCTGTATTTCATAAATGTCAAAAACTAAAAGAAGCAGAAGAAGTTCTTGCTTTATTTGGGCCAAAGCTCACCAAGATGAACAATAAAACAACAAAATTGATATCTCTTGGTTTACCGAGTCCTAGACTTGATTTCTTAACAACGGGTTTTCTTGGAAGAGAAGTTTACAAACAAAAGTTGCAGGACCAAATAACCTCTGATTTAGGCAACCTTCCTCAGGACAAAACTCATGAAGGCATTGCAAAGTGCATCAAAACATTCACAAATTTGCATGCACTAGTGGAATGAACATTGCTTGAAACTCGCTCTTCCAAGTATGGAATGCTGACGAGAATGCAGGTCATTTACCATAACATCAAAAAAAATTTCCTTCCAATCGAAGAAGAATGGAGCATACTACAGAAAATTATAGTCTGTATGTGAAAGTACTTTCAGTTTCAATCATCTCTATATCTTTACTATCATATTATCCTATATACTATAGTCTAGACTCTAGAATTGAGTTTAAATTAACAAGTTTGAACTTTGTTTTTTGAACTGGATCAATGTTGCAGTCTTGCAGATGCTATTGCCTATGCTAAAATTGCTAATTTACTAAAGTGGCTTGTCAAATGCAGAAATGTACAACTAAAGTTGTAGAGATGTTTTAGACTTGTAGATGTCTTACTAATTTAGATTTTGAGACTTCACATTAGGCAAATCGACCTGAAGCTGTTGTTGCTCCCTTTTTTCTATAAAAGGGAATTCAGGGTCATTGGCTTACAAGAATTGTACCATATTAGCTGAATATTGCAAATGAAAACCATTAATAATTATTAATTGTGGAATTGAATCTATGATTCTATCTAATTTTCATGTTTTCTAATTCAATATATGTTGAATAAATGAATAAATGAATAAAATAGAAAAAAATTTCTTTCAAGAATTTCAAATTCAAATATGAATGATCATTGATGACATGATATAAACTACACTCTACAGTAATAATACTCTTTGTTCTCAAATTTTAATGATGAAACATAATACATTCTAATTTCTTGCTTTTCTAAAATGAACATTGAATGATAGGATATCATATCGTAGTTAATAAGTTCAAAAAATACCTATTGGTTGCACCTGCTAATTTAGCAAAAATTTCCTAAATTTTCCAATTCATCTCTATGTCATCATCATCATCCAATTCTGGTAGTCTAGTTGCTTCATTATTCTCTTCATTTTCGTTTGTTTCTTCTTCAACTTCAATTTCACTCTGACCTTCGCTTCTATGACTTGGACTCCCAGTCCCATGGCCAGTGCCACTGCCAACTATACTTGTCCCACTTGGAGTTGCTCTAGGAGATTGGTTAATGGTGTTGCCCAGTCCCACCCTTCTTCTTTTGCATCTTTTCTTCCAGATTTCCATTCCTTTTTGAAAAGGAAAAGTATTGACATTATACCTAGATGTGTATACCCTCAAGCATGATTCCAAATTCTTGTCTAGTTTGTTTCTTAGCTTTGATTTTAGGAAGCCCAAAGCACTAAAAACTCTCTCATCCTCCATTGAACCCAATATCATGGTTTGACATAAATCAGCAAGCTTGAAGTACTTTGAAATTTCTTCACACAACAATGTGCTCTATTTTAGTTCTGTCCAAAGCTTTGTTGTCGAGCCCTCTTCATGTGGGTTATGCATTAATTGATATTGATGCTTCATGGTCCTTGCAAAGGTGCCTAATTACTGTCTAAGAAGACCCTCATCTAATATTCCATTGATAGTCACTCCATTGAATTCTATAGATTTGTAAAATTCCTTTATCAAAATCAACAGCCTGCTACGATAATCTTCCTTATTGTTGAAAGGACCAATATTGAGGAAACACAATTGCCATGGCCTCAAGCAGTTGATCATATGGGAGTTGTGATATTATTTTAGAGGAAACTCTATAGGCTATGTCCCTTGTAGTAGATGCTATAGACTCGACGATCTTGGTAAACTCTTCCCTTGTAACTCTTGTAGCTTGCTTCTTTGGGGCACTGTAGTACATTGGTATCTGAAATCCCCTTACACAAACACATAAATCTCCATTTTTAACGATCTTTAAATAATTATTAGGATCATCCAAATCTGTTAGTTTTTGCCAGTGATTAAATCTATCATCAGATAAATTTAGGTTAGTACGATAGAGACTATCGAGGGCTTGGCATGACATTTTATGCAACTGAGCATATTCTGCAATATACATGGCTCTTTGCTGGGCTTTTTTCATAATTAACCTCATTTCTTCTAGCATGGGAAGAAGAGATGCCAAAGTCAAAAGTGTCTCTATATTGCTTAACCTTCGAAGCAAGTCACCACATCTCTAATTTTCTGCATTGTCTTGATTTTTGTACATCAGTCCAATCAAAGATTGATATTCGAAAAATACTTGATGCGTTGGTCCATCCAAAGAGATCCATCTAGTATCAACATCTTTTAGAAGATTGTTTCCAACGATAATTCCATCAGCAAAGTGTTGAAATTCCCTAAAACTCTTGGGACTTTGACAAAAATATGCATACAACTCTCTTACTAAATCTTCAACCTTGTTTACTGAAGGAAACTTCTTCACAACTCTAAAAGCAAGATTCATCCTATGGGCCATACAGTGAATGGCAACAACATATGGTGAACAAGAAGCCTGCATCTTTGCGGAAAGAACATTCCTTTGACCTTGCATTACTGAAGCTCCATCCACTCCAACACAAACCAACTTCTTCGCTATTGTCAATTCATCCATAGCTCCATATTCAATTAAATTGCTCTTTACTAACTGAAATAAAGTTTTTGATGTCGCATTGTCTCTCAATTTAGCAACAGATAGTAGATATGGTTGGCGGACATTATTCTATACAGTATAAACATGCATGCATACCCATGATGTATTATCTATTGCCGTAACTTCATCTAAGGACAATGCAATAAAGCTTGACTCTTTTATTTTTCTTTGTACATCCTCTATTTCAACCTGTCCAATACAACTTGCCCATTCCCATCCATTATTTATCGACCAATGACTGACATGATAGTTAGGAACTTTCAGAAAGTGTAAAAAACCACTCATTTTTGGATAGTCTATCATTGGACACCCTTTGCTCAAAATATAGAAAACATTACTTAATTGAACAACTTTTCCACGTTCTTATACTTCACTTGCTTTTGCAAAAATAGCATTAATAGAACCTTGAACTTCACCAGGCTTCATTTGAAATTTTTGAAACATATAATATTCTTCAACATTCCTTTTATGTTGACATTGCTCCTTTGTTTTATATCTTACCACTTTTATTTCCTTACCATCTACAGTTGAGGTTTCGTAAATCTTACCAACATGTTTCTCTATGGTGTCTAGTTTAAGCTACAACCACTTTTCCTTTTTATACTTCCAACTACAAATTGCACATCTGCATTCTACTGGTGGCTCACCTACAATTGGATTGTCCACAAGCTCAATGAATGGATACTTTACTGCCCAATCAAATTTAAATCTCCTGGCCATCTCCCACTGACGATCAATTTTTTCTTTCGATTTTCCTCTCCCTTTAGTGTCACTGTTACTGTTAATTGCACCATCATCATCACCAAAGTTGATTGATTCATCCTGGTACTGGTTATTTACTGGATATTCTTCTTCAAGGTCATCTTCATTAAAGATATCAAGTTCTGTGACTCCGTCACCAGATTTATTAGGCTCCCCAATTTTTTGAATGGACTCCTATGTCGGTTGAGATTGTACAGGCTCCTCTGATGATGTACCTTCCTTACTTTGACCAACACTGTTGTGCCTACCCCCACCAAAGTATGAAGGTATATTTTTGCATTTCGTTGGCCTCTCTTGGAAATATCCACCTACATTAGTCCTACTCTTCCTATTTAAATTTGACTGTGACATCTCCATCAAATTAAGGCTACAATAAAATACTATGGACTCGTAGTCGTAGTCATTTCAGTTCTCTATTGATCGCAATACTATGAAGAAGGCTCCTTCTTTCGGCATGTTTCAATAATGAAACTCATATCTTAAATAGACAACTACAAATAAACCGTTTTCATTTTGGCGAATGGGTCGACCGTTACATATGATAAGAACTAATATTTGGCGAAGCCTGCGTAATTTCAAGTAATCGAGTGGGTGAATAGGGTGAGAATTTGGGACCCCATTGTGTGTGATGCATGGCGAATTGGGTCCTAGGACAAAAAAAAATTTCACATAGGAAAATGGGAATTTGGCGAATGATGATCATCGAAAGAGACACTCAATTAATTCTGTGGCAAATAAGAGTAAACATTAAAGAGAAATATGGGCGAAGAACCCAACTACCAAACTGAAATTATGTAATAATAGTGGCGAATGTTCTGACCACTATATGAGTATTTTATAAAATTTGGGCGAACTGGTCAACTAGTATATAGTGTTTTTTTTCGCCAATTTCTATAGCCTGATTGGGACATATTTGCCAATTGGCAACTAATCACCACTAAAAAAATCCCTGTTGGGGAGGTGGGCCATTACCACCACCCCCACCTTTTTCTTTCTCCCATTGGGGCTGCAAGAGTTCTGTTGTCGACCTTAAAGGCTTGCCACATGATAGACTATGTTGTCATAGTAGTAGGTACTATTATAGGTAGTACTCTATTGCTAAGTCAGCAGAGCTGATGTGACAACCAGTACAACCTGGAGGCTTTAAGAAAAGAAGAGGTAAATTTAATTTGGATTTATTATTATTATATATTTTAAATTATTAAAATAATAATTTTATTAAATTAAATTTATTAATAATAATTATTTTTATTATTAAAAGTTTGTAATTATTATTTATAATAATTTAGTAGTTATTAAATTTTAATAATTATTTTAATTAAAGATTTTGTTTGAAACTTTTTATTAAAGATATATTTTTAAAAAAATTGGAAATTGTAAATTAGTTTATAAATGAGGGAGTTGATTATTTTCTTTATAAAACTTGGATTTTATTTAGATGGATCAATTTTATTTGAAAATGATTTTCTTTAACACTGAGGGATTTTGAAATACTTGTGAACCTAAAACTGTATCAGATTGACACTTTGAAACAAAAACTTTAAACCAATTGATTTATGGAACTAGATTTAGTGTGATGTATGGTTTTTTTATTGGGGTTGGGTTTGACTTAGTATGTTGACCAATTTTGGATGTTTCCCAAAGACATGTGAGTTATTATTTTATGTTGTATGAAATGTCGTGGTTATGTGATTTGATCATTGAGTTATGGAGCAATGGTTATATTGTGATTTTTAGTTTCTTGTATAGACTTGATGTGGTCATTGTGACCTTATGATATTTTCTACTATTTTGAGCTTAGGGTAGGTTATCTTTATGCATGTCTGTGAAGTGACTTGCAATGGAGGTCAGAGCCCTAAAGTGGCTTCCTAGATAACCCATTGTAGGTTGTTTTAATAAGTGATAACATTTCATTAAATGGGTTTAAAATAATTGATAAGAGTTAGCGGATTTCCTCACCCATGCCTCAAATGCTAGTACATACTAGGATAGGAATAGAGAGGATTCTTGGTGGTGACCTTGCCTCGTTAGTATGCCTTGTCTATATGAAAGGTTATTGATGCCACATATAGTTACTAGGGGGCCAAAGTCCAGAGAGATTGCTAGGGTAACCTTAGAGTTGATCGTGTGATTACACTTACCCACTTACATAGTAGATTTCCTATCTCTCTTTGTTGCCTTTGGGTTTAGATGTTACTTGTGTCTTGATACTTCTGAGATAGTTTACTATTAGGTTTTCCTCAACCTAGATGTTGGTTATGATCATTGGAATTATGACTCAAGATTATCTCCTTAGCATGGTGAGAGTAGGCCATTTAGGTCCCATGAGGTTGGGTGGTAGTGTTTCTTATACCATTAAGATCTAACAACTAGATACCATTGTTGGATCTACTTGTACAGTTGTTCCTATCATTCTAATCTTGTATTTATGTTTGGTGGTCATATTATTATGTATTGTACTTGATAATCTAGAGATCTTGTGAGATGTATTTATTCATGATGTATGCTCTTTGAGCTTTTCATACCCTGTGACTTGTACAATGAATAATTATACATTCTGGTTATGCCATGTGGAATCTTATGTAATTGTATATTATTTCATTGGATTTGTAATTATGGCTATTCTATGATGTGGATTTTCTATATATCAAATTTAGTATTAATAAAACTTATATATGTGACTCAACATCATGGAACCCTTAAGAGATGTAATCTGTTTATGGATTGTTTTTATGTATGCAAGTTATTGCTTCTGTTATGTTATCTCTTGTTATTTTAATCTTTCAATTTTATTTTATTTTTGGCAAACTTAGTGACACTTTAGGTTAATTTCTTTTGGGTTCCTTGGTGGGGCATTACAATTACAAAGAGATATCTGTCCTTATAAAAGGACATCAAAAACCCTAAAACATAAAATCTAGGTTGTATGATAATAATTAATAAGAGTTAATTATTATATGCCTAAATTTTAGCTTAAGAAAAAAGAAATAATAAGAAATTACCTTATTACTCTATCATCTATTATGAAAGATCTATCACTTAGGATTATAAAGTATTATCTTTTCACTCACTTTTACCTTTAAGGGGAAATCTCTCTTTTGTATTATTTATAAGGATCCACTTTCCTTAGTATAGTGCCATTTTTAGCTCATGATACTATTTTCTTATTATAGTGGCATTTTTTAATTATCATGTTTTGTTCTTTTATTATAAGGAATTATTTCATTTTGACTTGGAATTCTCTCTTATGCAAGAGATGTGTATCCTCGATCACAATCTCTTATTTGTGAAATTATGTTCATCATAAATAACTTACCTTTCTTTGGGTGTTAAAGTATTTTTCCTTCATCAATGATCCATATTTCACCTAGTAGTAGAGAGTTAAAAGGACACACTTTTGTTCTTGTTTCCTCTTTTTCTTGTAGATATTGTATTTGTTCAAGAACACCTCTTGAAGTTAAACATCTTGTGATAAATATTTATTTCTTTCAAGGGTATCTTCCAACTTATAGATAGGGTTAACTTTAGTGGCAAATACTTGCCAATTGGAAAATTTTGCTCATCAACCAACCTTGGTTTGGATTTTTTTTTCCACATATCTAGTACGACATGTCGCCCCAAGTTTACTGAAAATAGGTCACACCCTTAGGCCCATCACTACAGGATTTATGCCATCGAATCTCTTTTTGACATGAAATAGCCAATCAAAATAATTTTTTGCACATGCCAAATTAAATATATTCACTTATGAATTCTAAAGTGGAACTTTTTGGATGACCTCAATTCACCCTTGGTTTTAAAAAATGTTTCAAGAGAGGGATGAAATCTGCCCTACAAATATGTGGATGCATGTCACACACTAATTTAATTTTTCCAACTATATTATGTATGTCCATATAATGGATGGACCATATTTGCCTTGGAAATTCCATAAGATGTGTTTTTATTATGTGAGCTTCACAAGATATTAAGTATGCACTATAATATTCTTGCAAAATTTGCCAAAAAGGAATAGTATAAATACATTCATCGATTAGAAGGTTGTCTTAATTTCAATAGAAAAGTCTCAATTTCTCAAACTATCAAGATCATTTTCAGGCGAGTCGCAAGTGCGACGACTATAATTTAGAAAAAGGTGAGTAAGTCAGACCCCATGTCTCTATTCTCTGTAATTTTAGTTCATTCTTATTTAGTCGATACAAGCTAGATTATTAGTGGTCAATTATCACCTAGGACTAGTGACCAACACCATTGAGTCATGCAGTAACCAAGGGGACCTAGGACATCTATATTTTGTAGTGCATGGCATACAACCAATGAATACTATTTAGATAAATATATGTATAGACTATAGTCAACTGTCAATTTTTGAACAACTTGAATTTTTTGGCAACCTATATTCTTGGGAGATATCAAACATGAATAAGGATAAGAGTCCTACATGTGGTGGAAGCCAAGAAAGGCCAGCTAAACATACCTACATAACTTTATCATCATATTTTAGTGGCCAAAATTAGGAAGCTACAACATCACAAGTACATTTACAAGATCCCCAACCATTGCCATTGGCACATATTAAAGAAGTTGGCAAAACTAATATCTCTGATCATGATGAACTTGAAGAAGATATTCAGGTAAATACCTAGAATAGCCAAGATCTTGAGGTCAATACCTAGAGTAGCCAAAATAATATAATAGACTTGGATGAGAATTCCAAAGCTGGTGATGGTACATGACCAGGAAAGGGGAAAAGTAAATACAATGCAAAAATGATACAAAATCCCTAAAAAATAGAATTGGGATCTATTAATAAAAATTCTCAAATAGAATGGTCCTCACAGTATCTGCTCATTGAAATTGTATGAAATCCAAAAGAAAGTGAGCCTCCAATAGAATGTTGATGCATGATATGCACAAGGATAAATAAAAGGAAAAGAGGTTGCAGTTAAAAATTGACACCATAGAAAAAAAAATATGGGTAAAGTTTATGAGAAGAAAATCATAAATTGAGTGGAAAAGATAATGACGTGATGGAAAACCAAGGAGGAATGTTCACATGTTAAGAATGTAGAAATTTTAGAATTTCAGGAGAAAATAAAGATGAAACCTACTGAAGTAAAAGACTCCATTGGATCTCTTTTGAGAAAAGCAATGGAAGTTGAAGAAATGGGTAAAGCTCTTGAGTTACGTGTTGTCTCCTATATTTTAAGAGAAGGGCATGCCATGATAGACTACCCATCATTGAGTGGTTTATTACACTTTCTAAAAATTCAATATTATCTGAGGAGTCCTTGGTCAGTAAACAATGAATGGGAATGGGCAAGTTATCTTGCTAAAGTTGAAAAGGAAAATATCAAAGAAAAAATTAAAGAGTCAAATTTCATTGCATTATCTTTAGATGAGGTGACAATAATAGACAATACTTCTTGGATATGCATGCATGTATATACATAATAATAGACAATACTTCTTGGGTATAAATGCATGTTTGTACACAATTTTTTCTGCCAACCCAATCTACTAACCATTGTTAAAATGAAGGATATTTCAACAACAAAAAACATATTTGAACTATTAAAGAATTCTCTAATTGAATATGGAGGTATAGATGAAATGATGATTGCCCAAAAGTTGGTGTGTATTGGAGCAGATGGAGCTTCAGTATTGCAAGGCCACAAGAATGATCTTGTCACAAAGTTTTAAAAAAAAATTTGGACCTCATGTTGTTGGCATTCACCATATGAATCACATAATGAATCTAGCTTTTGGAATTGTTAGCAACTCTTTAGAGATATACAAATTTGAATTTTTAATCAAAGAGATTTATAGGCACTTTTGTCAAAGTCCTGAATGATTCAAGGAATTTTAATATTTTTTCGAGGGACATACTAACTAATGAGAGAAAGCTTCTTAAGGATAATGATACTAGATGGATCTCTTTGGATGCACCATCTCACCAATTTTTTTCAACTCACAATGATTAGGGTGGTCAAAAGAAATATGGTGAGTTACTTGAAAGGTTAAGTAATGTAGAGACACTCTTATTGTTAACAACCATTCTCCCCATGCTAGAGGAAATGAGAAATATAATGAATAAGATCTACCAAATATTTATGTGTATTGTAGAATATAATACGTTGCGTAAAATGACATGTACAACCCTTGATATTCTCTATAGTGTTTGAATTACAATAGGAAAGGTAAAATATTGGGGGGGGGGGGGTGGATGTTTTATGGGTAAAAGTTTGAAGAACTGATTCCCCCCCCCCCCAAAAAAAAATTCCTATTGTAATTCCAACAATTGATATCAGAGCTTTGTTCTCTAGAAGTAAATCTTTGTAGCTTAGAGGAAATATCTTGAAAATGGAAGTCTACAAGTTGGGAAAGATTATAGAAAACTAGGAGATTGAAATACAAGTCATTCTACATTAGTTGAATGAAGCAAGAGAATATATAAAGAAATCATTGAGAAGAAGGAAGGAAATTTCTACTATGGAGAATGACACATAATACCAAGAGATGGACACTACTAAACTATTTGAAAATGGAAACTCCAATGAGTTTGATGCAATAGTTGTAGATCTAATGGAAAAGAACATAACTCTAACTGAAGAGATCAAAAATCTTAAGACAACAAGAATCACAAGCCATATTACTATGTGAGGTGATTGAATAGAAAAATAAAGATATGGAAGTTAAAGTCGTGATTGAATATGACAAAAGAGTTTTGACTAGCAGATTGGAAGAGAAATCATCAGAGGTAAATAGGATTTCTCACATGCAATTGGAAACAATGAATCAAGTCATGATTGCTAATCATGAAATAAATAGTAAAGACATTGAGATCACAAAACCGAAGTTGTAGAATGAACAATTGAGCAATGATCTAAAAAGTTAAAAGGAGTTTGCTAAAAGTTTCAATAAACTAGTGAAGCCATCAAGTACTTTGAACAATTTATGAGATCCCCTAGATCTAACAATGATACATCTAGACTAGGATACACTAGTAATGAAGAAGGAGAATAATCCAAGAGTCTTGAAGAAAGAAGTAGCAAATGTAAGAACTCCAAACCTACTTGTCATAATTGTGGTGATAAAGGACATACTGCTAATGTTTGTAGGAGCAAGATTGTAAATTAGAATGTTAAGTAGAAGAATACAGTTCATTACCATAAGTGCAACAAACAAGGTTATCAAGCACATGAATGCATAACCAAGACCATGCACACTCAAATATTTGAAGGATACTATTATAATTTTCAAAAGTATGGACATAGAGCTTTTGAATAGAGATCCAAACCCAAGTGGTCATCAAAGAAGTAGACAAAGGTAAAGAACAATGGAAAATTTTATAATTGGGATTATAATAAAAGGTATAGTTGTCACTACTATCAAGAGCATGGACATGTTCCTAAGAATTGTATTAGAGCACATTTTAGAAGTGATTACAAAATGTGGTTGAGTCAAACCACATGTTTTAGATGTTTGAAGACTAGCCACATAAGCAGATATTGTCCAACAAGGTCAAAAGCACCAAGTTGTGAGTTCGACAAAGGAAAAAGAAAGGTAGATATTGAAAATACCAAAGATGAGATGAACAAGACATGGAAGAAAAAGGAAGATTGTAGCACATCAAGTGTAGATGGGATCACTTCACCCAATGGGTTAGGTGATCACACCTCATCAAATTAAGCAATCAAGAGGTATGTGGGACTGATATTTGAAAGATATACCATACATCAGTTCCAAGGATTTAGTTTTGAAAAGATTATATATGTATGAAAAAAGATGCAAAATTTTGTTAAAATTTAAGGAATAAATCTTTAAGTTTTGTCAATTCTCATGTTACTACTGAGAGTGAAAAGTTTCACATGGTTGTTGAGTGAAGTGTTAGTAGATGTTGAGCTAACAAATTTTTTTTGTTAAGGTTGAGCTCATAGTGGTTTTTGAGTGTATGAAAAAACACATGGATGCAGAGTGAGCTAGATATTCAATTGAAGCTGAGCTTACAACTGTGTAAGTACTTAGCATTAAATGCAGTGTTTTGAGGGCTATTTGATTGTTTTTTCTTTATTTGACATCTTTCAAATTCAAAGAAGAGCATGAAGAGGTAAAGGAAATTTTTAGAATTTGATCTAAGTGTTTTTAGGATATTTAAAATGCTATTTGATACCATTCTAGAAGGATTTACAAGGTACTTATTATGTGCTAAGCTACGCAGTTTTGAATTTTGCAAACCCTAGTTTCATGTAATGTCATCTAGTTTGTTAGTAGCAAAAGGTGTAGAGGGAAAAGAGGTTTTCAATGTTCAATTGATTAGTAATGAAATCAAACAACCTAATTTTAAGGCTATCCTAGATATAACTTATAAACAGGATCCCTCTGTTGCATTATCCATGATACCACTGCAAGGCTTGATGATTCAAGATGTTAGAATTGTTACTCATGCAAAATTGGAAGCATGGAAGATATATAATTAGGGAAATATATGGGAAACTATGTGAAAATGGAGCGTCGAAGGAAGAGTTCAAGATTGTCAAGAAGAAAGGGTTAACTCATGCCCTAGATTTCCCCAATGTAATCAAGACAAAGTGGATAAAAATTGTTCTGAGTAGAATTCATGATAGTTCTGTATGGTTAGAGAATGGGCTAGTAAAATCACTAAGAAGATTGTTCATAGAGTAATAGGGTATCCAACCCTAGATCGTCCAAAGATCATGAGAAGTGAAGTAAATTTTTTTTTGAAAAGAACATAGGGGATATGTGGAATAAGAGGGGAATGATAATTGATACTATCATAGATCCCTAATTGCTTTTGCAGTGAGGGTCATAGCACACAAGTTTTATCAATCTAGTAGATTAAATAGTGTACCCTACATTGTAGTTGATATGGGCTACAAAATTGTGAAGAAGGATCATACTTATAATCTTGTCGAGTTATAGTTGCAACAATTGATTGAGAATTTGGGAGCTGCAAGGAAGACCAAAAGTGCATAGTGTAAATTCAAATATATTCTTGTATGTATTTTCTTTTATGTGCAGAATACATTTCCTATTGGTAAGGTTGCATAGAAGGTGAACATATCTATTACAGTTAAGATAGATGAATTTAATGAGAAACTAGGAGATAACTTTGAATCTATCATGACAATTTATTTTGAAGACCTCAAACAATCAATGAAAAAAAAATTAAGGATACTAGTTTCACTAGTGGAGAAATATTTTGATGCTATTTGCTTCCTAGTTGATATTGATTTTACATATGTACAAGAAACAATTCCCAAAGTGAGATGGCTAAGGCCATTAGGATATGAAATAAATGTTGATGAGGCCTCTATAATAATCACATTACTTGTAGAAGAAGTGGATAAGGAAGCCAAAGCATTTGAAAATTATGACTTGGCCAAATCAAAGATCACTATGGAATTGAAGACTGCTTCAATGATCAAGAAAAAGAACAAACTGGTAAAGAAATTGAAAGAAAAAATTGGTGAAGGAGCCAAGGAGGAAGAAGAAGAGGAAGATGAAGAAGAAGAAGAGGAAACAAAAGCGCAAGCACCATTGGCATTGACACAAGGCTAGGGGGAAGACCAACAAGAAGATGAAGTAGAAACTACAGAAGTTGTTGAGGAAGAAGAAGCTGGTGAAGCACCTACAACTACTGAGAAGAAAAAGAGAGAAAAAAGACTCAAGTAGTGAACAAATCAAATAAGGTTGCAAAACCTAATCAGCCCAAACCTAAAAAACCTACCACAAGGGCTAGCACTAGAGTCACTGCACAAAAGGCTAAAGAAATAGCAAAGCCTAAAGAGAAAGTAGCTGGAGCACAAAAGAGACCGAAGAGGAAGTATGTTGCTCAAGCTAAATCTAACAAGGAGAAGACTCAATTAGATGACAAAAACCAATTTCAAGCTGTAAGTCATAGTTCGTCTTCAAATTTAGACAATTTATGTGAGAACATTAGGAATAATGTTGATTTATCAGGATTCTCTCACATTGAGTTTGACAATCTTGGGAAGATTGAGAAGAACCAAGTTGAAGAGGCAATATATGCCATGATGACTATATTTAAAAAGAATCCTCTATAAATTTCCAACTCCATACCTAAAGGCCTATATGATAGGTTTGAGAAAAAATGGCTTTATTATTTAGACACTGAAAAAAAAATTAGGGAGACAACCCTTACTCAAGTTATGACAGAACTTAGTAATGCTAAAATGCTTAAAGCCATTAAAAAGTATACTATAAGATTTGTGCCAAAATATAGGGCATTCAACATATTACAAAATAATATAGAAGATGTTAAACTAAAGTCCAAACAAATGTAGAAGATAACGTATGGATTGTCAACATTTAGAGAAACTGACCAAACACCTATTGAGGTAGGAGAGGATGAAAAAAATGATACTAATCAAGGCATAGTTGACGGAGGCACAAATATAAATATTGACAACCAAACACCAACTAAGGAAGAGCAACAAACAGAACATAGTGTTCAAGACACACAAATTTTGAGTGCCATCCCTCCACAGGAGACAAGTGTAAATACTAAAATTATCAAAGTAAAGGATGTTTTTGGGACCATTTCTTAGAACATCAATCCCCTTATAGAGGATGATTTTAAAATGATACTTTTCCAATCCACTCTCCAACCTAAACTATTTGACAACCCTATACTGGTGAGTGAAGATGAAATTCAGAAAAAAAAACAATAACTATAGAGGAGGAAGTGAAAACACAAAAAACATCCATAATCACTCCTCAAGTCACAAGTGTACAAACTTCACAATCTATAGTGGGTATATCAAAGGAAGCAGACAACAAATTTCATTGTCAACCCACTTATTCAAGACACTCAAGTCTCAGTGAATGTACTAGAAATTGAAAAAGAAAATGATGAGATAGTTGGAGAATAAAAGATTGAAACAATAGAAAATGATGGCACTCAAGGTCAAACAGGTCAAGTAGATACATCTACACCTCCAACACAAGATCAGAGGTGCAACTAAAACTACAAAGGAAGAAAAGGACAAGACTAAAGAGTCAAATTTGACACCCAAGCCAAAGGAGCTAATAGTTATTCATGTTGTGGTGACATTACCAAAATCTAGTACTTATTCTATTCAAACTCTTTAGAGGCCAACCATAGATGCTACACCATTACAATTCTCAAGGCTGAGTCTTAGCTCATCTAAGGTAGAAGAGGTAATTACTTATGGAGGTGTTAGCCTAGATAAAGAGATTGTATTACCTAAATTTTATTTTGCAACAATCATAATTGAGCATATGGACATATTAAAAGAGGCCCTAACAAAGAAGAGAAATTAGGAACTATTCAGAAGGGAGCATAGGCAGAAGCAAGCTTTGATTGACATCAAAGAGATTTTCCTAGATGCATTTAGTCTACTGACTCTAGATGAAAAAAAGTCAATCATTGAACAATTAACCAATATAGTGGAAAGGGTTAGTGACACAGACCTGGATACTAATGTAAAATTATTAGAATGGTCTTAAAGGAAGTTTCAAAACAAGGTAAATGAAAGGATATCAAGTTTTATTGCACTAACATAGGTTGAGCTAGCAAGAAAGATAGAAAGTATGAAGAAGGTACTAGAGAACATTTTCTCTTTGTACACCAAACTGTGTAATCCTACACTCTTCACACAAGAAGTAAGGAGTTGCATCCTATGTTTGGACAGCTGCATGCAATCATGTAGTGCTACTTTTCCCAAGTCTCTAACTCAAAGTGAGAAAAAATTCAGGTATCTCTTGTAATCCCAGAGTTAATTAGCATCATTACAAGTAGATGAAGCCAATATAAGGGCTAAACTAATCAATATCTAGAAAAAATTGACTCCTCACATGGAGATGTTACATAAGGAGCTAGGCTATGCATAAAAACTTATGAAGAAAGACCTTAATCTTTCTACATTGGATGACTTAGTACACCTTGCTACCAAAATGGCCATCCAAATCAAATCTTTGGAGGTAGCTTCTAATAATTGGGATGCAACTCTTAAGATTATACTTGAGGTCCATAAATCTTTTTTGGACAAATAAACTATTAGTGTATAACCCATTGACATCAGTTTCAAAAGGGGGAGTAAGAGCAATGGGGGAGCAAGTAGAGTGAGAAAGCAAAGCAAAGAGATATCCATACCAAAGGGGGAGTAAGAGACAAAGAACAATAAAAGAACAACCAAATACAAAAATTGGTTTAGACAGGCACAAAGAAAGAGTATCAATTGATGCAAATCTACTCAGTAAGAGAAAGATTTTGATATAGAGTATAGTACAAAACTGAACATACAACTCAGGGGGAGTTATGGAATTTTGAGGTAGAAGTCACGTGTTGCAAAATTTTGATATTTTGGAATTTTGTATAGAAGCTGAATAAATATCTATGTTATGCTCATAAGGTTAAGATCATTAATGCATGACCAAGTGTTTTTGACACTCATGTTAAAGGGGGGAGCTTGTTAATCTTAGATTGGTTTTGACAAGTGAGTGACTATACACTTAAGTTATTTACTTACTTCATGCCAAAAAAGTAACATATGTTAAGCACAACATGTAATTTAGAGCATGTTGAGTAAATAGTGAGTGTTGAGTCACTCACGTGCCAAGTCATTCAAGTGCCAAGCAGATAGTATGTGTCGAGTGATTCAAGTGTCAAGCAAGTAGTGCATGTAAATTCATTCAATTTTTGAGTGATAGCATTGAAGTCACAGTTAGTGCTAAGCACCAAGGACTTCAGATGCAGAGTAACGCAGTTTTGACATAGTTGTTTGTATTGGCACAAACTACTATGTAAACCATTTTTGATCCAACTTAAAGATTAATTTATGATCTTTTATTGATAAGAATGAATCTTAAGTGAAAATACCTATGTATTGCATGCATCCACTTAGAAAAATAGAAGGTTTAAGCAACAATATGGGTGAATTACAACCGTTGATTCATACCTAATCCTAAGTCACCTAGGTCTTCTTAAGGAGGAAAAACCCTAAACTTTCTAAGTATGTTTAAGGATAATTTGAGAGAATTTTCATGCACAAACAAAATAGTCATGGTGACTAAGGTATTATGATTTAAATTACATTACAGAATCGGTTAAGGGAGAACAAAGGAAGGAAACAATGGACAACAGAGAGACATCTTATCAAAAATGATCAAGTACACATCACTATATAGGTGATTTGACATCAAGAAATAGAGTGATGATCATAGGATCATTGCTAAGACATTTTAATAGGTGAATCAGTTAAATCTCTTAATAGAGTAGCCCTAACAGGTTGTATTGAAATCCTCTAACAAAATGCTTTCTTAATTGTGAGTTGAAGTTCTTTAATCAGGCACACTTCTAACAGGGTTTTGAAATCCTTTAACAATGTAAGACCTAATACTCTTTGTAAGCCTTTAATAGAGTATAGCTTTCATAGGGTAGATCATGTTTCATGATCAAACATTTTAACCTTCATTGGATAGACTTTATTACTGCAACAGTGAAGATTTGTGGGTGTCATCCTCAGCCGAGTTTTACCTTCTCATTGGAGGGTTTCCAGGTAATCATATCTTGTGTCATATATGTGTGAATGCTTACTTGTTTACATACTTTAGATGTATATGCTTTATATGGTATTTTAGTTTATTTATTGAATTGAGAGATGGATGTATGGTGAATGTTTTATAGGTAAAATTTTGAAGCATTGATTCACCTCCCCCCCCCTTCTAGAGTTTACCTTTCTTGTTGTAATTCCAACATATAGAAATGCAGATTCTTTTTTTTTGGATGAAAAAATTTCAGGGTGGATGAGAACTATAGATTTGGATAATCCTGATAAATTTTTAAAGGTTGATGCAAATGACAGTGGGAGTTATGTGCCAATATATGGGGTGTGGAGACACCAATGCACTACTATGGAAGGCCCATGTCCACGAGAAAATAAAAGAAACCCACATAGCCAAAATTGATTGTTACAAAAGAAGTGTTTGAACATATTGTTGAGTTTGTAATGCATTCTGTAAAGGAAATTTCTTATAATCTTTCCTCTGAAATTAGAGAAGTATTTCCTCGACATGAATTACTAGAACCAATGTGTATTGTGTTTTCCTATTGTTGGAGTTTAAGAAGTCCTAAATATTTTAGATATAAGTTATTGGTTTTGATAGATCAAATTTTCAAAAGCAAAAAAATCAATGGGGTAACTATAAATGGAGTTTTAGATGATTCTTGTTTGAGAGAGCAGTCCTGTCATTGTACTATTACAATGAAGGAACAATATGATCTTACATAGAACCCCAGAGAAGAAGGATTAGTAATCAAACTTTGGAGAAATCTAGCTCAGAGTGAATTGTTGTGATATTCAATAAAAAAAAATTTCAAGCTTGCTGAATTATGTTTGAACATGATATTGGTGTGTGTGGAGGATGAAAGGGTTTTCAATGCTTTGGGGTTCCTAAAGTCAAAGGTAAGAAATAAACTAGACAAGAATTTGGAAAATTGTTTGAGGTTGTATACATCTAGATATTAAGTCAATAATTTTCCTTACAAAAGGGCACTGAAATTGTAGAGGAATAAATTTCAAAGAAGAGGTCTAGGTAACATTTCAAAC